>CM054063.1:344179062-344288648 GCA_028641055.1 Alopecurus myosuroides
GATTGTATCATGGGTGTTGTGTGCCAAAGATAGCATCACTCTCTGTGTCGGGGCCTCACCGACGTCGGATTCTCTCTCGCGGGTTCCAGGACTGCTCACACCCCGAAACTCCCGGATCTGACGTAACGGGGGGAATCTTGCAAGTAGGTGGGCCCTACCATTGTCAAGGGTGTTCCTTGGGACTAACATGACACAACCAAGAAACTAGTTCCACTTTGCTACCCACTTCCGGCTCACGCAGAGGGGGCTGAACGCCGGTTCCGTCTTTTTCTACACCGGGGCTAGTGTATCTCCGGAGAGGGGACCCGGAGCGTCGGGATCCCACCTAAACCAATGTTTTGCCATGCCATGTGTGTTAGATTGTATCATGGGTGTTGTGTGCCAAAGATAGCATCACTCTCTGTCGTGGGATAATCACGGCAGATGTTACCTGGGGTAACTGATCTTGGGGCAAGTCGACACAGGTATTCGGGAGAGGGTTTAGCTCGAAGGAAAACATGGCGAAGAGCAATCTAAGAACCGGAAAGCAACTCGCCGGCTCTCGATATTATTATACTGGATACTCGATAACAGGTGTTACAACTATGACTTGAATCTCTGGCAAACTAAACTTAGGGGCCAGTTTATAAAGCACCTGTACACCCCTAACTTGCCCTCCAAGGCACATCTTGAGTCCTACTCGAACTCCACATATAAAGCCTAACTTTCCTTATCGCAACCCACAAGCCGGGTCACGAATCTCACAAGCCTTTGGGCCTTCTAGTAACCTCTTTACCCCTATCCGGGTATTGCTCAGCTCTCCTCGGGCCGGATTATACCTTGAAGTGGGCCTACCGGGTTACTATCCCCCCATCAGTAGTCCCCAGGATAGCGCGGGCTTCACAGATCCATTCTTGAAGTGCTCGCTATTCCCTTTTCAGATTTGAACCCTAAGATATTAAGGCCCTACTCTCGATAAGGATCCCTGATATCTCGGGATAAATCGCGTTCCCCCTGTTAATGGAACATTTCACCTCGTTCCGAACACCCGCAACACCAAATCTGTGCGGATAATTATTGCTCCGTAACTTCCGGCTTTCCAGCCGCGGGCGAGCTCACCACCTCCCTTATAAATATCAGCCGATGGTAACCCTAAGTCATTCATCTCGCTTCACCATCCCTTTTCACCACGCTCCCCCACAATTTCTGCCACCGGGCTCGCACGCTTCAAGAAAGATAAGACCACCTCCGGCCGCACTCGTCCTCAAGATATCCAGCACCGCCATTAAGCACCGTTGTCACACCCGCGCTTCCTCATCGAGGGCCGTGACGCAACACTCAAGCCGCGCCACGCACCTCCCTCACTTCGGACCTCAACTCCTTTGGTAAGCCTTCCTCAACCATTCAATTGAAACTCGCAGTCTTTTCAATCTGACCGAGATTGGATCTGGGTCAACCCGTAAACTAATTTTCCGATATCATCAAATTGAACCACTTCGATAGACCTTAGTTCCTTTAGTCACCTGATATGTAGTCGCAACTCATCCCCGCGCACTTATCGGCCATCCAACTTTGCACAAGATTGCTCGCAAGCTTTTCGATCTAGATCCATTCCACCTTGTTATTTCCGCCTGTCGCATTAACACCCGGAAAATCCTCTTTTTCCAGCTAATCCTTCCACAATAAAGGTATGGGCAACCATCCATGTTCACCCAATTCACCTGAACGCGTAAGTAATTAGCAATTTACTCAACCTCATCTGACACCCGGAAAAATCTTCTGCATTTAATATCGTAGTGCATTATCCGGGTTTCATTTTAGCCTTCAACGCCTTGACGTCTCCAAACTCGAACGATTTGATGTTCCGAATCTCACTCCATACATTTCCTGCCCCTTGCAGGTCAACTCCATGGCTCCTAAAAGACAAGGAAGACACCCGGCTTCTGCAAATGCCTCTCAAACCACTTCTGCCAACTGGGGTCGGTCTTCAACGACAAAGGCCAAACTAGATGGGATGGCCGAGTTAGGAATCCTTCCTTCTCAAAAGGAAATACACTGGAGGGCTCCTGGCGATGAGACCCGTCCCGCTCCTATCGGGAACGAGGTAATCTGTTTTACCGAGCATGTGACCCGGGGATTCCGTCCTCCGGGTCACCCTTTTTTCCGGGAAGTCTTGAGCCACTACGGCCTCCGGGTGTTCGACATAGGGCCTAACTCTATGCTGAACATCGCCCACTTCATAGTTTTGTCCGAGTCGTACTTATGCACTCCACCAAACCTTGTTCTTTTTACCGAATTATTCCAATGCGAACCATGCTATGAGAGCGGTAACGAAACACTTCTTACCTGCGGCGGGGTATCCATCCAGCGCCGCAAACACTCATTGATGCCACCTCTCAACCTGAACCCCAACGCCAAAAACTGGCAATTATCCTTCTTTTATTGCCACGACACTTCTCCGGATGGTGAGAGGAAACTACCGGGTTATTCGGAGAGCCTTCTCGAGCCCTCCGAGTCTTTTAGTGCTTTTGCTCCTGACCCTGATAGGGAAGCGATTCAGCCACTTCTGGCCAAACTAGCGGCCCTCTCAGCCCATGGCCTTCTCGGATTTAACTTGGTAAAGACTTGGGTGGAGTTCCGGGTTCAGCCCAACTCCATTCGCTCAAAGTCGCTGCACGAACACTCCGGTCACATCACAGATTCCCTCCGCTATTCCACCAAAAGCTTCCCTGCCGGTAACACCAACAAGACCATCAAGGGCTTCCTGATGGAGAGACTAGATGTTATAAAGAGCACTGCCGGGTTACCCCCGTTTACTCGGGAAAACCCCGTCCCAGCGGTAAGACCTGACTCCTTTTTCGCATTTCAGCGCTTTCATCCGTTATAGTCTCTAACCACCACTTGTGTTTATTTGTCCACAGGACGACGATCCCTTCTGGAAAGTTGAAAACCCTCCTCCTTCTCAAGACCCTGAAGAGGAAACCGAGTCTGCTGATGATGATGAGGGTACTCTCTCATACCCTTTATACCTGCCCTTCACCTGTGTTATTTCTCTTATCTGATACTTACCCGGTTTTCAGGGTCGGGGGATGAAGAGGAGGAAGAAGAAAATGACCCGGAAGCCACCGAGTCTGACCAGGAGCCCCCAGTTGGAAACAAAAGGAAGGCTAGAGGGGTAGTTGAAAAGGTTCCCTTCTCATCTATGTCTCGTGCGCCTTACTCCTTTGCTGCTATGCATGAACTTAACGAGCGATTATCACATTCACCCTTCTTGAAGGACCCTCTCCCGACTAAACGTAGGGTGACCCGGAATTCTCCGGGGGATGATCCCCTTAACCCGGGTATCTCCACTTCACCCACTCATCGAGCCAGTACCCCTCCAGCTCAACCTTCCCAATCTCCTCAACGTCATCCGTCTCCTAATCATCCACTTGCCGGGCAACTTCGCGTGCCGCAGCCAGTGCTCCTGCCGACGTCATCCGCCTCCAGCGGCGAGCTTCCCCCGGACTATGCCGTGAACACCGGGTAAACTACCTTTACTTACATTTTCTCGTACTAGTTACCTCTCTTTTTTTCCGTATATTCCATTGATCAATGTCTCCCTTCTTTTCTCCAGCGCCACAGTTACGCTAAGCGACCCGGACATCCCTGAATCAGAAGAGCAGGGAGAAGAGAAGCCAAGTGACGACATGGACGTTGAGGTTGAGGACGAGGCCGAGGATGGAAATGGAGAAGATCCTTTTAAGGACCCAGTCCCACCAAAGACTGCATCACCCCAGCCCTCTGAAGAAGTGGACGAAGACATCATTGTGGAGACCAAGTCGGGCTCTCCTATCCCGGACGTTCAAACAATCCGGGTTTCGACCCCCAAACCCGGAACAACTCCGCCACAAGAGGGCCAATCCTCCGGCCCTTCTCAACTTCGCCCTGAAGACATGACCTTTGCTCAAATGCTAGATGCCCTTCATACCTTGAAGGGCGACGAAGAAAACATACTAGATGCCTTAATAACCAAGCACGAGGTAACCCCGACTAATCATCAATTGTCTCCATGCCTAGTCCCCAAGTTCCGAGTAAATTACTAGGTAACTTGCTTGGAACTTTGCATAATGATTCTGGCTGATCCCTCTTCATGCTTCTTTACAGGACTATGTTTCACAGTTGGAGAAGAAGCTGGCCAAGTCCACCAAGCGTATTGGAAAAGAAACGGCCCTTCGTGAAGCTGCTGAGACTGAGGCTCGCAGGTGCCAAAAGATGACGAAAAAGTACAGGAAGAGAGCTCACAGAGCTAAGGAAAAACTTACAACTCTTTCTGCTCAAATTGCTGATGTTCACCGTACCGCGACTGGTAAGATTTTTGAATTTCACCTTTTTATGACTCGGATTGCTTTGATTTGAACACTTGCGCTTGCTTGCCTACTATCTTTGCTCCTTTTGCCTTTCTTAGCAGGCCCACGTGATGCTGCCCCCGAAGAAGATGATGCTGCCAAGCTTAAAACCATCAAGAATACTCTTCGCCAACTTTGCGGCGGAGTTAGCTGGATACTTGATGAGCTGCGACTGCCGGATGTCAAGCCAGATAACATGAAGAGGTTACTGGAATTCTGCTCCACGATCCCCGAGTGGATTTGGCACTGGAAACGGTCCTCCTGCCGATTTGGGGTAACCCGGGGGCTCGCACTGGCTAAAGCATACGCCCCCAAGCTACAACTTGCCAAACTTATGAGTGGATTTCCGGAGTTCAACTTGGATGGGTCCAAGTTTTTGCCAAAGGACTTCAAGGCTATTCAAAAAGAAGTCCGCCACCCGGCTAGCGTCATTGCTGACAGCTTAGAGATTGATGAGATTCTCCCTGCTTATGATGCTAATGACAAGGTTGTCAAGGCGAACCGCCCCCAGCCGTTCGATATGCTTGCCCGTTGGAAGGAGCAGGCGATCAAGATGAAGGAAGAAGCCGCCAAGAAGGCCGAGGCCGACTCTGCTCCTGCAACTTCTGCTGCACAACCCGGGACTGCTGCTGACCCGAGTGGCGCCGCAACTACAGGTGGCGACAAGGGCAAGGCCAAGATGGACCCTACAGTTTGAAGTAATGCCTATCATTCCACATACGTCAGCCGGCAAAGCATCGTTAAAACAGTCTTTACTATTCGTCTAAGCAGAGCGCCTGTGCTCTTTTGATACTTTATGGTTTTTGTAACACTTTTATTTAAACTCCCAATGCACTTTGCGCCCCCTTTGGGCTTTTGATGAATGTGTCTTTGCATTTACTTGTTCTTGATATCCACTTGCTTTATTCTCGATACCTTATACTTTTTTTTTTATACTTTCTTTAGTAAGACCCGTCCTCCGGGTGTCGTTGGCGTCTAGGGATCGGTTTTATACCTGAATCCCTAAGCTCCTGAGACCCGGATGCGTGGCTCGTTTTAATTTTGTCGGCTGGATAATGCTGTTTCTTCCTTAGAGCTCATAAGTCCCCAGTTCGGGTTTCCGCGTCTGGGACACGTGATTGTTTTCTTTCAAGGAAACGAATCGCCTGTTGCTGAATGCCCAAGACTTCAGGACAGCTTCTTATGAGGTTTGAAGTTATGCTTGATAATTGTTGAGTTTCCGGCTATCGGCCTTATACTCTGCATAACTTGTGGTTTAGATGACCCTTTCGACTATCTTGTACTATAAGCCGGCTTTCGCGTGGATACCATGTTGTTACATCAATACGAAAACGGGGTCAAGCAAGTCCCGTTTGGGTCTCATGACCGACATTTAATCGTAAGCGAACGAATCATGCCACTTCGTTGCGAGTCACATCGAGCTTAAGTAAGAATAGCCGAGAAATTTGGACTTCTTTGTCCGGTTATAAGATTGTAGCCGCACTCGTTTTTTCGAGTGACGACCCCTATAACTCATTGGCATCAAGGCCGGGTCTTTTTTTTTTTTGAGTTTACAGCTGTGCTTGTATGAGCAACCAGCCCTCAAGACCTGAATATTCACATCGTATAAATAACACTTGCTTCTTTTCTTGATAATCCCTTTTTATTTGATATGAAAGAATTAGGCCAGCAAGCCGCCTCATTAAAAACCCATCCAGTCCCCAAGGGTGCCCTGGACAGGAAAAGAGTGCGTCTGAAACCTGCTGCCTGTTACATCTTTTTCTGCTAAGTATAGTACGGACGTAGCTGAGCCACGTTCCACGGTCTATCTCTTTCTTGCATAGGTGCAGTTGTGTGAGCAGTATCGTTGAGTGTGGTCGATTCTTCTCTTGCATCTATCAAGTAATATGACCCATTATGCAGGCTCCGGCTTACGATGAAGGGTCCTTCCCATGGTGGCGATAGTTTGTGCCTTCCCTCGTTTGTCTGAGCCAAGCGCAAGACCAAGTCTCCCTCCTGAAAGACCCGGCTTTTCACCCGCCGGCTGTGATATCTTCGCAAGTCTTGCTGATATATGGCTGATCTTTCCAAGGCTTGCTCCCTTTGTTCTTCTAACATATCCACGGCGTCTTGCCGGGTTTCCTCGTTCTCTACTTCCACATAAGCTGTCACTCTTGGTGAATCATGAATGATGTCGCTTGGTAATACCGCTTCTGCGCCGTAGACCATGAAGAAGGGTGTCATCTGGGTGGATCGGTTGGGTGTAGTGTTAATACCCCAGACCACGGAAGGAAGTTCTTCAACCCATGCCCCAGCGGCCCTGACACAGGGGACCCTCAGTCTTGGCTTCAATCCGCGAAGTAGTTCTTGGTTCGCCCTCTCCACTTGCCCGTTGGCTTGCGGATGTGCTACTGATGCTACATCAAGCCTGATTCCATTGTTGCCACAAAATTTTTCCATCTCTCCAAGGGACATGTTGGTTCCATTGTCGGTAATTATGCTGTGGGGGTACCCGAACCGGTATATAATTCTTTTCAGGAATTTGACTGCTGTGGCCGCTTCGCAATTGGTGACCGGCATAACCTCCACCCATTTGGTAAACTTATCAACAGCAACTAAAAGGTGCGTCTTCTTGCAAGGGGACATATGGAAGGGGCCAACCATGTCCATACCCCAAACAGCGAATGGCCAAGTTAATGGAATGGTCCGTAACTCCATAGCCGGCACATGAGTTTGGCGAGCGTACCTTTGACATCCGTCGCACCTTGCCACTATCCGTTCCGCGTCTGCTAGAGCTGTGAGCCAGAAGAACCCATGTCGATAGGCCTTGGCCACAAGAGACCGTGTGGACGCATGATGCCCGCAATCACCTTCATGGATCTCCTTAAGAATCTGTCGGCCTTCCTCTGGTGTCACACAGCGTAAAAAGACTCCTGCCGCACTTCTCTTGTACAACTCTCCATTGATAATGGCGTATCCTTTTGCCCGCCTTACGATTTGCCTTGCTAGCACCTCCTGTTCTGGTAGTTCGCCCCGTGATAAGTATGCCAGGTATGGCTCCGTCCATTCGGGGACACCGCGTATAGTAGCCACGAGCTCCATGTCCGGGTCTCGATTTGCTAATTCTTCTTCAGACTCGGATTTAACTGACGGCCGCCATAGCTCGTCCACGAAAACATTAGGTGGAACCGGCTCCCTGCGCGAGCCGAGTCTGGCGAGTGCGTCCGCCGCCTCATTCTTTCTTCTGTCTATGTGCTCCACTTCATACCCGGAGAAACACCCGGCAACCCTATCAACCTCCCTGCGATACGCTGCCATAGTGGCGTCCTTCCTATCCCAGGTTCCTGACACCTGCTGCACCACGAGATCCGAGTCTCCAAAGCATCGTATCCTTCTAATGTTCATCTCCTTGGCTACTTTCAAGCCATGCAACAGAGCCTCATACTCGGCCACGTTGTTTGAGCAATCAAAATGAATCTGTAGCACATAACTTAGTTTATCCCCCTTGGGCGATGTCAGCACCACTCCGGCTCCTGACCCCTCGTACTGCTTTGATCCATCGAAGTGCATGGTCCATGACTCGGAACTTGGAACTATGGTAACCATTCCAGTGTGCGTCCAGTCGTTAACGAAATCAACCAAGGCCTGGGACTTGATTGCCGATCTGGGCTCGTAGCTGATATGATAATCTCCCATCTCTATTGCCCATTTGGCTATTCTGCCCGTTGCATCCGAGTTTCTGATGATATCCGACATTGGTATTGAACTAACCACTGTTATGGGATGTTCTTGGAAATATGGCTTCAACTTCCGGCTGGCCATAAAGACCCCAAACACCAATTTTTGCCAATGCGGGTAACGCTGCTTCGCTTCCGATAATACTTCACTGACATAGTAAACCGGCCTCTGGACCGGGTAACCTTTCCCATCTTCTTTGCGTTCCACGACAACCACTGCACTGACGGCTCGGGGACCGGCTGCCACGTATAATAACATAGGCTCTTTAGGACCCGGCGCCGCTAGTACTGGCGCTTCAGATAACTGCTTCTTTAGTGCTTCAAACGCCTCATCTGCCTCCTGATCCCATACGAACTTATCTGATTTCCGCAAAAGCCGGTACAAGGGTATTGCCTTTTCACCAAGCCTGGATATGAACCGGCTCAGGGCTGCCACGCAGCCCGTGAGTTTTTGAACGTGCTTCAAATTTTCCGGTTTCTTCAAATTCTGTATGGCCTTGATTTTATCCGGGTTTGCCTCAATTCCTCTCTCGGAGACTATAAAGCCAAGTAACTTCCCGGCCGGGACTCCGAATACACACTTCGTCGGGTTGAGCTTCATCTGATACCTCCTCAAGTTTTTAAACGTTTCCTTTAAATCATCAATAAATGTTTCTGCCTTCCGGGTCTTAATAACCACATCGTCCACATATGCGTGCACGTTACGCCCAATTTGATCCTCGAAGCACTTCTGAATACACCGTTGATAAGTTGCGCCCGCATTTTTCAATCCAAACGTCATGGTTTTGTAACAGAAGGCCCCAAAAGGGGTTATAAACGAGGTTTTTTCCCAATCCTCCCTTTTGAGTTTAATCTGGTGGTATCCCGAATATGCGTCCAAAAAACATAGCAAGTCGCTTCCGGCTACCGCGTCTATGATCTGGTCTATCCTTGGCAGCGCGAACGGATCCTTTGGGCAATGCTTGTTGAGGCTCGTGAAATCGATGCACATCCTCCATTCATTTGTCTTTTTCATCACTAGAACCGGATTTGCTAACCAGTCCGGGTGAAATACTTCCATGATAAAGCCTGCGGTTAATAGTCGTGCGATTTCCTCACCTATAGCTCTTCTCCTTTCCTCGTTCATTTTTCTCAAACTTTGCTTCACAGGCCTGGCCCTGGGATCCACATGCAAACTGTGCTCTGCCAACTCGGTAGGGATACCCGGCATGTCGCTGGGTGTCCAGGCGAACACATCCGCATTTGAGCGTATAAATTCCACTAGGGCCTTTTCTTGCGCGTCTTCCAAATTGGACCCTATAGTGAACTGCTTGGAGGGGTCTCCTTCCACAAAATCTACTTTCTTGGTGTCTTGAGCCGCCTTAAATTTCACTCTTTCGTCTTCAGAATCTGGTCTTCTCAATGCCGTGCCATCTTCCGGATCCACCTGAGACCGGTAATATTTAAGCTCTTCCTTTCTGCAGGCTTGCTCGGCCATCACCGAATCTCCCTTATCACACTCTGCTGCTATATCCCGGTTTCCATGGACAGTGATGGTCCGTTTGGGGCCTGGAATTTTTAACTGCAAATATACGTAGCACGGCCTAGCCATGAATTTAGCGTAAGCCGGCCTTCCGAACAGAGCGTGGTAGGGGCTATGCAGCTTGACCACTTCAAACGTGAGCCACTCCACCCGATAGTTATCTACCGATTCTCCAAAGGCTACTTCCAATGCAATTTTCCCTTCGGGGCGTGCCGAATGACCCGGCACGATCCCATGGAACACCGTCGAACTTTTTTGTAGCTGAGACTCCTTGAGGTTCATGCGCAGGAAGGTTTCCCAATATAGGATGTTGATGCTGCTCCCTCCGTCCATCAATACCTTTCTCAACTCATAACCATTGACCTGTGGCGAAACCACTAACGCCAAAGTTCCGGGGTGCTCTACTCCTTCTGGATGATCTCTTCTGCTCCACGTTACCTCTTGCTCTGCCCATCTCAAGTATCCCGGAGTGGCCGAGGAAACCGAATCCACTGTCTGTTTTAACGCCTTTTTGTCCCTGTTGGAAGTCCCTGTAACATGCACATGATATTGTCCTTCTAAACTGAGCGTACGTACCGTACCGATGAAGATGCTGATTTGGCCAATCGACACCGTGGATCCGGATTTGAGGTGATCCGGCTCCAACTCCCACCCGGAATTGTCCACTATCTTCTCTCCTTCGTCATTGGAGTAGATCTCGCCGATGACAAAGTTCTTCACGTTCTTCCGAGCTTCTCCCGTGATGTAAACACCTTTGGACGCAGGCCCCACGGTGGGCGCCAACTGTCGTGGGATAATCACGGCAGATGTTACCTGGGGTAACTGATCTTGGGGCAAGTCGACACAGGTATTCGGGAGAGGGTTTAGCTCGAAGGAAAACATGGCGAAGAGCAATCTAAGAACCGGAAAGCAACTCGCCGGCTCTCGATATTATTATACTGGATACTCGATAACAGGTGTTACAACTATGACTTGAATCTCTGGCAAACTAAACTTAGGGGCCAGTTTATAAAGCACCTGTACACCCCTAACTTGCCCTCCAAGGCACATCTTGAGTCCTACTCGAACTCCACATATAAAGCCTAACTTTCCTTATCGCAACCCACAAGCCGGGTCACGAATCTCACAAGCCTTTGGGCCTTCTAGTAACCTCTTTACCCCTATCCGGGTATTGCTCAGCTCTCCTCGGGCCGGATTATACCTTGAAGTGGGCCTACCGGGTTACTATCCCCCCATCACTCTCTGTGCCGGGGCCTCACCGACGTCGGATTCTCTCTCGCGGGTTCCAGGACTGCTCACACCCGAACACCCGGATCTGACGTAACGGGGGGAATCTTGCAAGTAGGTGGGCCCTACCATTGTCAAGGGTGTTCCTTGGGCCTAATATGACACAACCAAGCAACTAGTTCCACTTTTCTACCCACTTCCGGCTCACGCAGAGGGGGCTGGACGCCGGTTCCGTCTTTTTCTACACCGGGGCTAGTGTATCTCCGGAGAGGGGACCCGGAGCGTCGGGATCCCACCTAAACCAATGTTTTGCCATGCCATGTTTGTTAGATTGTATCATGGGTGTTGTGTGCCAAAGATACCATCACTCTCTGCGCCGGGGCCTCACCGACGTCGGATTCTCTCTCGCGGGTTCCAGGACTGCTCACACCCCGAAACTCCCGGATCTGACGTAACGGGGGGAATCTTGCAAGTAGGTGGGCCATACCATTGTCAAGGGTGTTCCTTGGGACTAACATGACACAACCAAGAAACTAGTTCCACTTTGCTACCCACTTCCGGCTCACGCAGAGGGGGCTGAACGCCGGTTCCGTCTTTTTCTACACCGGGGCTAGTGTATCTCCGGAGAGGGGACCCGGAGCGTCGGGATCCCACCTAAACCAATGTTTTGCCATGCCATGTGTGTTAGATTGTATCATGGGTGTTGTGTGCCAAAGATAGCATCACTCTCTGTGCCGGGGCCTCACCGACGTCGGATTCTCTCTCGCGGGTTCCAGGACTGCTCACACCCCGAACACCCGGATCTGACGTAACGGGGGGAATCTTGCAAGTAGGTGGACCCTACCATTGTCAAGGGTGTTACTTGGGCCTAACATGACACAACCAAGCAACTAGTTCCACTTTTCTACCCACTTCCGGCTCACGCAGAGGGGGCTGGACGCCGGTTCCGTCTTTTTCTACACCGGGGCTAGTGTATCTCCGGAGAGGGGACCCGGAGCGTCGGGATCCCACCTAAACCAATGTTTTGCCATGCCATGTGTGTTAGATTGTATCATGGGTGTTGTGTGCCAAAGATACCATCACTCTCTGTGCCGGGGCCTCACCGACGTCGGATTCTCTCTCGCGGGTTCCAGGACTGCTCACACCCCGAAACTCCCGGATCTGACGTAACGGGGGGAATCTTGCAAGTAGGTGGGCCCTACCATTGTCAAGGGTGTTCCTTGGGACTAACATGACACAACCAAGCAACTAGTTCCACTTTTCTACCCACTTCCGGCTCACGCAGAGGGGGCTGGACGCCGGTTCCGTCTTTTTCTACACCGGGGCTAGTGTATCTCCGGAGAGGGGACCCGGAGCGTCGGGATCCCACCTAAACCAATGTTTTGCCATGCCATGTGTGTTAGATTGTATCATGGGTGTTGGGTGCCAAAGATACCATCACTCTCTGTGCCGGGGCCTCACCGACGTCGGATTCTCTCTCGCGGGTTCCAGGACTGCTCACACCCCGAAACTCCCGGATCTGACGTAACGGGGGGAATCTTGCAAGTAGGTGGGCCCTACCATTGTCAAGGGTGTTCCTTGGGACTAACATGACACAACCAAGCAACTAGTTCCACTTTGCTACCCACTTCCGGCTCACGCAGAGGGGGCTGGACGCCGGTTCCGTCTTTTTCTACACCGGGGCTAGTGTATCTCCGGAGAGGGGACCCGGAGCGTCGGGATCCCACCTAAACCAATGTTTTGCCATGCCATGTGTGTTAGATTGTATCATGGGTGTTGTGTCCCAAAGATAGCATCACTCTCTGTGCCGGGGCCTCACCGACGTCGGATTCTCTCTCGCGGGTTCCAGGACTGCTCACACCCCGAAACTCCCGGATCTGACGTAACGGGGGGAATCTTGCAAGTAGGTGGGCCCTACCATTGTCAAGGGTGTTCCTTGGGCATAACATGACACAACCAAGCAACTAGTTCCACTTTGCTACCCACTTCCGGCTCACGCAGAGGGGGCTGGACGCCGGTTCCGTCTTTTTCTACACCGGGGCTGGTGTATCTCCGGAGAGGGGACCCGGAGCATCGGGATCCCACCTAAACCAATGTTTTTCCATGCCATGTGTGTTAGATTGTATCATGGGTGTTGTGTGCCAAAGATAGCATCACTCTCTGTGCCGGGGCCTCACCGACGTCGGATTCTCTCTCGCGGGTTCCAGGACTGCTCACACCACGAAACTCCCGGATCTGACGTAACAGGGGGAATCTTGCAAGTAGGTGGGCCCTACCATTGTCAAGGGTGTTCCTTGGGCCTAACATGACACAACCAAGCAACTAGTTCCACTTTGCTACCCACTTCCGGCTCACGCAGAGGGGGCTGGACGCCGTTCCGTCTTTTTCTACACCGGGGCTAGTGTATCTCCGGAGAGGGGACCCGGAGCGTCGGGATCCCACATAAACCAATGTTTTGCCATGCCATGTGTGTTAGATTGTATCATGGGTGTTGTGTGCCAAAGATAGCATCACTCTCTGTGCCGGGGCCTCACCGACGTCGGATTCTCTCTCGCGGGTTCCAGGACTGCTCACACCCCGAAACTGCCGGATCTGACGTAACGGGGGGGAATCTTGCAAGTACGTGGCCCTACCATTGTCAAGGGTGTTCCTTGGGCCTAACATGACACAACCAAGCAACTAGTTCCACTTTGCTACCCACTTCCGGCTCACGCAGAGGGGGCTGGACGCCGGTTCCGTCTTTTTCTACACCGGGGCTAGTGTATCTCCGGAGAGGGGACCCGGAGCGTCGGGATCCCACCTAAACCAATGTTTTGCCATGCCATGTGTGTTAGATTGTATCATGGGTTTTGTGTGCCAAAGATAGCATCACTCTCTGTGCCGGGGCCTCACCGACGTCGGATTCTCTCTCGCGGGTTCCAGGACTGCTCACACCCCGAAACTCCCGGATCTGACGTAACGGGGGGAATCTTGCAAGTAGGTGGGCCCTACCATTGTAAAGGGTGTTCCTTGGGCCTAACATGACACAACCAAGCAACTAGTTCCACTTTGCTACCCACTTCCGGCTCACGCAGAGGGGGCTGGACGCCGGTTCCATCTTTTTCTACACCGGGGCTAGTGTATCTCCGGAGAGGGGACCAGGAGCGTCGGGATCCCACCTAAACCAATGTTTTGCCATGCCATGTGTGTTAGATTGTATCATGGGTGTTGTGTGCCAAAGATAGCATCACTCTCTGTGCCGGGGCCTCACCGACCTCGGATTCTCTCTCGCGGGTTCCAGGACTGCTCACACCCCGAAACTCCCGGATCTGACGTAACGGGGGGGATCTTGCAAGTAGGTGGGCCCTGCCATTGTCAAGGGTGTTCCTTGGGCCTAACATGACACAACCAAGCAACTAGTTCCACTTTGCTACCCACTTCCGGCTCACGCAGAGGGGGCTGGACGCCGGTTCCGTCTTTTTCTACACCGGGGCTAGTGTATCTCCGGAGAGGGGACCCGGAGCGTCGGGATCCCACCTAAACCAATGTTTTGCCATGCCATGTGTGTTAGATTGTATCATGGGTGTTGTGTCCCAAAGATAGCATCACTCTCTGTGCCGGGGCCTCACCGACGTCGGATTCTCTCTCGCGGGTTCCAGGACTGCTCACACCCCGAAACTCCCGGATCTGACGTAACGGGGGGAATCTTGCAAGTAGGTGGGCCCTACCATTGTCAAGGGTGTTCCTTGGGCATAACATGACACAACCAAGCAACTAGTTCCACTTTGCTACCCACTTCCGGCTCACGCAGAGGGGGCTGGACGCCGGTTCCGTCTTTTTCTACACCGGGGCTGGTGTATCTCCGGAGAGGGGACCCGGAGCATCGGGATCCCACCTAAACCAATGTTTTTCCATGCCATGTGTGTTAGATTGTATCATGGGTGTTGTGTGCCAAAGATAGCATCACTCTCTGTGCCGGGGCCTCACCGACGTCGGATTCTCTCTCGCGGGTTCCAGGACTGCTCACACCACGAAACTCCCGGATCTGACGTAACAGGGGGAATCTTGCAAGTAGGTGGGCCCTACCATTGTCAAGGGTGTTCCTTGGGCCTAACATGACACAACCAAGCAACTAGTTCCACTTTGCTACCCACTTCCGGCTCACGCAGAGGGGGCTGGACGCCGTTCCGTCTTTTTCTACACCGGGGCTAGTGTATCTCCGGAGAGGGGACCCGGAGCGTCGGGATCCCACATAAACAAATGTTTTGCCATGCCATGTGTGTTAGATTGTATCATGGGTGTTGTGTGCCAAAGATAGCATCACTCTCTGTGCCGGGGCCTCACCGACGTCGGATTCTCTCTCGCGGGTTCCAGGACTGCTCACACCCCGAAACTGCCGGATCTGACGTAACGGGGGGGAATCTTGCAAGTACGTGGCCCTACCATTGTCAAGGGTGTTCCTTGGGCCTAACATGACACAACCAAGCAACTAGTTCCACTTTGCTACCCACTTCCGGCTCACGCAGAGGGGGTTGGACGCCGGTTCCGTCTTTTTCTACACCGGGGCTAGTGTATCTCCGGAGAGGGGACCAGGAGCGTCGGGATCCCACCTAAACCAATGTTTTGCCATGCCATGTGTGTTAGATTGTATCATGGGTGTTGTGTGCCAAAGATAGCATCACTCTCTGTGCCGGGGCCTCACCGACCTCGGATTCTCTCTCGCGGGTTCCAGGACTGCTCACACCCCGAAACTCCCGGATCTGACGTAACGGGGGGGATCTTGCAAGTAGGTGGGCCCTGCCATTGTCAAGGGTGTTCCTTGGGCCTAACATGACACAACCAAGCAACTAGTTCCACTTTTCTACCCACTTCCGGCTCACGCAGAGGGGGCTGGACGCCGGTTCCGTCTTTTTCTACACCGGGGCTAGTGTATCTCCGGAGAGGGGACCTGGAGCGTCGGGATCCCACCTAAACCAATGTTTTGCCATGCCATGTGTGTTAGATTGTATCATGGGTGTTGTGTGTCAAAGATAACATCACTCTCTGTGCCGGGGCCTCACCGACGTCGGATTCTCTCTCGCGGGTTCCAGGACTGCTCACACCCCGAAACTCCCGGATCTGACGTAACGGGGGGAATCTTGCAAGTAGGTGGGCCCTACCATTGTCAAGGGTGTTCCTTGGGCCTAACATGACACAACCAAGCAACTAGTTCCACTTTGCTACCCACTTCCGGCTCACGCAGAGGGGGCTGGACGCCGGTTCCGTCTTTTTCTACACCGGGGCTAGTGTATCTCCGGAGAGGGGACCAAGAGCGTCGGGATCCCACCTAAACCAATGTTTTGCCATGCCATGTGTGTTAGATTGTATCATGGGTGTTGTGTGCCAAAGATAGCATCACTCTCTGTGCCGGGGCCTCACCGACGTCGGATTCTCTCTCGCGGGTTCCAGGACTCCTCACACCCCGAAACTCCCGGATCTGACGTAACGGGGGGAATCTTGCAAGTAGGTGGGCCCTGCCATTGTCAAGGGTGTTCCTTGGGCCTAACATGACACAACCAAGCAACTAGTTCCACTTTGCTACCCACTTCCGGCTCACGCAGAGGGGGCTGGACGCCGGTTCCGTCTTTTTCTACACCGGGGCTAGTGTATCTCCGGAGAGGGGACCCGGAGCGTCGGGATCCCACCTAAACCAATGTTTTTCCATGCCATGTGTGTTAGATTGTATCATGGGTGTTGTGTGTCAAAGATAGCATCACTCTCTGTGCCGGGGCCTCACCGACGTCGGATTCTCTCTCGCGGGTTCCAGGACTGCTCACACCCCGAACCTCCCGGATCTGACGTAACGGGGGGAATCTTGCAAGTAGGTGGGCCCTACCATTGTAAAGGGTGTTCCTTGGGCCTAACATGACACAACCAAGCAACTAGTTCCACTTTGCTACCCACTTCCGGCTCACGCAGAGGGGGCTGGACGCCGGTTCCGTCTTTTTCTACACCGGGGCTAGTGTATCTCCGGAGAGGGGACCAGGAGCATCGGGATCCCACCTAAACCAATGTTTTGCCATGCCATGTTTGTTAGATTGTATCATGGGTGTTGTGTGCCAAAGATAGCATCACTCTCTGTGCCGGGGCCTCACCGACCTCGGATTCTCTCTCGCGGGTTCCAGGACTGCTCACACCCCGAAACTCCCGGATCTGACGTAACGGGGGGGGGATCTTGCAAGTAGGTGGGCCCTGCCATTGTCAAGGGTGTTCCTTGGGCCTAACATGACACAACCAAGCAACTAGTTCCACTTTGCTACCCACTTCCGGCTCATGCAGAGGGGGCTGGACGCCGGTTCCGTATTTTTCTACACCGGGGCTAGTGTATCTCCGGAGAGGGGACCTGGAGCGTCGGGATCCCACCTAAACCATTGTTTTGCCATGCCATGTGTGTTAGATTGTATCATGGGTGTTGTGTGTCAAAGATAGCATCACTCTCTGTGCCGGGGCCTCACCGACGTCGGATTCTCTCTCGCGGGTTCCAGGACTGCTCACACCCCGAAACTCCCGGATCTGACGTAACGGGGGGAATCTTGCAAGTAGGTGGGCCCTACCATTGTCAAGGGTGTTCCTTGGGCCTAACATGACACAACCAAGAAACTAGTTCCACTTTGCTACCCACTTCCGGCTCACGCAGAGGGGGCTGGACGCCGGTTCCGTCTTTTTCTACACCGGGGCTAGTGTATCTCCGGAGAGGGGACCAGGAGCGTCGGGATCCCACCTAAACCAATGTTTTGCCATGCCATGTGTGTTAGATTGTATCATGGGTGTTGTGTGCCAAAGATAGCATCACTCTCTATGCCGGGGCCTCACCGACGTCGGATTCTCTCTCGCGGGTTCCAGGACTCCTCACACCCCGAAACTCCCGGATCTGACGTAACGGGGGGAATCTTGCAAGTAGGTGGGCCCTGACATTGTCAACGGTGTTCCTTGGGCCTAACATGACACAACCAAGCAACTAGTTCCACTTTGCTACCCACTTCCGGCTCACGCAGAGGGGGCTGGACGCCGGTTCCGTCTTTTTCTACACCGGGGCTAGTGTATCTCCGGAGAGGGGACCCGGAGCGTCGGGATCCCACCTAAACCAATGTTTTTCCATGCCATGTGTGTTAGATTGTATCATGGGTGTTGTGTGTCAAAGATAGCATCACTCTCTGTGCCGGGGCCTCACCGACGTCGGATTCTCTCTCGCGGGTTCCAGGACTGCTCACACCCCGAAACTCCCGGATCTGACGTAACGGGGGGAATCTTGCAAGTAGGTGGGCCCTACCATTGTCAAGGGTGTTCCTTGGGCCTAACATGACACAACCAAGCAACTAGTTCCACTTTGCTACCCACTTCCGGCTCACGCAGAGGGGGCTGGACGCCGGTTCCGTCTTTTTCTACACCGGGGCTAGTGTATCTCCGGAGAGGGGACCCGGAGCGTCGGGATCCCACCTAAACCAATGTTTTGCCATGCCATGTGTGTTATATTGTATCATGGGTGTTGTTTGCCAAAGATAGCATCACTCTCTGTGCCGGGGCCTCACCGACGTCGGATTCTCTCTCGCGGGTTCTAGGAATGCTCACACCCCGAAACTCCCGGATCTGACGTAACGGGGGGGGGGAATCTTGCAAGTAGGTGGGCCCTACCATTGTCAAGGGTGTTCCTTGGGCCTAACATGACACAACCAAGCAACTAGTTCCACTTTGCTACCCACTTCCGGCTCACGCAGAGGGGGCAGGACGCCGGTTCCGTCTTTTTCTACACCGGGGCTAGTGTATCTCCGGAGAGGGGACCCGGAGCGTCTGGATCCCACCTAAACCAATGTTTTGCCATGCCATGTGTGTTAGATTGTATCATGGGTGTTGTGTGCCAAAGATAGCATCACTCTCTGTGCCGGGGCCTCACCGACGTCGGATTCTCTCTCGCGGGTTCCAGGACTGCTCACACCCCGAAACTCCCGGATCTGACGTAACGGGGGGAATCTTGCAAGTAGGTGGGCCCTACCATTGTCAAGGGTGTTCCTTGGGCCTAACATGACACAACCAAGCAACTAGTTCCACTTTGCTACCCACTTCCGGCTCACGCAGAGGGGGCTGGACGCCGGTTCCGTCTTTTTCTACACCGGGGCTAGTGTATCTCCGGAGAGGGGACCAGGAGCGTCGGGATCCCACCTAAACCAATGTTTTGCCATGCCATGTGTGATAGATTGTATCATGGGTGTTGTGTGCCAAAGATACCATCACTCTCTGTGCCGGGGCCTCACCGACGTCGGATTCTCTCTCGCGGGTTCCAGGACTGCTCACACCCCGAAACTCCCGGATCTGACGTAACGGGGGGAATCTTGCAAGTAGGTGGGCCCTAACATTGTCAAGGGTGTTCCTTGGGACTAACATGACACAACCAAGCAACTATTTCCACTTTGCTACCCACTTCCGGCTCACGCAGAGGGGGCTGGACGCCGGTTCCGTCTTTTTCTACGCCGGGGCTAGTGTATCTCCGGAGAGGGGACCCGGAGCGTCGGGATCCCACCTAAACAAATGTTTTTCCATGCCATGTGTGTTAGATTGTATCATGGGTGTTGTGTGCCAAAGATAGCATCGCTCTCTGTGCCGGGGCCTCACCGACGTCGGATTCTCTCTCGCGGGTTCCAGGACTGCTCACACCCCGAAACTCCCGGATCTGACGTAACAGGGGGAATATTGCAAGTAGGTGGGCCCTACCATTGTCAAGGGTGTTCCTTGGGCCTAACATGACACAACAAAGCAACTAGTTCCACTTTGCTACCCACTTCCGGCTCACGCAGAGGGGGCTAGACGCCGGTTCCGTCTTTTTCTACACCGGGGCTAGTGTATCTCCGGATAGGGGACCCGGAGCGTCCGGATCCCACCTAAACCAATGTTTTGCCATGCCATGTGTGTTAGATTGTATCATGGGGTTGTGTGCCAAAGATACCATCACTCTCTGTGTCGGGGCCTCACCGACGTCGGATTCTCTCTCGCGGGTTCCAGGACTGCTCACACCCCGAAACTCCCGGATCTGACGTAACGGGGGGAATCGTGCAAGTAGGTGGACCCTACCATTGTCAAGGGTGTTCCTTGGGACTAACATGACACAAACAAGCAACTAGTTCCACTTTGCTACCCACTTCCGGCTCACGCAGAGGGGGCTGGACGCCGGTTCCGTCTTTTTCTACACCAGGGCTAGTGTATCTCCGGAGAGGGGACCCGGAGCGTCGGGATCCCACCTAAACCAATGTTTTGCCATGCCATGTGTGTTATATTGTATCATGGGTGTTGTGTGCAAAAGATAGCATCACTCTTTGTGCCGGGGCCTCACCGACGTCGGATTCTCTCTCGCGGGTTCCAGGACTGCTCACACCCCGAAACTCCCGGATCTAACGTAATGGGGGGAATCTTGCAAGTAGGTGGGCCCTACCATTGTCAAGGGTGTTCCTTGGGCCTAACATGACACAACCAAGCAACTAGTTCCACTTTGCTACCCACTTCCGGCTCACGCAGAGGGGCCTGGACGCCGGTTCCGTCTTTTTCTACACCGGGGCTAGTGTATCTCCGGAGAGGGGACCCGGAGCGTCGGGATCCCACCTAAACCAATGTTTTGCCATGCCATGTGTGTTAGATTGTATCATGGGTTTTGTGTGCCAAATATACCATCACTCTCTGTGCCGGGCCTCACCGACGTCGGATTCTCTCTCGCGGGTTCCAGGACTGCTCACACCCCGAAACTCCCGGATCTGACGTAACGGGGGGAATATTGCAAGTAGGTGGGCCCTACCATTGTCAAGGGTGTTCCTTGGGACTAACATGACACAACCAAGCAACTAGTTCCACTTTGCTACCCACTTCCGGCTCACGCAGAGGGGGCTGGACGCCGGTTCCGTCTTTTTCTACACCGGGGCTAGTGTATCTCCGGAGAGGGGACCCGGAGCGTCGGGATCCCACCTAAACCAATGTTTTGCCATGCCATGTGTGTTAGATTGTATCATGGGTGTTGTGTGCCAAAGATAGCATCACTCTCTGTGCCGAGGCCTCACCGACGTCGGATTCTCTCTCGCGGGTTCCAGGACTGCTCACACCCCGAAACTCCCGGATCTGACGTAACGGGGGG
Organism: Alopecurus myosuroides; assembly: GCA_028641055.1. NCBI lineage: Eukaryota > Viridiplantae > Streptophyta > Magnoliopsida > Poales > Poaceae > Alopecurus > Alopecurus myosuroides. The sequence goes on from CM054063.1 coordinate 344,200,024, forward strand.
AATCTTGCAAGTAGGTGGGCCCTACCATTGTCAAGGGTGTTCTTTGGGCCTAACATGACACAACCAAGCAACTAGTTCCACTTTGCTACCCACTTCCGGCTCACGCAGAGGGGGCTGGACGCCGGTTCCGTCTTTTTCTACACCGGGGCTAGTGTATCTCCGGAGAGGGGACCCGGAGCGTCGGGATCCCACCTAAACCAATGTTTTTCCATGCCATGTGTGTTAGATTGTATCATGGGTGTTGGGTTCTAAAGATACCATCACTCTCTGTGCCGGGGCCTCACCGACGTCGGATTCTCTCTCGCGGGTTCCAGGACTGCTCACACCCCGAAACTCCCGGATCTGACGTAACGGGGGGAATCTTTCAAGTAGGTGGGCCCTACCATTGTCAAGGGTGTTCCTTGGGACTAACATGACACAACCAAGCAACTAGTTCCACTTTGCTACCCACTTCCGGCTCACGCAGAGGGGGCTGGACGCCGGTTCCGTCTTTTTCTACACCGGGGCTAGTGTATCTCCGGAGAGGGGACCCGGAGCGTCGGGATCCCACCTAAACCAATGTTTTCCATGCCATGTGTGTTAGATTGTATCATGGGTGTTGGGTGCCAAGGATACCATCACTCTCTGTGCCGGGGCCTCACCGACGTCGGATTCTCTCTCGCGGGTTCCAGGACTGCTCACACCCCGAAACTCCCGGATCTGACGTAATGGGGGGAATCTTGCAAGTAGGTGGGCCCTACCATTGTCAAGGGTGTTCCTTGGGCCTAAAATGACACAACCAAGCAAGTAGTTCCACTTTGCTACCCACTTCCGGCTCACGCAGAGGGGGCTGGACGCCGGTTCCGTCTTTTTCTACACCGGGGCTAGTGTATCTCCGGAGAGGGGACCCGGAGCGTCGGGATCCCACCTAAACCAATGTTTTGCCATGCCATGTGTGTTATATTGTATCATGGGTGTTGTGTGCCAAAGATAGCATCACTCTCTGTGCCGGGGCCTCACCGACGTCGAATTCTCTCTCGCGGGTTCCAGGACTGCTCACACCCCGAAACTCCCGGATCTGATGTAACGGGGGGAATCTTGCAAGTAGGTGGGCCCTACCATTGTCAAGGGTGTTCCTTGGGACTAACATGACACAACCAAGCAACTAGTTCCACTTTGCTACCCACTTCCGGCTCACGCAGAGGGGGCTGGACGCCGGTTCCGTCTTTTTCTACACCGGGGCTAGTGTATCTCCGGAGAGGGGACCCGGAGCGTCGGGATCCCACCTAAACCAATGTTTTGCCATGCCATGTGTGTTAGATTGTATCATGGGTGTTGTGTGCCAAAGATACCATCACTCTCTGTGCCGGGGCCTCACCGACGTCGGATTCTCTCTCGCGGGTTCCAGGACTGCTCACACCCCGAAACTCCCGGATCTGACGTAACGGGGGGAATCTTGCAAGTAGGTGGGCCCTACCATTGTCAAGGGTGTTCTTTGGGACTAACATGACACAACCAAGCAACTAGTTCCACTTTGCTACCCACTTCCGGCTCACGCAGAGGGGGCTGGACGCCGGTTCCGTCTTTTTCTACACCGGGGCTAGTGTATCTCCGGAGAGGGGACCCGGAGCGTCGGGATCCCACCTAAACCAATTTTTTGCCATGCCATGTGTGTTAGATTGTATCATGGGTGTTGTGTGCCAAAGATAGCATCACTCTCTGTGCCGGGGCCTCACCGACGTCGGATTCTCTCTCGCGGGTTCGAGGACTGCTCAAACCCCGAAACTCCCGGATCTGACGTAACGGGGGGAATCTTGCAAGTAGGTGGGCCCTACCATTGTCAAGGGTGTTCCTTGGGCCTAACATGACACAACCAAGCAACTAGTTCCACTTTGCTACCCACTTCCGGCTCACGCAGAGGGGGCTGGACGCCGGTTCCGTCTTTTTCTACACCGGGGCTAGTGTATCTCCGGAGAGGGGACCCGGAGCGTCGGGATCCCACCTAAACCAATGTTTTGCCATTCCATGTGTGTTAGATTGTATCATGGGTGTTGTGTGCCAAAGATAGCATCACTCTCTGTGCCGGGGCCTCACCGACGTCGGATTCTCTCTCGCGGGTTCCAGGACTGCTCACACCACGAAACTCCCGGATCTGACGTAACAGGGGGAATCTTGCAAGTAGGTGGGCCCTACCATTGTCAAGGGTGTTCCTTGGTCCTAACATGACACAACCAAGCAACTAGTTCCACTTTGCTACCCACTTCCGGCTCACGCAGAGGGGGCTGGACGCCGTTCCGTCTTTTTCTACACCGGGGCTAGTGTATCTCCGGAGAGGGGACCCGGAGCGTCGGGATCCCACATAAACCAATGTTTTGCCATGCCATGTGTGTTAGATTGTATCATGGGTGTTGTGTGCCAAAGATAGCATCACTCTCTGTGCCGGGGCCTCACCGACGTCGGATTCTCTCTCGCGGGTTCCAGGACTGCTCACACCCCGAAACTGCCGGATCTGACGTAACGGGGGGGAATCTTGCAAGTACGTGGCCCTACCATTGTCAAGGGTGTTCCTTGGGCCTAACATGACACAACCAAGCAACTAGTTCCACTTTGCTACCCACTTCCGGCTCACGCAGAGGGGGCTGGACGCCGGTTCCGTCTTTTTCTACACCGGGGCTAGTGTATCTCCGGAGAGGGGACCCGGAGCGTCGGGATCCCACCTAAACCAATGTTTTGCCATGCCATGTGTGTTAGATTGTATCATGGGTTTTGTGTGCCAAAGATAGCATCACTCTCTGTGCCGGGGCCTCACCGACGTCGGATTCTCTCTCGCGGGTTCCAGGACTGCTCACACCCCGAAACTCCCGGATCTGACGTAACGGGGGGAATCTTGCAAGTAGGTGGGCCCTACCATTGTAAAGGGTGTTCCTTGGGCCTAACATGACACAACCAAGCAACTAGTTCCACTTTGCTACCCACTTCCGGCTCACGCAGAGGGGGCTGGACGCCGGTTCCATCTTTTTCTACACCGGGGCTAGTGTATCTCCGGAGAGGGGACCAGGAGCGTCGGGATCCCACCTAAACCAATGTTTTGCCATGCCATGTGTGTTAGATTGTATCATGGGTGTTGTGTGCCAAAGATAGCATCACTCTCTGTGCCGGGGCCTCACCGACCTCGGATTCTCTCTCGCGGGTTCCAGGACTGCTCACACCCCGAAACTCCCGGATCTGACGTAACGGGGGGGATCTTGCAAGTAGGTGGGCCCTGCCATTGTCAAGGGTGTTCCTTGGGCCTAACATGACACAACCAAGCAACTAGTTCCACTTTGCTACCCACTTCCGGCTCACGCAGAGGGGGCTGGACGCCGGTTCCGTCTTTTTCTACACCGGGGCTAGTGTATCTCCGGAGAGGGGACCTGGAGCGTCGGGATCCCACCTAAACCAATGTTTTTCCATGCCATGTGTGTTAGATTGTATCATGGGTGTTGTGTGTCAAAGATAACATCACTCTCTGTGCCGGGGCCTCACCGACGTCGGATTCTCTCTCGCGGGTTCCAGGACTGCTCACACCCCGAAACTCCCGGATCTGACGTAACGGGGGGAATCTTGCAAGTAGGTGGGCCCTACCATTGTCAAGGGTGTTCCTTGGGCCTAACATGACACAACCAAGCAACTAGTTCCACTTTTCTACCCACTTCCGGCTCACGCAGAGGGGGCTGGACGCCGGTTCCGTCTTTTTCTACACCGGGGCTAGTGTATCTCCGGAGAGGGGACCAGGAGCGTCGGGATCCCACCTAAACCAATGTTTTGCCATGCCATGTGTGTTAGATTGTATCATGGGTGTTGTGTGCCAAAGATAGCATCACTCTCTGTGCCGGGGCCTCACCGACGTCGGATTCTCTCTCGCGGGTTCCAGGACTCCTCACACCCCGAAACTCCCGGATCTGACGTAACGGGGGGAATCTTGCAAGTAGGTGGGCCCTGCCATTGTCAAGGGTGTTCCTTGGGCCTAACATGACACAACCAAGCAACTAGTTCCACTTTGCTACCCACTTCCGGCTCACGCAGAGGGGGCTGGACGCCGGTTCCGTCTTTTTCTACACCGGGGCTAGTGTATCTCCGGAGAGGGGACCCGGAGCGTCGGGATCCCACCTAAACCAATGTTTTTCCATGCCATGTGTGTTAGATTGTATCATGGGTGTTGTGTGTCAAAGATAGCATCACTCTCTGTGCCGGGGCCTCACCGACGTCGGATTCTCTCTCGCGGGTTCCAGGACTGCTCACACCCCGAACCTCCCGGATCTGACGTAACGGGGGGAATCTTGCAAGTAGGTGGGCCCTACCATTGTAAAGGGTGTTCCTTGGGCCTAACATGACACAACCAAGCAACTAGTTCCACTTTGCTACCCACTTCCGGCTCACGCAGAGGGGGCTGGACGCCGGTTCCGTCTTTTTCTACACCGGGGCTAGTGTATCTCCGGAGAGGGGACCAGGAGCGTCGGGATCCCACCTAAACCAATGTTTTGCCATGCCATGTTTGTTAGATTGTATCATGGGTGTTGTGTGCCAAAGATAGCATCACTCTCTGTGCCGGGGCCTCACCGACCTCGGATTCTCTCTCGCGGGTTCCAGGACTGCTCACACCCCGAAACTCCCGGATCTGACGTAACGGGGGGGGGGGGGGATCTTGCAAGTAGGTGGGCCCTGCCATTGTCAAGGGTGTTCCTTGGGCCTAACATGACACAACCAAGCAACTAGTTCCACTTTGCTACCCACTTCCGGCTCACGCAGAGGGGGCTGGACGCCGGTTCCGTATTTTTCTACACCAGGGCTAGTGTATCTCCGGAGAGGGGACCTGGAGCGTCGGGATCCCACCTAAACCATTGTTTTGCCATGCCATGTGTGTTAGATTGTATCATGGGTGTTGTGTGTCAAAGATAGCATCACTCTCTGTGCCGGGGCCTCACCGACGTCGGATTCTCTCTCGCGGGTTCCAGGACTGCTCACACCCCGAAACTCCCGGATCTGACGTAACGGGGGGAATCTTGCAAGTAGGTGGGCCCTACCATTGTCAAGGGTGTTCCTTGGGCCTAACATGACACAACCAAGCAACTAGTTCCACTTTGCTACCCACTTCCGGCTCACGCAGAGGGGGCTGGACGCCGGTTCCGTCTTTTTCTACACCGGGGCTAGTGTATCTCCGGAGAGGGGACCAGGAGCGTCGGGATCCCACCTAAACCAATGTTTTGCCATGCCATGTGTGTTAGATTGTATCATGGGTGTTGTGTGCCAAAGATAGCATCACTCTCTATGCCGGGGCCTCACCGACGTCGGATTCTCTCTCGCGGGTTCCAGGACTCCTCACACCCCGAAACTCCCGGATCTGACGTAACGGGGGGAATCTTGCAAGTAGGTGGGCCCTGACATTGTCAACGGTGTTCCTTGGGCCTAACATGACACAACCAAGCAACTAGTTCCACTTTGCTACCCACTTACGGCTCACGCAGAGGGGGCTGGACGCCGGTTCCGTCTTTATCTACACCGGGGCTAGTGTATCTCCGGAGAGGGGACCCGGAGCGTCGGGATCCCACCTAAACCAATGTTTTTCCATGCCATGTGTGTTAGATTGTATCATGGGTGTTGTGTGTCAAAGATAGCATCACTCTCTGTGCCGGGGCCTCACCGACGTCGGATTCTCTCTCGCGGGTTCCAGGACTGCTCACACCCCGAAACTCCCGGATCTGACGTAACGGGGGGAATCTTGCAAGTAGGTGGGCCCTACCATTGTCAAGGGTGTTCCTTGGGCCTAACATGACACAACCAAGCAACTAGTTCCACTTTGCTACCCACTTCCGGCTCACGCAGAGGGGGCTGGACGCCGGTTCCGTCTTTTTCTACACCGGGGCTAGTGTATCTCCGGAGAGGGGACCCGGAGCGTCGGGATCCCACCTAAACCAATGTTTTGCCATGCCATGTGTGTTATATTGTATCATGGGTGTTGTGTGCCAAAGATAGCATCACTCTCTGTGCCGGGGCCTCACCGACGTCGGATTCTCTCTCGCGGGTTCTAGGAATGCTCACACCCCGAAACTCCCGGATCTGACGTAACGGGGGGGGGGGGGAATCTTGCAAGTAGGTGGGCCCTACCATTGTCAAGGGTGTTCCTTGGGCCTAACATGACACAACCAAGCAACTAGTTCCACTTTGCTACCCACTTCCGGCTCACGCAGAGGGGGCTGGACGCCGGTTCCGTCTTTTTCTACACCGGGGCTAGTGTATCTCCGGAGAGGGGACCCAGAGCGTCTGGATCCCACCTAAACCAATGTTTTGCCATGCCATGTGTGTTAGATTGTATCATGGGTGTTGTGTGCCAAAGATAGCATCACTCTCTGTGCCGGGGCCTCACCGACGTCGGATTCTCTCTCGCGGGTTCCAGGACTGCTCACACCCCGAAACTCCCGGATCTGACGTAACGGGGGGAATCTTGCAAGTAGGTGGGCCCTACCATTGTCAAGGGTGTTCCTTGGGCCTAACATGACACAACCAAGCAACTAGTTCCACTTTGCTACCCACTTCCGGCTCACGCAGAGGGGGCTGGACGCCGGTTCCGTCTTTTTCTACACCGGGGCTAGTGTATCTCCGGAGAGGGGACCCGGAGCGTCTGGATCCCACCTAAAGCAATGTTTTGCCATGCCATGTGTGTTAGATTGTATCATGGGTGTTGTGTGCCAAAGATAGCATCACTCTCTGTGCCGGGGCCTCACCGACGTCGGATTCTCTCTCGCGGGTTCCAGGACTGCTCACACCCCGAAACTCCCGGATCTGACGTAACGGGGGGAATCTTGCAAGTAGGTGGGCCCTAACCTTGTCAAGGGTGTTCCTTGGGACTAACATGACACAACCAAGCAACTATTTCCACTTTGCTACCCACTTCCGGCTCACGCAGAGGGGGCTGGACGCCGGTTCCGTCTTTTTCTACGCCGGGGCTAGTGTATCTCCGGAGAGGGGACCCGGAGCGTCGGGATCCCACCTAAACCAATGTTTTTCCATGCCATGTGTGTTAGATTGTATCATGGGTGTTGTGTGCCAAAGATAGCATCGCTCTCTGTGCCGGGGCCTCACCGACGTCGGATTCTCTCTCGCGGGTTCCAGGACTGCTCACACCCCGAAACTCCCGGATCTGACGTAACGGGGGGAATATTGCAAGTAGGTGGGCCCTACCATTGTCAAGGGTGTTCCTTGGGCCTAACATGACACAACAAAGCAACTAGTTCCACTTTGCTACCCACTTCCGGCTCACGCAGAGGGGGCTAGACGCCGGTTCCGTCTTTTTCTACACCGGGGCTAGTGTATCTCCGGATAGGGGACCCGGAGCGTCCGGATCCCACCTAAACCAATGTTTTGCCATGCCATGTGTGTTAGATTGTATCATGGGGTTGTGTGCCAAAGATACCATCACTCTCTGTGCCGGGGCCTCACCGACGTCGGATTCTCTCTCGCGGGTTCCAGGACTGCTCACACCCCGAAACTCCCGGATCTGACGTAACGGGGGGAATCGTGCAAGTAGGTGGACCCTACCATTGTCAAGGGTGTTCCTTGGGACTAACATGACACAAACAAGCAACTAGTTCCACTTTGCTACCCACTTCCGGCTCACGCAGAGGGGGCTGGACGCCGGTTCCGTCTTTTTCTACACCAGGGCTAGTGTATCTCCGGAGAGGGGACCCGGAGCGTCGGGATCCCACCTAAACCAATGTTTTGCCATGCCATGTGTGTTATATTGTATCATGGGTGTTGTGTGCCAAAGATAGCATCACTCTCTGTGCCGGGGCCTCACCGACGTCGGATTCTCTCTCGCGGGTTCCAGGACTGCTCACACCCCGAAACTCCCGGATCTAACGTAATGGGGGGAATCTTGCAAGTAGGTGGGCCCTACCATTGTCAAGGGTGTTCCTTGGGCCTAACATGACACAACCAAGCAACTAGTTCCACTTTGCTACCCACTTCCGGCTCACGCAGAGGGGCCTGGACGCCGGTTCCGTCTTTTTCTACACCGGGGCTAGTGTATCTCCGGAGAGGGGACCCGGAGCGTCGGGATCCCACCTAAACCAATGTTTTGCCATGCCATGTGTGTTAGATTGTATCATGGGTTTTGTGTGCCAAAGATACCATCACTCTCTGTGCCGGGCCTCACCGACGTCGGATTCTCTCTCGCGGGTTCCAGGACTGCTCACACCCCGAAACTCCCGGATCTGACGTAACGGGGGGAATCTTGCAAGTAGGTGGGCCCTACCATTGTCAAGGGTGTTCCTTGGGACTAACATGACACAACCAAGCAACTAGTTCCACTTTGCTACCCACTTCCGGCTCACGCAGAGGGGGCTGGACGCCGGTTCCGTCTTTTTCTACACCGGGGCTAGTGTATCTCCGGAGAGGGGACCCGGAGCGTCGGGATCCCACCTAAACCAATGTTTTGCCATGCCAGTGTGTTAGATTGTATCATGGGTGTTGTGTGCCAAAGATAGCATCACTCTCTGTGCCGAGGCCTCACCGACGTCGGATTCTCTCTCGCGGGTTCCAGGACTGCTCACACCCCGAAACTCCCGGATCTGACGTAACGGGGGGAATCTTGCAAGTAGGTGGGCCCTACCATTGTCAAGGGTGTTCTTTGGGCCTAACATGACACAACCAAGCAACTAGTTCCACTTTGCTACCCACTTCCGGCTCACGCAGAGGGGGCTGGACGCCGGTTCCGTCTTTTTCTACACCGGGGCTAGTGTATCTCCGGAGAGGGGACCCGGAGCGTCGGGATCCCACCTAAACCAATGTTTTGCCATGCCATGTGTGTTAGATTGTATCATGGGTGTTGGGTTCTAAAGATACCATCACTCTCTGTGCCGGGGCCTCACCGACGTCGGATTCTCTCTCGCGGGTTCCAGGACTGCTCACACCCCGAAACTCCCGGATCTGACGTAACGGGGGGAATCTTTCAAGTAGGTGGGCCCTACCATTGTCAAGGGTGTTCCTTGGGACTAACATGACACAACCAAGCAACTAGTTCCACTTTGCTACCCACTTCCGGCTCACGCAGAGGGGGCTGGACGCCGGTTCCGTCTTTTTCTACACCGGGGCTAGTGTATCTCCGGAGAGGGGACCCGGAGCGTCGGGATCCCACCTAAACCAATGTTTTCCATGCCATGTGTGTTAGATTGTATCATGGGTGTTGGGTGCCAAGGATACCATCACTCTCTGTGCCGGAGCCTCACCGACGTCGGATTCTCTCTCGCGGGTTCCAGGACTGCTCACACCCCGAAACTCCCGGATCTGACGTAATGGGGGGAATCTTGCAAGTAGGTGGGCCCTACCATTGTCAAGGGTGTTCCTTGGGCCTAAAATGACACAACCAAGCAACTAGTTCCACTTTGCTACCCACTTCCGGCTCACGCAGAGGGGGCTGGACGCCGGTTCCGTCTTTTTCTACACCGGGGCTAGTGTATCTCCGGAGAGGGGACCCGGAGCGTCGGGATCCCACCTAAACCAATGTTTTGCCATGCCATGTGTGTTATATTGTATCATGGGTGTTGTGTGCCAAAGATAGCATCACTCTCTGTGCCGGGGCCTCACCGACGTCGAATTCTCTCTCGCGGGTTCCAGGACTGCTCACACCCCGAAACTCCCGGATCTGATGTAACGGGGGGAATCTTGCAAGTAGGTGGGCCCTACCATTGTCAAGGGTGTTCCTTGGGACTAACATGACACAACCAAGCAACTAGTTCCACTTTGCTACCCACTTCCGGCTCACGCAGAGGGGGCTGGACGCCGGTTCCGTCTTTTTCTACACCGGGGCTAGTGTATCTCCGGAGAGGGGACCCGGAGCGTCGGGATCCCACCTAAACCAATGTTTTGCCATGCCATGTGTGTTAGATTGTATCATGGGTGTTGTGTGCCAAAGATACCATCTCTCTCTGTGCCGGGGCCTCACCGACGTCGGATTCTCTCTCGCGGGTTCCAGGACTGCTCACACCCCGAAACTCCCGGATCTGACGTAACGGGGGGAATCTTGCAAGTAGGTGGGCCCTACCATTGTCAAGGGTGTTCTTTGGGACTAACATGACACAACCAAGCAACTAGTTCCACTTTGCTACCCACTTCCGGCTCACGCAGAGGGGGCTGGACGCCGGTTCCGTCTTTTTCTACACCGGGGCTAGTGTATCTCCGGAGAGGGGACCCGGAGCGTCGGGATCCCACCTAAACCAATTTTTTGCCATGCCATGTGTGTTAGATTGTATCATGGGTGTTGTGTGCCAAAGATAGCATCACTCTCTGTGCCGGGGCCTCACCGACGTCGGATTCTCTCTCGCGGGTTCGAGGACTGCTCAAACCCCGAAACTCCCGGATCTGATGTAACGGGGGGAATCTTGCAAGTAGGTGGGCCCTACCATTGTCAAGGGTGTTCCTTGGGCCTAACATGACACAACCAAGCAACTAGTTCCACTTTGCTACCCACTTCCGGCTCACGCAGAGGGGGCTGGACGCCGGTTCCGTCTTTTTCTACACCGGGGCTAGTGTATCTCCGGAGAGGGGACCCGGAGCGTCGGGATCCCACCTAAACCAATGTTTTGCCATTCCATGTGTGTTAGATTGTATCATGGGTGTTGTGTGCCAAAGATACCATCACTCTCTATGCCGGGGCCTCACCGACGTCGGATTCTCTCTCGCGGGTTCCAGGACTCCTCACACCCCGAAACTCCCGGATCTGATGTAACGGGGGGAATCTTGCAAGTAGGTGGGCCCTACCATTGTCAAGGGTGTTCCTTGGGACTAACATGACACAACCAAGCAACTAGTTCCACTTTGCTACCCACTTCCGGCTCATGCAGAGGGGGCTGGACGCCGGTTCCGTCTTTTTCTACACCGGGGCTAGTGTATCTCCGGAGAGGGGACCCGGAGCGTCGGGATCCCACCTAAACCAATGTTTTGCCATGCCATGTGTGTTAGATTGTATCATGGGTGTTGGGTGCCAAAGATACCATCACTCTCTGTGCCGGGGCCTCACCGACGTCGGATTCTCTCTCGCGGGTTCCAGGACTGCTCACACCCCGAAACTCCCGGATCTGACGTAACGGGGGGAATCTTGGAAGTAGGTGGGCCCTACCATTGTCAAGGGTGTTCCTTGGGACTAACATGACACAAACAAGCAACTAGTTCCACTTTGCTACCCACTTCCGGCTCACGCAGAGGGGGCTGGACGCCGGTTCCGTCTTTTTCTACACCGGGGCTAGTGTATCTCCGGAGAGGGGACCCGGAGCGTCGGGATCCCACCTAAACCAATGTTTTGCCATGCCATGTGTGTTAGATTGTATCATGGTGTTGGGTGCCAAAGATACCATCACTCTCTGTGCCGGGGCCTTACCGACGTCGGATTCTCTCTCGCGGGTTCCAGGACTGCTCACACCCCGAAACTCCTGGATCTGACGTAACGGGGGGAATCTTGCAAGTAGGTGGGCCCTACCATTGTCAAGGGTGTTCCTTGGGCCTAACATGACACAACCAAGCAACTAGTTCCACTTTGCTACCCACTTCCGGCTCACGCAGAGGGGGCTGGACGCCGGTTCCGTCTTTTTCTACACCGGGGCTAGTGTATCTCCGGAGAGGGGACCCGGAGCGTCTGGATCCCACCTAAACCAATGTTTTGCCATGCCATGTGTTTTAGATTGTATCATGGGTGTTGTGTGCCAAAGATAGCATCACTCTCTGTGCCGGGGCCTCACCGACGTCGGATTCTCTCTCGCGGGTTCCAGGACTGCTCACACCCCGAAACTCCCGGATCTGACGTAACGGGGGGAATCTTGCAAGTAGGTGGGCCCTACCATTGTCAAGGGTGTTCCTTGGGCCTAACATGACACAACCAAGAAACTAGTTCCACTTTGCTACCCACTTCCGGCTCACGCAGAGGGGGCTGGACGCCGGTTCCGTCTTTTTCTACACCGGGGCTAGTGTATCTCCGGAGAGGGGACCAGGAGCGTCGGGATCCCACCTAAACCAATGTTTTGCCATGCCATGTGTGATAGATTGTATCATGGGTGTTGTGTGCCAAAGATACCATCACTCTCTGTGTCGGGGCCTCACCGACGTCGGATTCTCTCTCGCGGGTTCCAGGACTGCTCACACCCCGAAACTCCCGGATCTGACGTAACGGGGGGAATCTTGCAAGTAGGTGGGCCCTAACATTGTCAAGGGTGTTCCTTGGGACTAACATGACACAACCAAGCAACTATTTCCACTTTGCTACCCACTTCCGGCTCACGCAGAGGGGGCTGGACGCCGGTTCCGTCTTTTTCTACGCCGGGGCTAGTGTATCTCCGGAGAGGGGACCCGGAGCGTCGGGATCCCACCTAAACCAATGTTTTTCCATGCCATGTGTGTTAGATTGTATCATGGGTGTTGTGTGCCAAAGATAGCATCGCTCTCTGTGCCGGGGCCTCACCGACGTCGGATTCTCTCTCGCGGGTTCCAGGACTGCTCACACCCCGAAACTCCCGGATCTGACGTAACGGGGGGAATATTGCAAGTAGGTGGGCCCTACCATTGTCAAGGGTGTTCCTTGGGCCTAACATGACACAACAAAGCAACTAGTTCCACTTTGCTACCCACTTCCGGCTCACGCAGAGGGGGCTAGACGCCGGTTCCGTCTTTTTCTACACCGGGGCTAGTGTATCTCCGGATAGGGGACCCGGAGCGTCCGGATCCCACCTAAACCAATGTTTTGCCATGCCATGTGTGTTAGATTGTATCATGGGGTTGTGTGCCAAAGATACCATCACTCTCTGTGCCGGGGCCTCACCGACGTCGGATTCTCTCTCGCGGGTTCCAGGACTGCTCACACCCCGAAACTCCCGGATCTGACGTAACGGGGGGAATCGTGCAAGTAGGTGGACCCTACCATTGTCAAGGGTGTTCCTTGGGACTAACATGACACAAACAAGCAACTAGTTCCACTTTGCTACCCACTTCCGGCTCACGCAGAGGGGGCTGGACGCCGGTTCCGTCTTTTTCTACACCAGGGCTAGTGTATCTCCGGAGAGGGGACCCGGAGCGTCGGGATCCCACCTAAACCAATGTTTTGCCATGCCATGTGTGTTATATTGTATCATGGGTTTTGTGTGCCAAAGATAGCATCACTCTCTGTGCCGGGGCCTCACCGACGTCGGATTCTCTCTCGCGGGTTCCAGGACTGCTCACACCCCGAAACTCCCGGATCTGACGTAATGGGGGGAATCTTGCAAGTAGGTGGGCCCTAACATTGTCAAGGGTGTTCCTTGGGCCTAACATGACACAACCAAGCAACTAGTTCCACTTTGCTACCCACTTCCGGCTCACGTAGAGGGGCCTGGACGCCGGTTCCGTCTTTTTCTACACCGGGGCTAGTGTATCTCCGGAGAGGGGACCCGGAGCGTCGGGATCCCACCTAAACCAATGTTTTGCCATGCCATGTGTGTTAGATTGTATCATGGGTTTTGTGTGCCAAAGATACCATCACTCTCTGTGCCGGGCCTCACCGACGTCGGATTCTCTCTCGCGGGTTCCAGGACTGCTCACACCCCGAAACTCCCGGATCTGACGTAACGGGGGGAATCTTGCAAGTAGGTGGGCCCTACCATTGTCAAGGGTGTTCCTTGGGACTAACATGACACAACCAAGCAACTAGTTCCACTTTGCTACCCACTTCCGGCTCACGCAGAGGGGGCTGGACGCCGGTTCCGTCTTTTTCTACACCGGGGCTAGTGTATCTCCGGAGAGGGGACCCGGAGCGTCGGGATCCCACCTAAACCAATGTTTTGCCATGCCATGTGTGTTAGATTGTATCATGGGTGTTGTGTGCCAAAGATAGCATCACTCTCTGTGCCGAGGCCTCACCGACGTCGGATTCTCTCTCGCGGGTTCCAGGACTGCTCACACCCCGAAACTCCCGGATCTGACGTAACGGGGGGAATCTTGCAAGTAGATGGGCCCTACCATTGTCAAGGGTGTTCTTTGGGCCTAACATGACACAACCAAGCAACTAGTTCCACTTTGCTACCCACTTCCGGCTCACGCAGAGGGGGCTGGACGCCGGTTCCGTCTTTTTCTACACCGGGGCTAGTGTATCTCCGGAGAGGGGACCCGGAGCGTCGGGATCCCACCTAAACCAATGTTTTGCCATGCCATGTGTGTTAGATTGTATCATGGGTGTTGGGTTCTAAAGATACCATCACTCTCTGTGCCGGGGCCTCACCGACGTCGGATTCTCTCTCGCGGGTTCCAGGACTGCTCACACCCCGAAACTCCCGGATCTGACGTAACGGGGGGAATCTTTCAAGTAGGTGGGCCCTACCATTGTCAAGGGTGTTCCTTGGGACTAACATGACACAACCAAGCAACTAGTTCCACTTTGCTACCCACTTCCGGCTCACGCAGAAGTGTGTTCCTTGGGACTAACATGACACTTGAACACACACCACTACGATTATTTTTGAATTTTACGACTAGATTGAAATTCGAAGGAAGCGGGATACACGACAGTACGTGGATCTAAACATTCTAGGATACATGGACAAACCATTTGTCCCAGCCATCTTGTGGCTCAGGTCTAGTCATACTCCTGCCTAGGCGTATAATACATGTACTCGTAGTCGTCGAAGTCGCCGCCGCCGTCGTCGCTGTCGTCAGATGGGGGCTGAAATGTCGATGGGGGAGCACGCCTGGACTGCGGGTAGCGCAGGCGGGGGTTATCGCCGTTCCTTATGTAGTTCATGACGCCCTGGAGAGTCCGGCCGCGCCACCACAGCCGACGACCAGCCTCGTTGAAGTTCGAAGGAGGCGGGCCGTCCTCCTCGTACCTGGCGAGCGCCCTCTCACGCCGATTGAAGAAGAAGACGTCCCAACCTGCGCGGTAGTTGGGATTCCATTGGGGATACGTCCGCTGCTCCGGTGTCAGCTCGAAGTAGTAGTGGTTCGTGATGGCCGCCCGGCGCGCCAGGCATCGAGGGACAGGAGGGACCGGCACGCCTCCGACGCTCAGCATCCACCCGACGGGGACGCCGTACCCGGGAGGGCAGGGGTAGTTTGAGGCGCAGAGCTCCTCCGCGTCCGAGTAGGTTAAAGTGGGTACGGTGGAAGATATGGAAGAGTTGTCGCGAAGAAATTGAAGAGTGTGCTGGGTTGTAGATATGTGCTAACGAGCTAGATGCATGTGTGTTTATATAGTGAGAAGAAGCACACGGATCGTGTGTTTTCTTCGAGGTCTTCGGAGCCGTTGGATCTTTCAAGTGATTGTGAGCCGGTGGATCAAATATAGGCACACGGATTGTGTGCTTCTTTCACTTATTTGCCGAGTGTCATATCACGGGACACTCGGCAAAACTATAAACTGCGCGGGAGGAGTTGGCGCGAAGGGAAAAACTTTCGAGGGAACAATTTTATGCCGAGTACCAACCCTGACACTCGGCAAAGATTCGAAAAACTACGCGGGAAGAGTTGGCGCGAAGCCACGAAATTTTCAGAGCCGAGTTTGCCGAGTGGTTCACGATGACACTCGGCAAAGATGCTTAGTATGCCGAGTCCCCGTTACGGAAACACTCGGCGAACCAACGCCACCGTTTCGTCCCGGTTGGAAGGCACGGTTCGCCACGTGTCACCACGGTATGCCGAGTGTTTTGCTTTTGCCGAGTGTATCGAGCTGATTTGCCGTTGTCTATTTGTACGCCGAGTGTGCCCTGCACGGGACACTCGGCAACAACAAGCTACGCCGAGTGTTTCCGTTTTGCCGAGTGTCAGGTGCAGAGCACACTCGGCGTACAAGCTGGTCGCCGAGTGTGATGCTTTGCCGAGTGTTTTTGGGGCGTATGTCGGCCTACACAGCTGTTTGCCGAGTGGCCCGTGATTTGGCACTCGGCACAGACGCTAAGACTCGGCGATAATGGATTTTCCAGTAGTGGGCCCAACATCTCGAAGTTAAGGCTCCGTTTGGAAGCTCCCTTTTTCTCTAAAACCAAAGTATACCAATACTGTAGTATTCCTGTGCATGGCAGTGCAATACTTCAGTTTTTCTCCTTTCTCTGTTTTGGAAAAAAGAGGGTCGGACCTCCTTTTACAATACTTAAAAAAAACAACAGTTTTGAGGATACTATCACTAGTGGAAAGAGGGCCTTTTGTCCCGGGTCGTAAGGGCCAGTTGTCCCGGTTGTGCAACCGGGATGGGCTGGCCGGGACAAATGGCCCGTCCCATTGGTCCCGGTTGTGCCAGGACCCGGGATGGTAAGCACATGCCACGTGGCGAACCTGGGCCAGGGAGTTCGTCCCGGTTCGTTCAAGGGACCGGGATGGATACTGTTTTGACAAAAAAAATATAATCGTCCAGGCCCCACGTTTTTTTGGGCTCCTGTCTCCCAATCCCGAGCCGGCCTCCCCTTCCCCAACCGCGTCCAGGCCCATTCTTTTTATTAAGCCCACTGGTCACATTTTTTGTCAAAAGGGCCCACTGGCCCGCGTCTTTTATTATGGTCAGTCAACGGTTCGAAGGGCCCACTGGCCAGCATGGTCAGTCAATGGTTCGAAGGGGCCACTGGCCAGCGGCCCGTTGGCTGGCTCGCCTGGTCCCTTAAATTAAGACTACAGGCCGGTCAAAGGCCTCGTCTTCCCGCCCCGCCTCGGCTTCTGCCCGCGCCCCCACTTCCCCACACGCGCGTGCCACGGCTGCAACCGCCGCCACGCCTCGGCTCCTGCCCGCATTCATGGCCGCCTGCAACCGCCGCCACGTCCAGGCCGCCGGTTGGCATGCCAGCCCACCCCGGGTCCTTTTTAAAGGCCCCCCGCCGCCCGTACATCCCATTCACCCCAGCCGCGCCCAAGGCAGACCAACCGTAGCCACCATGTCCCGCTGGTTCGGCAGCGGCTCCGGCAGCGGCTCCGGCAAGCGCCCAAGGAATGAAGGCGGCTCCTCGAGCGGCGCCGGCCGCGTCCCAACACCGCCGGCGGAGGCATTCGGCTACGGCCCTGGAGGTGTCCGCCTCGGGGGGACGCCGCGCGTCCCCGCGCCACCTCCGGCTGCACGCCCGCCGCCCAGCGCCGCGCCCAAGGGCAAGCGGTTCCGCCGGTACGTCCGGGTGGACGAGGCCGAGTGGCACTGGAACAACGCCACGCCGGTGTTCTATGCCGACGTCCACCTCCCGGACGGCTGGCACCTGAACCCCCAACGGATCCCTGTGCCGCTGGAGGAGGTCGACCGCCGGCGCGAGCTCCTGCCGGCCCCGCGCCGCAGGGAGCGGATGTACGCGCGCGGCTCCCCCTATTGGGCCGCCTGGCTCGAGCAGGAGCACGAGCTGCGCCGGCGCTCCTTCATCCCCGCCCCCCACGAGGTGGACGTCGAGGACTACCCGCCGCCACCGCCCGGCCGGGAGAGGGAGCTGTGGCTCCTCGAGGACATCCCGGAGGACTTCTCCGGGGAGGAGGACCCCGTGCTCCGGGCCGCCATGGAGGATGCCTGCGAGGCCTCCCGCCGCTCACTCGTCGAGGACGAGATCAAGCGGTGGGAGCGGGTCGTGGCCGCCGCCCGCGCCGACGCTGCCGCCATGCCGCCGCCGCCGCCGCCCCCTACCGAGCCTACCCCCTGGTGGCACGCGCTCTACGCCGAGTACGAGGCGTCCGAGGACCAGCCGCCGCCGCAGCCGCTCCCCCCGGGCTGGAGTACGGCATGTCCTGGGCCTGGACCGGCGGCGTTTGGGCGCCGGGGTCGCCGGAGCAGGAGGAGGAGCTGCCCCCTCCGCCGCCGCCGCCGCAGGAGGTGCTGCCCCCGCCACCGCCGTACCCGCCTCCGATGCCCCCGATGCCTGCACCCCCGGCCCAGGCGCCGCCTGCCCACCTGTGGCAGCCGCCCCCCTACCAAGAAATCTCCTCCGACGAGGAGGACTAGTAGATCGGCCGGTCGCCTGTGGCCGCGCCGCCGCCCCCTATTCTATGTAAGCAAGGCCCCTAGCTACCCCCCAAGAAACGGTCGGCCGCCTGTGGCCGCGCCGCCCCCTATCTATGTAAGCAAGGCCGGCCGCCTGTGGCCGCGCCGCCCCCTATCTATGTAAGCAAGGCCCCTGGCCTTTTTTTAATTTAAGTTGTGTGCCCCCTAGTCTACCGTGTCCCTAGCCCATACCCGCCGGCGGTCCGCCGGCGGGATCTGACTAATCGTTCCCGCCTCCGGCAGGGCTTCGCCCAGCCATGTCCACTCGTATCTGTCCCTGGGGTGTTCGTTCGGCCTGGAGAAAGGGCCGCGATTTTTATACACCTGGGCCTCTAGTCCCGGCCCGTGCAACCAACCGGGACTAGAGCCCCTTTGGTCCCGGTTGGTACCACGACCCGGGACCAAAAACAAATTTCGAATTTCGGTAGCACCCCTGCGCGCCCAAAATTTTTTAGCGCCAAAATTTGAAAAGGGTTAAGTTTGCACATTAACAACTTCTATATACTTTCAAATTTGACAAAAATTCCAACATGAAAAATGCTAGAATTTGCAAAACTAATTTAAATCTATTTTTCGTTTAACTAAATAATTATTCTAACTATTGAAACTATTAATTATTTTTTCATTTGTATATAATTTGAATATAAAAATGTTACAATTTTTGATTTCTCTCGTGATCTTCCTAATTCAAAGCGAGTTGTACCTTATTGACACGGTGAATTTGAGATCTTCGTCTACAACAGAAAAACCATAGTTTTCCTTCGAAGTTTTACTCTACGCATCCACACGTATTTTCTCTTTATTCCGACCCCCGCTTGAAAACATAGTAACTTCCGTGTACGCTATCATTAGTGAGAGACTTCACGTCGGCAATCTCAATTAAAGTGTCAGTTTGTGTCTGATCCCACCAACCCCTCAAAATCCTCCTATTAACTTTACCTATCTCAACTGAAATCACTGTCTTCATGTGGATGACAAGCCTGTGCAAAGCTATCTCTCCTCCTCGAATACCGGTGAATAAGGACACCACATTAACACCATTGGGAAACATGTTATTCAACACCGACAAGTGGCAACCCACAGTATCAATTTGGAATGAATTGCCTTCCGTGTACGCTATCATTAGTGAGAGACTTCACGTCGGCAATCTCAATTAAAGTGCCAGTTTGTGTCTGATCCCACCAACCCCTCAAAATCCTCCTATTAACTTCACCTATCTTAACTCAAATCACTGTCTTCATGTGGATGCCAAGCCTGTGCAAAGCTATCTCTCCTCCTCCAATACCGGAGAATAAGGACACCACATTAACACCATTGGGAAACATGTTCTTCAACACCGACAAGTGGCAACCCACAGTATCAATTTGGAATGAATTGCATTCCGTGTACGCTATCATTAGTGAGAGACTTCACGTCGGCAATCTCAATTAAAGTGCCAGTTTGTGTCTGATCCCACCAACCCCTCAAAATCCTCCTATTAACTTCACCTATCTCAACTCAAATCACTGTCTTCATGTGGATGCCAAGCCTGTGCAAAGCTATCTCTCCTCCTCCAATACCGGAGAATAAGGACACCACATTAACACCATTGGGAAACATGTTCTTCAACACCGACAAGTGGCAACCCACAGTATCAATTTGGAATGAATTGCATTCCGTGTACGCTATCATTAGTGAGAGACTTCACGTCGGCAATCTCAATTAAAGTGCCAGTTTGTGTCTGATCCCACCAACCCCTCAAAATCCTCCTATTAACTTCACCTAACTCAACTGAAATCACTGTCTTCATGTGGATGCCAAGCCTGTGCAAAGCTATCTCTCCTCCTCCAATACCGGAGAATAAGGACACCACATTAACACCATTGGGAAACATGTTCTTCAACACCGACAAGTGGCAACCCACAGTATCAATTTGGAATGAATTGCATTCCGTGTATAAATATTGGTCAAACTTGCACCTACTCCATTCATAATCACATAATATGTATAAATATCATTTTGGTTAACAAAATCTCGTTCATACTACGTTATAAGAACTATGATCATGTATTCCACGTTTATTATTACACATCACCAACAACATCCCTATCTAGTCTTCTGAATTTTCTTCGTGTCCCT
The DNA here is from genome assembly GCA_028641055.1 of Alopecurus myosuroides. Lineage (NCBI taxonomy): Eukaryota > Viridiplantae > Streptophyta > Magnoliopsida > Poales > Poaceae > Alopecurus > Alopecurus myosuroides. The sequence goes on from CM054063.1 coordinate 344,220,107, forward strand.
TGCTTATGATCGCTTCGGCCGTAACCATGGAGCATCTTCATTATTTAACGGGATGGTGGGGTCAGCTTTCACTGTGAAGGGTGGAATTTCAACAAACTTATTATAATCTTCTGACATGTCTGTCGTGTCCTCGATTCCCACGATGTTTCTTTTCCCTGAGAGAACTATGTGACGCTTCGGCTCATCGTATGATGAAATTGTTCCCTTATTTTTTCTTTTCTTCGGTCTGGAAGACATGTCCTTCACATAGAAGACCTGAGCCACATCATTGGCTAGAACGAATGGTTCGTCATTGTAACCCATACAGTTGAGATCCACTGTTGTCATTCCATAAAGCGGGTCTACCTTTACCCCTTCTCCATTCAGGTTGACCCATTTGCACTTGAACAAAGGGACCTTAAAAGAAGGTCCATAGTCAAGTTCCCATATCTCCTCTATGTAACCATATTATGTGTCAGTTTTTCCATTCTTGTTTGTTGTATCAAAGCGGACACCACTGTTTTGGTTGGTGCTCTTCTTATCTTGGGAGCTCGTGTAAAATGTATTCCCATTTATCTCGTACCCTTGAAAACTTGCAATAGTCGAAGATGGTGACCCTGCCAACATGTATAGCTGATCTTCAACAGTGGTGTCATTTATAAGACGTGTTTGCAACCAACTTCTGAAAGTCTTCATGTGTTCGCGTTTAATCCATGAGTCATCCTTCCCCGGGTTTGCAGACCGTACAATATTCTTGTGTTCCTCGACATACGTAGCCATGAACATAGAATTTTGTAGAACTGTGTAGTGTGCTTTGGTCAAAGAATGCCCGTCCCTAGGTATCATTGTTTTCTTTCCCAGCGTTCCTTTTCCCCTCAGTCTCCCCTCATGCCGCGATTTAGGAACACCAATTGTCTTAAGGTCAGGAATAAAGTCAACACAGAACCCAATGACCTCCTCTGTTCCATAGCCCTTCGAGATGCTTCCTTCTGGCCTAGCACGGTTATGAACATATTTCTTCAAGACTCCCATGAACCTCTCAAAGGGGAACATATTGTGTAGAAATACCGGACCGAGAATATGAATCTCTTCACATAGGTGAACAAGGAGATGAGTCATAATGTTGAAGAAGGATGGTGGGAACACCAACTCAAAACTAACAAGACACTGGACCACATCCCTCTGTAATCTTGTCAGAATTTCTGGATCGATTACCTTCTGAGATATTGCGTTCATGAATGCACATAGCTTCACAATGGGTACTCGAACATTTTCCGGTAGAAGCCCCCTCAATGCAATCGGAAGCAATTGCGTCATAATCACGTGGCAGTCATGAGACTTCAGGTTTTGGAATTTTTTCTCTGCCATGTTTATTATCCCCTTTATATTCGACGAGAAGCCAGACGGAACCTTGATACTGTAAAGGACTTCAAAGAATATTTCCTTCTCTGCTTTAGTAAGAGCGTAGCTGCTTAAGGAATGGCGCCCTGTATCTGTGTGCTTGTTGCTTGGGTCTTTCATACGTTGCTGGTCCTCCCGTGCTTCAGGCGTATCTTTTGACTTCCCATACACGCCCAGGAAGCATAGCAGATTGACACAAAGATTCTTTGTCACGTGCATCACGTCGATCGAAGACCGGACCTCTAAAACTTTCCAATAGGGTAGCTCCCAAAATATAGATTTCTTCTTCCACATGGGTGCGCGCTTATCAGGGCCGTACGGAACTGGTTGGCTGCCAGCAGCCTTACCAAAGATTACTTCTAGGTCCTTGACCATATCGAATATATCATTACCACTACGGAGCTCAGGCTTCTTTCGGTTATCTGCCTCACCTCTGAAATGCTTCCCTCCTTTTTTCCTTAAGGGATGCTTGATCGGAAGAAATCTACGATGCCCCAGGTATACAACCTTTTTACATTTATCCAAAAAAACACTGTCAGTCTTATCTAAACAGTGTGTGCATGCATTGTATCCCTTGTTTGTATGACCGGAAATGTTACTAAGAGCTGGCCAATCATTGATGGTCACGAAAAGCAACGCCCGTAGGTCAAATGGCTTTTGTTCGTTCTCATCCCACACACGTACACCTGGTTTGCCCCACAGTTCTAAGAGTTCTTCCACTAATGGCCTTAGATACACATCAATGTCGTTGCCAGGTTGCCTCGGGCCTTGGATGAGAACTAGCATCATAATGAACTTGCGCTTCATGCACAACCAAGGAGGAAGGTTGTACATACATAGAGTTACAGGCCAAGTGCTATGACTGGAGCTCTGCTCCCCAAAAGGATTAAAGCCATCTGTACTTAGACCAAACCATAAGTTTCTCGCCTCTCCTGCAAAGTCTGGAAAGTCTCTCTCGATCTTTCTCCACTGCGATCCATCGGCGGGGTGCCTCAACTTTCCATCTTTCTTACGGTCTTCTTTGTGCCATCGCAACAACCTAGCATGCTCTTTGTTTCTAAACAGACGTTTCAGCCGTGGTATTATAGGAGCATACCACATCACCTTAGCAGGAACCCTCTTACGGGGGGGGGGGGGGGCTCGCCGTCAACATCACCAGGATCATCTGCTCTGATCTTATACCGCAGTGCAGTGCATATCGGACATTCATCCAAATTCTCGTACTTCTCACCGCGGAAGAGAATGCAGTCATTAATGCATGCATGTATCTTCTGCACATCTAATCCTAGAGGGCAGAGAGCTTTCTTTGCTTCGTACGTACTCTCAGGCAATTCGTTATCCTTTGGAAGTTTTGGCTTCATTAGTTGAAGTAAACTCTCAAATGCCTTGTCAGTCACACCGTTTTGTGCCTTCCATTTCAGCAACTCCAGTGTGGTACCGAGCTTTGTGCTACCATCTTCGCAATTTGGGTATAACAATTTTTTGTGATCCTGTAACATGTTGTCCAGTTTCAACCTCTCCAATTTATTTTCACAGTCTTCCCTTGCATCAGCAATAACTCGGCCAAGATCATCATCGGGCTCTTCTGATGCCTGTTCTTGATCACCTCCTTCTTCTGCATTCTCTTCCATTGCAGTATCGTCGTATTCAGGGAACAAAGGATCTTCTTCTTCTTCTTCATCGTCTTCCATCACAACCCCTCTTTCTCCATGCTTGGTCCAGCAATTATAGCTGGGCATGAAACCTCTCCGAAGTAGATGGCCGTGAAGGATTCTTTCGGAAGAATGTTCTCTGACGTTCCGACAATCAACACATGGGCAACACATGAAGCCATTATCTTTGTTCGCCTGAGCTACAGCAAGAAATGCATTCAGGCCTGCCATATACTCGGAGGTGCGTCGGTCACCGTACATCCATCGCTACCGTGCATCCATCTGCATCATATAATTAAGTTTATCTAAATACATATTAATACAGAGATAACCACAGTACATCGACAAATAATACTTTTTTATGTATCAGTTACAGATGAAAAAGATAATTTGTTAACCTCGGTCGAAGAAACCATTTTCAGTGAGCTTGTGTGCGTCTCGGGAATTTCGTCGAACACCTCGTGTGCATAGTAAAAAAAAACACCAACACCACACTCTCACACACCTCCAAGCAAAAAAAAAAGATGGAAGGAGGGGGGGCTGGGGCAGTATATATAGGGGAATGGGGCATTGGTCCCGGTTCGTGGACTGAACCGGGACAACAGGTCATGCGCGTGCCACGTGGCCTGTGGCTAGGCATTGGTCCCGGTCCGTGGCACGAGCCGGGACCGATACGCCCCCCACGAACCGGGACCAATGCGCCCAGGCGATTCCTGTTGCCCCGGGCGCACGAACCGGGACCAATGCAGGGCATTTGTCCCGGATTTGGTTGCAACCGGGACAGCTGCCCCCCGGCCCCCTGGACGAGAGGGGTTGTTTCCACTAGTGTATGGTTTTGAAAACTGAAGTATTTGTCTGATCCAAACACTTCAAAGTATGTTAAACTGTAGTATTTTTGTAAACCACAATATTGTGAGAAAACTTCAAAAATACTTTGCTTCCAAACGGAGCCTAAGAGTGCGGATTGTAATATGGAAAGAGGCACACATATATACCCCGTGTATATTTTGACTTAGATGCAAATATATAGTAGATTATCTCTATTCCCGTTGCACAGAAAGAAAAAAGCAAACTAATTTTATCTGTATGGGTTTTTGTCAAGGCCAGAATCTGATGCATGGGAAACCCAAGCTCAGAGGCTACTGGTTGTTTCTTAACATTACCTCTCTTACAAAGTTAGATTGTGGGCATGGTAGGCTCACGCTGCAGCTGAAGTGAGGCATGAATGGATGGACATGCAAGACGCCTCCTTTTCACATTTCTATACTCAAACAAAATAAAGAGTCGATGTTCCTTTCTCATTCAGTGGTTGAATTTGTACCTTTTGATCATGCTTGGAACGGTTTCTGTGGTGGCAATTCTGAAATTCCATGTGTATCGGTTAACCAGTTCAACGGAACATTGTCAGTTTCTTCCTAGGTCGGGATGATCTAGCTTTTACACGATGCAAAGTTTTTCTTCATGTGTTCTTAAAGAGTATTTAGTTTTTCAACTTGTTCTTGAATAGTATTAGTTCAATGAAGCATGTTTACACGCCCCTGCCTAAAAAATGGAACATATGCATAGTATCGTTTCTGAATCACTAATTAGTTATACTCAAGTGTATGGATTTCTTGCATGTATCACATTATTTTTGTTCCTTAGGTAAAAAGGATCGTCGGCAGTTTTGGTTCCTGTCAGGGATCGTCGGCGGTCTTGGCTCCTCGCGGTGTGCCGTTAGCAGCCGTAGTTGCGGCCTGCAAGCTGTCCACAGAGATTCCTTTCTCGGTTTGTGCTTCTTTGGCTAGGTTCTATTTTGCTTTGCTGCCGTTGGGCAAGGAATTCGCTGACGGGGTCACCTTCGAGGACGTGGCGATGTGCCATTATCATTGGGCGTCTTTTCATTGGTTTTGGGGCATGATTTTTTTGTGCGTGCTTGATGTTTCCTTTTGCACGTGGTTAGCTATTTTCCTTTTGGATTCGATCTATGCGGACCTGTCTTCGCTTGGCCTCCGCTTTGTGTGTTCCATTGCCATCTGTTCACGAAGCGCTGCGTCGCTTGCCTGGTTCTGGTGTGGAGATGGTATGGGTAGAAGTTTATAGTTCTTTCGTCCTATATGATTGTGTGTGATGTTGCCCAGTCTGTGTTAAGCTTGTTATGTTGGCCTGCTGGATGTCCCTTATTTTTTCTTGCAGTGTGGTTGATTCAGGTAGAGGCCACTTGCTTTTGCATTCTACTATCTAACAGGTCATTTAGTTATTCGGATCACAAGAATAACTGGCCATTCTACGAGCCACGGCAGATCCACAAGGGCACTACTGCTATCTTTCCCTGGTTTTTGTTAGCTGTTTTCGCACCTGTTTGCAGTATAAGTCCTATATCTCCTAGCTTCTCATCTTTTTTTTGGCTGCCTTCGCTTGTATTATGCTCCTTTGTGTCATTCATCAAGTACAAAGGAGAAGTATCACCTCGAGGTATGTTTGTACGCGCTGATGTACATTTAGGAAGTTGATTTTATTTTTACGATGAAGTATGATTTCTGAAGTAGATGGGATCATCATCTGGGCTCGCTTTCAGGTTTTGTTTGTTTGCAATAGAACGATTCACTTTACTTACCACAATCTGCAACACAAAGATATTTTTTGCATAGTAGACTCTCGCGGAATTTCACTATAACAACAACCACAGCCCGGGAACGCGGCCAATGCCTGCTTTTCTGGTTAGTGATGATTTTTTACTCTTTACCTTATAACTTGATGTGGTTTCTATTAGGTGTTGCAAACTGTAGTTTTCTAATTCCGCAACCAGATATCTTTACTATTAAGGTTGCTGTGGCGGTGGTGTCACACTTCACGAAAATTACATCTAAAATGCCACCGCACTCCTACTCCTCTTTAGCTAACTAAAATGCGGCCTAACTTCCATCATAAAAGGAAAGGATAAAACAATCTCCTATTATCTCTCCTATTCTCCTATCTAAAAAAAAGTTTTCTTCAACCAGACGCCCACGCATCATGTCGTCACAGTTGTCGTTTCGTCCGCCCGCAGTCTTCCTTCCCAACCCTCACGCCCGTGCCTCTTCACCCCGAGCGATCCCCACGCCTCCGACCTAGGGTTCCACAGCCTCAATGTAGCTCGCTGGCGTCGCCCCTCATCTCCACCACCGTAGCTCGCTGATCCCGCCCCTCATCTCCACTGCCGCGCAGCACCGCGCCGAGATCTCCAATCTCCCGCATCGCATCGAGATCTTCCGGGTCGGATCTCTAAAATCCAGTTGTGCAGGTCCCGTCCAGAACCGCATTCCCGCTGCTAGATGCATGTGATGCGTTACGCCTCCTCCAGCGGCATGAACGCCGCCTCTACATCCATTACACAGTGATCTCCCACACCACGTCCAGTTCTTCCGGCGGTCGGGACACTAGCCGTGGTGCTCCCCACCCACGACGACCCTGTGTTTGGCGTGGACGAGGTCGACCTCCGCGACGTGAGACGCTGCAGATCCCCGCCGAGTAGGACAAGGCCAACCTCCGTTTTGTGTGGTGAGTCGCTGCAGGTCCCTGCCTAGCAGTCCAGGCTGGCACTCGGGTCGCCAACCAGTTTCAGTCTTGGGAGCTCATCAGAAAGCCGCTCGGCAATGTCCTCATGGAGCTCCGGAAGCCGGTTCGAATAAACTCTAGATTTTAATGCACATAGGGTGGGGGTGTAGTTCATTTCGGGATTTCTGTGTGTTTCTAGCTAGATTTATTTGGTCGTATATGCAGATTTATTTACAAGCGTTAGGTAAAGTTGGAGCGGTGCCCTACATGGAAAATATACACTCCGTTGTTTATTTTACTATGCTCTGATGGGTGCATTCGTCGGTGTAGGTCAAATAAAGTTGTTGTCTGTTAACAACTCTGATCTTATGTTCTATCGTTACTTGAAATGGAATTGAGTCAAAGTGTCCATTTGCACCTGTAGTTCTTATCTCAGTGTTCGAGTTGCTGATTTTTTCATATAGAGGTAGAATTAATCTGGGTTCTGGTGGGTGTCTAATTAGGGCAAAATCTATCATGTTTCTATTGCAAAATTAATGGTCATGCCATCAATGGGCACTGCTATTGTCATCACTTGACTACTTGAGCATGTATTAATTCTTGCGGCAGAAATTCAAGAGAATTGTAATAATTGGCATAAGCTTCTAGGTTTATGGACTGCTCATTGTATTAAAATAACGAGAGAGAAAATTTCAGCAGAAAAATAGAGGACTGCATCCTCTCGTGTTGGTTTGTTCTCCTGGGATCCGTTTTTTAGGAGAGGAGACTAATGAATGATGCTCATGCAGACAATGGCTCCAAGGGAACGAAGAGCAAGTTTGAGTAGATTTGTGACAAAGATAAGATATTGGTCCTCTTCAAAAGGTTCCTCAACGATTGGGACCAGGAAATTGGATGACGTGATCGAGACGGAGAAGCGGACGACAAAGGGAAAGTGAATGTTTTTGCAGCACTCAAGCAATGTGCACGGTATGTCAGTCCCCTATTCGAGTTAGAGCCGGCCCGGGCGAGCAGAGCTCGGCGCCACACGCCAACGGCGGCTGGAGGATTGGAGGATGGGTAGCAGGAGGACGGAAAGAATACGGCGCGGGGGAATCGCCCCAGTCGGCGGAGCGAAGGATTTTTCTTTTTTTCTCTTCCACTGATCGATATCCAACTGATATACAGCTAGCGCATAGCAGCTGCTGAGGAAAAAAAAGATTAGCTGTATAGCGGCGACGGCTAATCCGTATGTTCCGCTGGGCAGAGCGGACAACTAATTTTGCGGACGCAGACGCCGCTAATATTGTGAATAGCGTTTGGGGACAAGGCGGATGAAGCGGACGGGCTGGCGGCCTGTCCACTTGCATCCTGCCACACTACCCATTAGGGAAATGCAGGTAGTTCATGGGTTCTCTTTATTTTTTGTTTCTCTTTTGCTATTTATTCATCATGATGACTGTATGGACTTTGTAGAATGGGTACATGAAAGTTTTAGCCTATAGCTTCTCGTTTGAAGGATTTGTTTATTGCTGCATAAACTGAGGAAATGGTGCTCTGCATAGTTCATGATTTTTTAGGTTGTAAATATTTTCTGTATGAATTGGTTGCAGTTTCTGCTATGTCTTGGTTCCCTTCCCTCACCGTCGGCCTCACCTCAGCTCAGGGTACAAACATCCTCGTACTAATACAAAGATATGCATAAGTAGCATGAATATGGATGGATACCCTGGTTCAGTCTGGTGCTAACCTTAATAGGATTTAGGTACTTTCATGCATCGTTTCTCTTTGCTCAGTTTGTGGTTACAGTTTCAGGATCGAGACTAAATTGAACAAAGCTTGGCTTGGTGTGTTTATTCCTGCTCCTTTTCCTCTCCTCCTACTCCCTACTATGTATTTTAGATTTATTTGTGAGATTATACTCAGTTATGCTTCCAAGTCCATGGATCTTCAGTTGTTTAAACTGAACTTTGGGGTGATAACTTTGCTTCCTAAAAATGATAATGCGGTTCAAATCCAGCAATATAGACCTATTTGTCTTCTTAATGTGAGTTTTAAAATTTTCACGAAAGTGGGTACTAATCGTATTACCCAGATTGTGCAGAAGGTGGTTAGACCATCTCAGTCAGCCTTCATGCCTGGGAGAAACATCTTGGAAGGAGTTGTTATCCTACATGAAACCATCCATGAACTTAATAGGAAAAAGTTGGATGGGGTAATTTTTAAAATTGACTTTGAGAAGGCGTATGATAAGGTTATGTGGCCTTTTCTTCTTCAGGCCTTACGTATGAAAGGTTTTTCTCAGGAATGGTGTGATATGATATTAAAATTTGTTCAGGGTGGAAGTGTAGGTATTCGAGTTAACGATGCGATTGGTCATTTTTTCCAAACAAAAAAAGGTTTAAGGCAGGGTGACCCCCTGTCTCCAATTCTTTTTAATATTATAGCAGATATGCTGGCTATTTTAATTGCTAGGGCTAAGGAAATTGGACAAATTGGAGGTCTTATTCCGGACCTAGTTGAAGGAGGTTTGTCCATCCTTCAATATGCAGATGATACGGTGCTTTTTTTAGAGCATGATTTCAATAAAGCTCTGAATCTAAAATTAATCTTGTGTATCTTTGAGCAATTGTCGCGTCTCAAGATTAATTTCCACAAGAGTGAAGTTTTCTGTTTTGGTAAGGCTAAAGAGGTAGAACACCAGTATAAACAAATCTTTGGTTGTGAGTCTGGTTTGTTACCTTTTAAATATTTGGGTATTCCTATTCACCACAGAAAACTATCAAACTCAGAGTGGCATCCCGTGGAGAGTCGTTTTGAGGACAAACTTGGGTGCTGGAAAGGGAAACTATTATCATACGGGGATCGATTAGTTCTTGTTAATTCTGTGTTGACAAGTTTACCCATGTTTATGTTATCCTTTTTTGAGATTCCTAAGGGTGTCCGTAAGAGACTAGATTTCTATAGATCACGTTTTTTCTGGCAGAGCGATGATACTAAGCGTAAATATAGATTAACAAAATGGAATATTATTTGTAGACCAAAGGATCAAGGTGGATTAGGTGTGGAAGTGCTAGAGCTAAAAAATAAGTGTTTATTGGCTAAATGGCTGTTTAAAATACTTCATGAGGAGGGTGTTTGGCAGGAATTGCTACAGAATAAATACTTGCATAGCAAATCTTTAGCTCAAGTGGAAGCACAACCCACTGATTCCCCCTTTTGGAAGGGTCTAATGAGAGTTAAGAGGGATTTCTTTAGTAGAGGTTCCTTTAAAATTGGCAATGGTGAAACAACTAGATTTTGGGAGGATATTTGGTTAGGCCAAACCCCATTATCTCATCAGTATCCTCTTCTATATAATATTGTGCAGTCTAAACATGTTTCGGTTGCTGATGTTTTTCTTAATGCACCACCAATTAATATTTCCTTTCGTAGGAATTTAGTAGGCATTACTTGGGATATGTGGTCTCATTTGTGCTTGCGTCTTATGCATGTCTCCCTGAATTCGGATACTGATAAGTTTATTTGGAAACTCACTCAGAATGGGAGTTTCTCAGTAAAATCGATGTACGAGGATATGATGAATGGACATACTATTTTTCTTAAAACTTATTTGTGGAAATTAAAGTTACCTCTTAAGATCAAAATCTTTATGTGGTTTTTGGATAAGAAGGTGATTTTGACTAAAGATAATTTAGCAAGAAAAGGGTGGAAAGGTGATATGCTTTGTTCCTTTTGTGGGAACAACGAGACAGTAGATCATCTCTTTATTTCTTGTCCTTTGGCTAAACTTATTTGGCGAGTGGTCTTTTATACTTTTAATATTCCTCCTCCCTCCAATGTGACTAATATGTTTGGGAATTGGCTTAATGGTATTGATGTGAAAACTAAAAGAAGAATTAGAATTGGTGTCTCAGCCATTTGTTGGGCTATCTGGACATGTAGAAATAATGTTGTCTTTAACAGGAAGAAATGTTTACATGCTTTACAGGTTATTTACTCAGCAGCTCATTGGATCTAGCTATGGGCTTTGTTACTTCCTTCAGACCAGAAGAAGCTTATGGTGGATGGCTGCAATCGTCTCCTTACGGTGGCACAGGATTTTTTCTCCCAAAATACGTGGCAGCATCATAATAGGATTTCTTAGTTTTCCTTTTGTTTTTGCTGTTTCGGTATAAGGAGATTATCCTTGGTCTTGTAAGGTTTAAACTTTTGTAAACGGTTGGCTACTCTGATTGTTAATAAGCAATAAAGGTTGTGTGCATCACTCGATGCAGAGGCCGGGGTCATCCCCATTTCTAAAAAAAAAAAGTCCATGGATCTTGGAGTAGTGTAAAATCATGTAATTGTTCTGCCGCGAGTAATGTGATTAAACGATAGGTTGAGGCCAGTGTAACCTTGCACTGCATTTGCCATTGCTTCCATAGTTCCACACTACAAGCATATTATGTTTACTGTTAAAAATGAAAACAGCCTATTTAGTGTACATGTGAATTTTTTACTCGATTTATAGTACATTTAGAATTCAAGCAGTTTAAATTTCAAAAAAAAAAGAATTCAAGCAGTTTGGAATATGTAGGTTGTGTTCATAAAATTGAAAGACGTTTTGGTGGCAGCTTTGAAAATGACAGGGTGAGCAGTTATGACTGTCTTAATCAAGATTTTAAATGGGACACTTTGTTGGGTGCCAGCTGGGCTAATATCAGTGACACAACGGTGGCTTTTGCATCAACAGGGAGAAATTACCTACGATTTTAATTGCCTTGTGCATTTCCTCTTTTTCTTCTCATTCATGTTTACTATGCGAGCAAAGTGAATAGCCAAAGAGAGTAACTGTTGGATTGTTGCTTGCTACACATGTGATGTCTAGAGTTATAACTTATTGAATGTCATTATAAGGAAAGTAGATTCTGAAATATTATATGCCTATCTTTTGCACACAAGAGAAAATACCTAGAAATTGGTACCCGTAGCAACGCACGGGCATTCAACTAGTAGAGTATCAATGACCTTATAATGGTCTGAGGCCGCACCTGCTGCAAGTAACTGATAGAATGTATACTCTCTACTTCTCACCTCATTTCTATTTTTTTTACATGTACAACACTTCCACATGGAGAAAAGTCACTGATCCTGTAAGGAACACATTCTAGGTTAAGGCAACCCTACTACCATTGATGTATATAGTAGCAACTAAAAATCGATTTATCATGTCGTGTTAAGAAATTTTATGGTAGAAAATGGTTAGTGTTAAATACAAATTGTTTCGCGTGACTGAAGCTTCGTTTAGTATGGTCTGCTACTGGGAGTGGCATTTTGGCACCCGAGCTCATATCCTCCTGTTAGTTTACGAAATTTGGAAAAACATAAAAACACATTAAAAATTATGAAAAAATTGGGGCCAAAAGTAGACAAGTTTGTACATACGTGTTGTCGAAGATTCGTATCAACAAATCCCTCGGATGAACCGGTAGGGTTTCGAGTAGAGGAACGATGTACGCGCTGGTGACCTCGACGGCTAACAAGGAGAAAGATTTACCCAGGTTCGGGGCCCTCGTAGAGGTAAAACCCTTACTCCTGCTTGTCTGATCTGTATTATGGCGAAATAGTCGAACTGTTTCCAATGGCGATGCCATGGCGAGGCGTACGGGGTATCCCGTGTATTGCCTAGTCTAGTTGTGGCTTGTATCTTCCTCTCTCTAGATTGGATCGGGATTGGTTGTCGGATTGGATGTCCTTTTCTCTCCTCCCTCGTGGCTTTATGTATGCAGCCATGAGGGGGTTACATGAGTCCTAATAGATTACGTATAGGAGTTTTTGTCTTGACCCGCAAGTCTTGCGGGTGGGCTTCTCGTGGGCCTTCTGGAACACTCCAAGGGCTCCTCTTCTTGGGCCTTACCCTTGGGCCTGAGACGGGGTGTTCTTACCCGCAAGGTCCAGGATCCATGTCTTCGTCAGTAGCCCCCGAGCGTTTACTCGATTGAGAATCTGTCGGGTAGACGCTCAAAGTCCGTTCTTGATATCTTTGATTGGTTATTCAATCGTCTGGTTTTGAGGGTGTATACCCTGTGCGCGATGCGCTTTCCCATACTCGAGTATCGAGTGGTAAATATGCCTGGTGTTGGCTGTTTTCGCAGAAGGATGTGGCTCAGTCGCTTGGCTCTCCCAAAAGATCAGGGTCAATTAATTGCATCTAGGGAAAAAACGGTTCTGGCCTACACGAATTCGAGACCTCCGACTCGAATCCGGCGAGGTGATCGTTGCGACTGGGCCGTGGAGGTCTTACCGAGTCGAACTTAACCTAAAGGGGTACCCCGCGCGTCCGCTAGGATTTTTCTTCGTGTTGTTGATACGGAAATTTACCGGAGGACGCAGCTTGAGTGCGATTCCAGGCCCAAAAGAGAGATCCTTGGGTCTTACCTTCGTACTCGAAAGAATACGGCATCCGGATGTGCCTAGTCGGCCGAACGATCCAGGATAAGGATGTGTAAATACATCGTGTGGTAGAGTTGCGGGAGCCGCACACTCGCGATTTTATCTTGATGTGCCCATACGAAAGAGATTTCGTGTCAGGGTGACTATGCGAAAGAAATTTCGCGTCTTGATGTGCCCATACGAAAGAGATTTCGTGTCAGGGTGACTACGCGAAAGAAATTTCGCGTCTTGATGTGCTTATACGAAAGAGATTTCGTGTTTATGAGGTGCGCAATGACGTAATTATGCGGTGGATATGTACTCGACACGACGGATAGAGTCGACGCGGTAGATGTGTACTCAACACGGCGGATAGAGTCGACGCTGTGGAGGTGTACTCAACACGGCGGATAGAGTCGACGCGGTGGAGGTGTACTCAACACGGCGGAGGGAGTCGACGCGGTGGAGATGTACTCGACACGGCGGACAGAGTCGACGCGGTGGAGGTGTACTCAACACGGCGGAGGGAGTCGACGCGGTGGAAATGTACTCGACACGGCGGACAGAGTCGACGCGGTGGAGGTGTACTCGACACGACGGACGGATTCGACGTGGCAGATGACGTCGACGCGGTGGAGGTGTACTCGACACGGCGGACGGAACCGACGAGGAAGTCGTGTAGTTGACGCGGATGTGGCGGAGTTGCACGACGACGTGGAAGTCGTGTAGTTAGCGCGGACGGCCAACCACCTAGTCCACACAAGAAGATGGACCCGAAAAGTCTTCAAGATGTTCTGATTTCGCGAATTGGCCCGCGTTATCATATGCGTCTCGTCGAGACGGACAAGTTTGATGTTTTGCGTTTCTTCATCCGAGTTAACATGCGGCCTGTACGACCACAATAAGGATCTGGATGAAGAAATCTGACTGATCTTCTCAAATACGCGGCCAGCGTGTTAGATGCTCCCGATGGGAGTACGCCGAGTGAGCGTGTAGCGCTCGCCGGTTGCGCGACCAGCACTCCCGATGGGAGTAGCCCCCGAGTCTATGTGCGATTATTTGTAATCGGGCATAGACTCAAAAATCTTGTAACGTTGCTTCTTCGATTTGTCGGGTGCACGGCAGTGCTCCCGATGGGAGTAGCTTCGAGGCTATGTTCGACTCGCAGAGTCGGGCATAGGCTCAAGTTGTTCTGAAGCTAACCCCATTGTGCTTGTCTTCTGTTGGCTCGCGGAGGAGTACATGCGTCGACTCCCGGAGGAGGGTATGTGTCGACTCCGAGTGGAGGATGTGTCGACGTTGTGGTTCCAGCGTTGCAGCTGCAGCCATATAATCGGATATGGTTAAATAATGTAACAGTAGTGCTGTGTATAGCAAAATGTACGGAACAAATTGTTGGTCGGGTTAATCTTGGTTGTGAACCAACAATTTATCGACTCGCAGAGTCGAGTATGGCCTGTTGGTAGGCAATGATTTGATCCGACGCGACACTTTTGCATCGTACGCTGTGCCCTTTCGTTAGCCTGATAGCCATTGTCTATGCTCCTTGCCGACCTGTCAGTTGCTGCTGCAAACCGGGTCGGAGTCAAGGGTCGACGTCAGGCGATATCAGCTACTCGGGTTGTAGCGTGTAAATGCGGTAGTGTAACACGCAAAATGACAGGTGTCGAGTATACATGTAGTTTACGGGGCGCAGCCCCCGAGTGTCAGGTGTAGCTTCACAGCAGATTAGAAACAAATAAAAAAGTAAATATGTCGACTCGTATGGAGGAACTTATCTTTGTATGACACTGTCATAGTCGACGAAGCAGTGCCGAGTGATATTGCCGGAATCGATGAACCGGACTCGTGTGACGAGTGCGGCTGTTTCGCGTCTCAGCCCCCGAGTGTCGAGTGCGGCTGCGGCGAATTCTCGAGTGCGTCTACTTTGCAGCATAGCCCCCGAGCAACGAGTGTGGCTGTGGCGAAGGACAACCCCCGAGACGATTAGTCAAGAGGTTTCGATGTAGCGGAGTTGAGCGGCGGAGTCGCGATCTTTCTCGGAAGGACCCGACGAGGCGGACCGAGTCGACGCGGCGGAGTCGCGATGCTTCCCTAAGGACTCGACGCAGCGGACTGAGTCGACGCGGTGGAGTCGCGATGCTTACCGAAGGACTCGACGCAGCGGACCGAGTCGACACGGCGGAGTCGCGATGTTTGTCCGAAGGACTCAACGCGGCGGACCGAGTCGACGCGGCGGAGTCGCGATATTTGTCCGAAGGACTCGACGCGGCGGACCGAGTCGACGCGGCGGAGTCGCGATGTTTTGCCCGAAGGATTCGACGCGGCAGACGAGTCGACGCGGCGGAGTCGCGATGTTTGCCCGAAGGACTCGACGCGGCGGACCAAGTCGACACGGCGGAGTCGTGATGTTCGCCCGAAGGACTCGACGCGGCGGACCGAGTCGACGCGGCGGAGTCGCGATGTTGGCCCGAAGGACTCGACGCGGTGGACCGAGTCGACGCGGCGGAGTCGCGATGTTGGCCCGAAGGACTCGACCGGCGGACCGAGTCGACGCGGCGGAGTCGCGATGTTGGCCCGAAGGACTCGACGCGGCGGACCGAGTCGACGCGGCGGAGTCGCGATGTTGGCCCGAAGGACTCGACGCGGCGGACCAAGTCGACGCGGCGGAGTTGTGATGTTTGTTGTATGTACACGGATGACAATGTTGATGTCGAGCCCCCGAGCTACCAGTATGGCGAGTCGCCATGTTTTGTTGATTGACCTTTGTGTCGACTCGGAGATTGACGAAACCGGATCTGCAACTTGAATTCGCGGACTCGCAGAGATCCAAAACGTGTCGCAGTGCGCGAGCCGCTGACGGAGATCTAACAGTTGGAATTGGCTCAAAAAGACGGAGTGGTGCGGGATTGTATTCCGCAGCTGTTCAACGGTGTGATTGTCGAATTGATTTCCGAGTCGACTGTGAGAATTGTTTTCCAAAAGTCGCGCGGAGTTCCGTCAGATTCTGACAGGGCTTCGGTGTTCGGGTCATCCACGGAGATCTAACCGTCGGAATTCGCGGATTCTTTTTAGAGACGGTAGATAATTTGATTTCGCATCTTTCCACCGAAGGAATGTTCCATATGAGTTTCGAGCAGCCGTTGATGGCGTTCGCAATATGCACGTTGCTGCTGTCCTGCTCAGGCTGGGCATTCGGGTTTACCCGAAAATTCGGGTCGGATTTTTCGGGTTATTTAAAATTCGGGTTTTCAAATATGACACCCGAAATTTGTCCTATTTTTGGCCTACCCGACAATTCGGGTACCTAAAAAATCGGGTTCGGGTTCGGGTTATCCCGAATTACCCAAAATACAACACGGACAAAAATAATTATACCATTGTTTCTTCATATTTTCATCGGTATCTCTTCAAATCTGCTAGGGTAAAGGTGTAAGGCCGTGTTGTGATGGACATTGGGCGCCTCAGAAGCATCGCATCGTTTTAACAACGCTTCCTGTAGATGGAGGCCAACACCATGCTGTTACGGCGGCGCACGGAGGCGGCCGTAGCTCAGCGCAAGGCTGCATCTTGCCGCTCTCTGTCGTGAGCGATGGGAAGCGAGAGAAGTGAACGCTGCCCCTTATCTGTCCAAGGCGGGGACGGCTAGATGCGACGGACGTAGCAGCGGCGCCCCGGTCGAGACATGGATGATGGGATCTGGGAACGTGTCGTTGACCACTTGTTCGTACCTTTTTTTTTTTGAGATTTACTTGTTCGTACCTAGAGGACATGACGATGAGGGTGGGCTTTTAGGATGGGCTGTGCTGGGCTGTGCGTGACTGTAGTTTGCTGGACTGGTAATGTTATCTTCTTTATAACTTCGGATTTTTCGGGCTGATCGGGTAGTGGAGGCACAAACCGGAATTTCCCTAATATAATTCGGGTTTTAAAAGTTACCACCCGAACATGTACTCGGGTATTTCGGGTTCGGGCAAATCGGGTTCGGGCTCGGGTATTTCGGGTTCGGGCTTCGGGTATCGGGTTTTATGCCCAGCCGCGTGAAGAACGATGTCGATGTAGACGATGAAAACCGTGCGTGATGCCGGCGAGTGCTCGATGAAGTTGAAGGAGCCGAAGTAGATCGAATCCATGGGGTCGAGGACCCGAAGCTTGATGTAGATGAGGCCGGCGAGACCGTAGATCCAGCGCGTGTCGTTCCCACAGACGGCGCCAATTGTCGAAGAGTCGTATCAACAAATCTCTCGGATGAACCGGTAGAGTTTCGAGTAGAGGAACGATGTACGCGCTGGTGACCTCGACGGCTAACAAGGAGAAAGATTTACCCAGGTTCGGGGCCCTCGTAGAGGTAAAACCCTTACTCCTGCTTGTCTGATCTGTATTATGGCGAAATAGTCGAACTGTTTACAATGGCGATGCCATGGCGAGGCGTACGGGGTATCCCGTGTATTGACTAGTCTAGTTGTGGCTTGTATCTTCCTCTCTCTAGATTGGATCGGGATTGGTTGTCGGATTGAATGTCCTTTTCTCTCCTCCCTCGTGGCTTTATGTATGCAGCCAGGAAGGGGTTACATGAGTCCTAATAGATTACGTATAGGAGTTCTTGTCTTGACCCGCAAGTCTTGCGGGTGGGCTTCTCGTGGGCCTTCTGGAACACTCCAAGGACGCCTAGGGGTTTGAAAGATAGATCGTAGGCAGAATGTGTTGGTACTATGCTTCCACCACGTCCAAGACTTTCGTGAAGTGTCTTTCTCAAATTTAAAAAGCTCAGTTTCCATACTTGCTTGGAAGCGGAAGTATGAAGTGAAATGTCTTTCTCAGATTTGAATATGTAATTAGTATGGATATCTTCTGCACAATCAGTGTAAATTTAACCGCCACACGTTTATTTCAGAAGATTTTCCGTAACGCAAGGAAATCTGGAGGGGAACAACATACCATGTGGGACTAAATGTACATGGAATGGAAAAAGAACACTGCCTTTATGTAGAATTAAATGAGGTAGACAAGGATCGTATGCCTTGGTGTTGCTCTGGTATGAATGCTTCTATGAAATGAGCGAATGAGGAAAGCTAAAATTAATGGATGATCAGTGCTCTACGCATTCGAACATGCTACTTTCTGAACAGAATTTTTTCTAGATGCCAAAGCAACAAACCTAAAAAAAACTATACATGTTATGTTTCGCTTCTGTATGAAAGGTTCTGACAATATACCACTATCGTGAATGACATTTCCCAATATTTGAATACACTATAACGGTGAACCATTCAAGTAGACAGCCTCCTAATCCATCGAGATAGAAAAAAACATAAGATGATACCTTAACATTATTGAGCAGTGTTGAGTGAAGTTGGACACGTCGATTGGAAAGTAATACCTGA
The DNA here is from genome assembly GCA_028641055.1 of Alopecurus myosuroides. Taxonomy (NCBI): domain Eukaryota; kingdom Viridiplantae; phylum Streptophyta; class Magnoliopsida; order Poales; family Poaceae; genus Alopecurus; species Alopecurus myosuroides. Next base: position 344,238,432 of record CM054063.1, read on the forward strand.
CATATAAAGCTTAAGCCTGATGCATGATTATCAAACCTAAAAAAACTATACGTGTTATGTTTTGCTTCTGTATGAAAGGTTCTGACAATATACCACTATCGTGAATGACATTTCCCAATATTTGAATACACTATAACGGTGAACCATTCAAGCAGATAGCCTCCTAATCTATCGAGATAGAAAAAAACATAAGATGATACCTTAACATTATTGAGAAGTGTTGAGTGAAGTTCGACACATCGATTGGAAAGTAATACCTGACATATAAAGCTTAAGCCTGATGCATGAGCAGACAGGCATAAATAATTACAACCAAAATGATCCAGATAGGAAGAATAGTTTTAAGCCTTTTAAAGGAACGACACTAATAACTTCCTTCCCGAACATGATCTTCCGTAGAATACAACAAGATATGTAGCGATGGCCTGGAAAAGGGCTCAACTTTTAGGTCCAACATCTATCCAGCCAAAAGCCTAAGAAGTTTCATTTTTCTTCTAAATTAAACACAATCTGCAACCCCATATCTGGTTATAGCATTATAGAAAATCAGGAAATAATACACATTCACGATGACCGGCTATGTCCAATCCAAATGGTAATAAAGAAAGGATGCTAAAAAAGAAGAAGGGAACTACCCCTAAACATTTCTTGAGAAAACATTGTAGCAATATGATGTCATCTGCTTTTTGCCTCAACCAAACACACGGGAGGCGGACCATCCTCCTATTTTATTGCAAGAATTCTATGGACATGGTTTGACCATGTACAACAACCAACTTCTTTGAAAGCACGAGAACATAGGAATTTGGTAGCGTCCAAAAGATGTAGAAATATATTAAAGTCCTGTCATGCTCGAGCGGTCATTTTCATGAATCAAAAACCAAACTATATGTATATGATAAAAAAACAGAGATAAGAAAGAACACCCTCAATTGATGTGTCATTTCACAATGAAAAGAAAATGTATAGTGGAATCATGATGGTGTAGAGCTAGTGAATTTCTAATTTCTTGGAAGGAATCAATCACGGTCAGAATTACTGTCGAGACTATACAAAGAAGCGTATAGTTTGAAGTGCATCTAGAGAGCCACAATCTGCAGTAGTTAGATCACAAAACTGAATTCGGCACTTGCGTTCTTCAGACTACAAAGTGTGTTTATTGTAAAATCCCTACAACCTTCGTATTAGCCTAGGTTCCCATGCTTATTCAAGGTACAACTATCTATTCTATCAAATACGGGTTATGTATATGCTATTAGAACTAAATTGAATGAAGTCACGAAGAAAAAAGTGCTGCAGCCTATTGTGGCATTTTAACAAGCGGATAGTGGGCAAGAAAAAACACCTCACCTGAAGCCGGACCGGGCCATGGACACTGGTACTGATTTTCTCATCAGACGAACGCCCAAGTCCCACCGACAATCCCAGACCAGGCACGGCCACCGAAGACCACGCCCTGGTGCCAGACCAGCTCCCCGCAAACCGAAGCCGCCGACCGGCTCCAGGCTACCGCTAGACTGCATCACCACTGCCACCGGACTGGCTCCCCGCCGCCACGGACTTTCCCGGGCCGTGGGTGAGGTCCGTCGGTGCTGCCGGATCGCCGTCTGATTACGAGCCCAATCATCGATTCGCCACCGGCTGAACTCGATCTCGGAGCCTGACGTGCCGGGTGCCATCTACCTGGTCAGAAAGTTAGCAGCCGAGAAGAGGCCCCCCCAATCCCACGAATATTTCCGTGGAGAAGAAGAGGCGTAAGGTAGCAGCGCCATGGGGAAATAGAGAAGAGGAAGATGCAACACCAGCTAGCTGAGGAACCAACGCTCACCACACAAATCAGGGACCCACATGCGGGACCTACCGAGGACGCACGAGAGAGCGGCATTTCATACTTAGTTAGATATTGGAGAGATAAGCGTCCTCGTGCAACACATGCATCCCTCTGTTTTCTGATTGAGGCAGTGACGAATCAGTTTTCTTTTCCTGATGATGACCTCCTGCAAATGCAGTTCATGGTGTGGCTCTTATACAAAAATTGTTTCTCTTCGTAACAGGTTAACACATACACAGATATTGCAATATTAGGAAACTCGTCCAATCCCTCCCTGAATCTCAACCAGATAAAAGCTCATCAAGAACAAACACACAATGCCAGCAAAATCAACCGAAAGGTGGGGAGGGCACGCACCCAAAATCAACTAGATGGTACAGTACTAATTAAACACAGAGCTCACCATGTCATAATGCCAGTTGACATCAGAGCCATGTCTAGAGAAACCAAAAGTTAACATCAGAGCCTCTAAGTCCCAACGTTGAACAAGCGATGTCTAGAGAAACTAAATAGGGAGTGAGCATAATTAACATTACTAGTTCACATCAAAGCCTCTAAGTCCCAACGTTGAACAAGCCATTTCTGCGTCTCGGCCACCAGAATGTTAACTCTAAGAGCATCCCGAGCCCCCACGGCGGCCTTTTTAGCGCCGGAAGCGGCGAATAGCGCCGTTTCCGCAACAGTCGCCCCCCCCCCCCCCCCTAGAAGCCCAAATAGCGCTGTTTCGGCCCTATTTCGCGCCGCGGCACCCAGGCCAAACCCAGCCCGCTGGGTTCGGCTTGGGGTGGGGGGGGGGGCAAAACTGCGCGGCAGCACGCGCGGGCCAGCTCTGTCAGTGAGACGCCGAAAAATCGCGGGAACAGAAACCCCCGCCCGTGACCTTCTTCACGGCGCCCGCGCCGTCAAAGACTGCCGGAGTAATGGCGTGGCGGCCGGCCAGTGCATGCGCCCCAGTCAAAGGCTGCCGGATTAATGGCGGGGCGGAAGCGGTGACACGCGCGGCGCAGTGACTGGCCCGCCAGGCTATAAAAAAAGGGCGCTCGCCCCTCGCCGTTCTCCCATTCTTGCCTCCTCCTCCTCGCCGCGCTCACTCTCGCCACTCTCGCCGCACCTAGCAACGATGCCTCGCCACTGGGATGCGTGGCCCGCGGGAGGACCCAGCGACGGGGACAGCGATGGAGAGGAACAGCAGCCGGCGCAGGAGGTGGCGCCCGAGCAGCAGCCGACGCAGGGAGCGGTGGCGCCCGAGCAGCAGCCGGCGCAGGGAGCGGTGGCGCCCGAGCAGCAGCCCGCCCAGGAAGAGCTGGCGCCCGAGCAGCAGCCGGCGCAGGCTGCCCGGCGCTGGAGGAGGGAACGGAGGAGGCAGCCGGTGTGGCCGGAGCAGCACGCGGCCTACCACTCCTTCGAGACCGCGCGGAACGAGGAAGCGTTCCACCAGGTCCTCGGCGGCCTCGAGCAGGCGGCGGCGGCGGCCGAGGCTGCCGCCGTTCGGGAATCTCTGAAGACCCACCGGAGGGTGTTGGAACTGGCTCGATCCTCACGTCGCGGCGTCGAGTGCTTTCCGACGGCGTACGTGTCTAGCAACGGCTCCTCGTAAACTTTCGGCAACGTGTACGTATAAGCTAGCAAGCAGTAGGCAGATCAACGATCGATCAATTAGCTCTAGCTAGCTTTGCCTCTACGTACACAATGATCACAGGGACAAGCCAGATTGGGATTGCTACACGAGCGTCTCGCGTGTTGTTTTCTTTCCTTTGAAAAACTTGATCGATTACAGGGGTTAGGTACACATATATATATTAGCTACATAGGAAACCGACTCGGTACGCTAGTCGTATTCTACGCCGGGTCGGACACGAACAAGCCGTCGTGTTTAATCCTAACATTCACCCACTAAGCACGACGTGCTCACTTCACAGCTTGGACGCCGATCCTCTCGCGCATCTCCAAGAACTCCAGTCGCCCCAAAGACTTGGTCAGAATATCTGCAAGCTGATCATCGGTGCAAACGTAATTGACTTCAATCGTGCCTTCCTCCATGCATTGCCTTATGTAGTGATACCACTCCTTTTGGCTCTTGGTTGGTGAGATCACCAAGTAGCCTTGCTAGCCACACGCCTTGAGACGCCGCGGTTGCAGCTGCGATATACTCCGCTTCACAAGATGATTGTGCAACCACCCTTTGCTTCTGTGATAGCCAACTCACAATGCTTTTTCCCAAGAAATATGCCATGCCCGAGGTACTCTTACGGTCATCAATATCTCCTGCCATGTCACTATCACTATAGCCATGTAGCTTCACCATCTTCTTCTCCTTCAAATAGACACAACCGAAGTTTGTTGTGCCTTTGATGTACCTGAGTATATGTTTCACCGCTGCCCAATGTTCCGTAGTGGGCGCTTGCATGTAGCGACTCACAATGCCAACGGAATAGGCCAAGTCCGGTCTTGTGTTGACTAGATACCTCAAACTCCCGACCACACTTCTATACTCCGTTGCATCAACCGCGGGTGCCTCACTTTTCTTGCTCAGTTTAAGACGAGGTTCCATTGGAACTTGTGATGGATTGCAATCTTCCATGCCACAGCTTTCAAGTACCTTCTTTGCATATGCCTCCTGGCATAGTGTGATTCCTTCCGCCTTCTGCTGTACCTCAATCCCAAGGTAGTAACTCAGTAGCCCTAAATCACTCATCTTGAATAGCTCCTTCATTTGTAGCTTGAACTTTGCAATCCCTTCTTCACCTGCTCCAGTTATCAACAGATTATCAACGTAGATGCCAACTAAGAGATGATCATTTCCTTTACCTCGCTTATACATGGCATGCTCCAGTGGACTCTTCTCAAATCCGAGAGAGATCAATGTATGATCAAGCTTGATGTTCCACGCCCGAGGGGCTTGCCGTAGCCCGTACAATGCCTTGTGTAGCTTCAATACCTTGTGTTCTTCTCCTTCCTTGATGAATCCCGGTGGTTGGTTGACATATACCTCTTCTTCTAACTCCCCGTTCAAAAACGCAGATTTCACATCCATGTGATGTAGCCTCCATGATTCTTGAGCCGCGAGGGCTATAAGAAGTCTCACCGATTCCATCCTTGCAACGGGAGCGAACACTTCTTCGAAATCCACACCTTGCTCTTGCACGTATCCTTTAGCCACAAGCCTACCTTTATGTTTCACCAAGTTCCCTTCGGCATCTTTCTTGATTTTGTACACCCACTTGAGCCCTATGGCTTTATGATTGTTGGGAAGATCCACAAGCGACCATGTGTTGTTCTCACGGATCGATCCCAACTCTTCTTCCATAGCACGACGCCAACACTCCTCCGTGTTTGCGTCCTCGAATTTCGTCGGTTCCTCGGTGAGCAAACATTTCTTTTTGTGCTTCATCTTCACCGGATTATTTATCTCGCGAAGTGGCTTCTTGGGATAGCAATCCAACACGCGTCGCGTGCGTGCTGCTGTTGGTTCTCCATCCAACGATGCGTCTTCTGCGTGTGAGTCTCCCGGCAAATCTTCTGCCTCCTCACGCGCGTGTTCTTCTGGCCAGTTGGCCGACAGAGCACCTTCGGCGCTGGTTTCTGGGCGCGCGTCCCCTGGCGAGCGAGCAGCAGCCCCTGGCGAGCGATCGACAGCAGCTGGGCTGTGCTCCCCTCATCTGCTTCCTGGGCCTTGCCCTTGTCCGTTTCTTGGGCTCCAAACTGGACCCGGTACTAGCCTCCCTCCATCTGCTGGCCAGGGGCCCCGGCCTGCTAAGCCTCCTCCTGGCGAGGTCTGGTCCTCAGGTGCGGCCCGACTTGAGGCCCAGCTGCTGGTGTCGCTCGGCCACCAGTACCAGCGCTGGTCGCTGCACTGGATGCACCCGATCGGCACGAATGGTTGCCAGCTTCAGCGCCTGGATTCGCAGACGTACTTTCACCTGGGGTTGCTGAATTATTTTGCCTCGGTTGATCGTGATTTTCTGCACACTCAACATCAGTGTAAGTAACAGAGAAAATCTCGTCTGAGATTGGATGTACCGGTTCGGTGGAGTTGCTCCCAATTCCATGATTTTTCCTCCTCAAAGACTGCGTAGCGCGTGACAACCACCTTATTATTTGAGGGATTGCACGTACGGTATGCCTTCGAGCCTGCTTCATAGCCAATCATTATCATTGGAGTACTCCGATCCGCCAACTTGCTCGTATGGCCGGACACCGTCTTGACATGCGCCACACACCCGAAAGTACGAAGATGATCAACCGAGGGCTTCCGTCCGCACCATGCTCCGTACGGAGTCATACCAACCACACTCTTGGTCGGTGCCCTATTCAGCAAATAGACAGCCGTGTTGACTGCCTCACCCCAGAATTTTCCCGGCAAGCCTTTACTCTTCATCATGCTTCGTGCCATAGCCACCACGGTTTGATGCCTTCGCTCCACTACACCGTTTTGTTGTGGGGTATACGGAGCGGTGAGATACCGCTTGATGCCATGCGCGTCACAAAACGAAGTGAACTCGTACGAATTAAATTCAACCCCCGATCTGTGCATAGAGCCTTCAGTTTCTCCTCCGCCTCAACTTCGACAGCTGCCTTGATCTTCTTGAATGCTTGCAGTGCTTGATCCTTACTTTTCAGCAACACAATCCACATGTATCGACTGTAATCATCTACCACAAGCAAGAAGTATTTGTTACCGGACGGGGTTGCGGGTGAAATTGGACCGCATAGATCGCCATGAACGAGTTCTAGTACTTTGCTTGCACGAAACGAGGCTTCTCGTGGGAACGGGGCGCGCCGCTGCTTCCCGACGAGACAACCATCGCATACCTGGTCCACGTGTTCCACGCACAGTAGACCGTGTACCATCTCCTTCTGCCCGAGCATACGAAGCGCTTGGAAATTCAGATGACCGTATCTCGTGTGCCACTTCCAAGCGTTGTTGCCGAGGCTTGCCTTGAGGCATACTGGATCAGTACGACCCAAGTCTAAGATGTAGAGTCTGTTCTTTGACCTCTGCACCTTGATGATAAGCTGCCTCTCACGGCCATATCCTCAAGCACAATCTTGCATCCACGCTCCGCAAGATGACCAAGACTGATAATATTGCTCTTCAACTTGGGAATATAATACACATCCGTGAGTACCTTGTGACCGACGCTCTTCAATTCAAACAGGACAGTACCTCGTCCTGCTATGTTGACTGTCGAATCGTCGCCGAAACGAGCGGTACCTCCCACCGAGAGACTTAATTCGGAGAATTGGTCCTTGTCGCCGGTCATGTGATTGTTTGCTCCAGTGTCGAGATACCAAACGTCGCGAGCCGTCTGCATCCTCCGCTTGTCATGAAGGTAAACCTTCTCTTCTATGAGCATCACAATCTCTGCTTCCGGCGCGGGAGGATTTTGCTCCTCCTCGTCCATGAGCTCGCATACCTCGAGCATCATCATCACGTCTCCATCATCTCCTTCCTGGGCCAAGAGCGCCCTCTCCTTCGGTGGTTTGAAGCCAGCTTTGAAGTGACCGAAGAGACCACAGTTGTGACACTTTATTTTCTTGATGTCAAACTTCTTCTTCGGCACGGCCTTGTCATCCTGCCCGGCGACTTGCTTTTTCGCTGGGCGCTGCTTATCTTTCTTTCCGCTGCTAGTGGATTCCCCTTGCTGTCCTTTCGAAAGAGCCATCCACTGCTGCTTCGTGAGCATCAAGTGCTCACTCTGGGTCGGATCGCCGAAGCTGAGTCGAACCCTCTCATCGTGTGCCTTGAATCTTCCGACGAGACCATCTACCGTCAAAGTATTCAGGTCAACACACTGCTCGATCGACGTAACGATCTGCATATAGCGCGCCGGTGCGGCACGCAAGAACCTTCTGACGTTCTTGATCTCATCCATCTTCTCGCCATATCCCGTGATTGCGTTGACGAGGGTGACGAAACGGGAGGCAAACTAATCGACCGTCTCGCTTTCCTCCATCTTCAAATCCTCATAGTTCTTCATCAGACTTTGAAGATGCGCTTCCTTCACACGGCCATGTCCTTGATGGATGACCTTGATCGTCTCCCACACATCCTTCGCCGATTTCTTTCCGACGAGGTGCTGCATCACGTCTCGTGGCACGACGGAATAGAGCGCCGTTAGCGCCTGGCGATCCTTCCGGTACTTCGCGCCTCCCTTGACATAATCATCGCCGCCTGGCTCGACGGCCTCCCAGATCTCCTGAGCTTCCATGGCCACCTCCATGTTGATGGCCCATAGCCCGTAGTCCTTGCGATCAAGGTGGGGGTATAACGCCGCCCCCACCGTCTCCATCACCGGTCCCGAGTTCTCGCCTTGCTTCACCATCGCCATGATCTCCTAGTACTTTCAGAAAATTACGGACGATCAACACGGGCTCTGATACCAATTGTTGGAACTGGCCCGATCCTTACGTCGCGGCGTCGAGTGCTTTCCGACGGCGTACGTGTCTAGCAACGGCTCCTCGTAAACTTTCGGCAACGTGTACGTATAAGCTAGCAAGCAGTAGGCAGATCAACAATCGATCAATCAACTCTAGCTAGCTTTGCCTCTACGTACACAATGTACACAATGATCACAGGGACAAGCCAGATTGGGATTGCTACACGAGCGTCTCGCACGTGTTGTTTTCTTTCCTTTGAAAAACTTGATCGATTACAGGGGTAGGTACACATATATATATTAGCTAGGAAACCGACTCGGTACGCTAGTCATATTCTACGCCGGGTCGGACACGAACAAGCCGTTGTGTTTAATCCTAACAGAGGGAAGAGGCGGAGCGCGAGGCGTACCGGCAGCTGGCCGAAAACGCGGCGTCGGTCGAGCAGCAGGCGCTCATCGCGCAGTACGAGGACGACTGGCGGCAGGTGGCGCTGTAGAGCGAGCGGCGCAACCGCCAGCCCTCCGAACAGGCACAGCTCCACCGGCTGCGGGTGCAAGGCCGGGCGGAGCGGCGCTGGCTCGCCATGGCGACGAAGGATGACGACGAAGCTGGGCCCTCCAACCGGCTCGCCATGGTGGCGAAGGATGACCGCGAGGAGGACGACGACGCCTAGAATAGTCGCCGCCGTAGATTTTTAAGTTTCTCGCACTGTTTAGTTTATTTCTCGATGTTTAGTTCAAATTTGCGTCGAATCAAATAAAATGTGTCGAATTTCATTCCTCTGTTTTTTGGGCCGAAAGTTGGGCTCGGGGGGCTACTGGGAAGTCTGCCCCCCAAGTTCCAGATTAGCGCCGTTTGGCGCCACGGCGGCCCCAAAACGGCGGCGTTTTGGGCCCTCGGGGGCGCAACGGCTGAAGATGCCCTAAATACCTGGAAGGCAAGCATGGCAAACAATCAGAAACTTGGAGTAGCATTGTTTCATAGAAATATTGTTAAATTTTTATCAGATGATTTTGTATGACTCAAAATAGCAAGGCCCTGGTCGGAACGCATGTCAGAAGAACATAGGATTGCTATAAAACATAGGCATAGGAAAGCAATGATTCTGTAATTAAACTTGAGGATTACAAAACGATGGAAAAAACTCATGTCAATGCTGTTCTGAACAGGAAGTGAGCATAGGAACTATAACGCACTGATTGCCACATATTAAAAGTAACGGAAGGAAGGAGCCCTGCATGCTTTCTGGCGCATCATCCATGATGAACACAAACATATCCTCTCTTAGCTTTCACGTCACTGGTGGAGAACAGGCCAGTAGCACCGGTTTGTAAGGGCCTTTGGACTCGGATACAAAACCGGTGCTACGTATCCGGGACTAAAGCCCCCCCCCTTTAGAACCGGTCAGTCACCAACCGGTTCTAAAGGCCTCCACGTGGGCGCCGAAGAGAGCGCGCAGGCGGAGGACCTTTAGAACCGGTTGGTAATACCAACCGGTCCTAAAGTTTTTTTTTTCTTTTTTTTTTCTTTTTTCTTTTCAGGGTTTCCAATTCCGTATTTAGGGTTTAGGGTTTAGGGCGTGTTCCGTATCTTCAGGGTTTCCGTTTACGTGTTTCCGTTTCTGTTTGCGGTTAAATGTTGATGCACCAAATAGTAGTACATATATATATACATGTAACACGAAGTAATCGACCGATAATTACATAATCTGAGGTTCGTTTTGAATAGTTGTATACTTGCATAGAGAAGGGAGCTGGCTATAATTGGTTCATAGGATGGAAAAATTCTCCGTCTTCTGCTATGACTTGCGTGAGAAGAAATCCTGCCAATTCCTCTGCAATAGCCTTGCAACGGTCGATTGGTTTGAGCTGCGCCCGCTTTCGTGCCATATTGAAAAGAAGTAGATGAAAACAATTAAGTTATGAACAAAACTAAACATAATTAATGGCAACATAAATAAAGTTGTGAAGATCCGGTTACGTACCTCTAGAGTTCTGGTAGTACGGGATTTCTCATTGATCCTCCTGTGAATGAACTCGCAGACGTAGTATCCACAATAATCAGTTCCCTGTGGTTGTTGCGGGACTTTCTATATACGAGAAACATAATTCAGTCAAATTAATAATAATCAAGAGAATGGTAATGGTATTTAAATCAGGGTACGTAGTACTACTTACTGTGTTAATCTGAAAGTTGAGCTTATCTGCCCATGTACCGGGTTCTTCCTTGATGAACATTTGCCAAACCCTGGGCGACAAAAGAAAAATGAATAGAAGAGTTAATTATTACTTACTTGATATCAGGGAATGAACGAAAAAGAGGCCGATGAACGAAAGAGGCTGATATATATATACTTTTGAAGCATCTGACGCGCGCTCTTCCATCTGTCAGCGCCCCAGTTTAACGAGTCCCAGACTTCAACTTGTCCTCTATCGATTCTAATGATGAACAATATGAAGTGGCCGCTGCGCACGTGTACACACGCAGTCATGCATACTCATCAATTACACTTAACATCAGGTAAGCAAAATGGAATGTCTACAAGACAGTAACACTCACCTGAATCCGTAGGGCCAAAGTATTTCTTTTTTTGGTATTTTGTCGCTTCAAAAACCTTAGCAAATCATCCGGTGTAGTCTTGTTGAACTTTTCTACTGTGGTTTGATGATACGAATACGGGTCAATGAACCCAAAGTCCCAGATTCCTGCCAGTCTGCATTCACGAATCTTCATTCTGCATAGTAGCGTACAAAAAGAATGTCGTCAGTGATAATTATACAGGCAACGAACGCGAGCTTAACTAAATAATTAAATTACACAAATAAATCACTTACAAACAGTAGCAGCTGAGGATAGACTTGTCGAGGGCACGTTGATTGTACATCTGGAAGAAATCATCGAACCCAAGCTCCACACCGTAATCTCCGAAGTAGTGTTGATCCTGAATTTGAGCCATGATACAGTCTCTCTCCTGCCTTGCGGCCTCCAAGTACCAATCATGTAAACTCCGTAATTGGGTTGTTAGAGCAGTAGGATCTTCGACCAGAGGGTGCCCGGGCTTGTATTTATATACCACATCAGCAATAGCGTAACCCACGTCGCCCATGCGTGGACAGGACACTGAAGCCGCGTCAGATAAGACCTTGAGCGGGCCAACTGACTGTGCTTCTTGTTGTCCGAGCTGGGGAACTTGTTTCCCGCATTTCGTCTGCTCCGCCTGCTTCATCTGTGCGGCGTGCTTCTTTTCAATATACCGTTCATAGTCTGAAAGGGGCGGCGGTGGCGGCGGTGCAGGATAATATAAGTTGTCGATGGTCCGCTCAATTTTCCACTTTGGGATGTCCTTCAGAGTTTCCTTCCAGACGTCTGGAGGGGGCTTCTGGGGAAACTGTGCGAACCATGCCTTGGTTTTGGATGCCACTGCATTGGTTAGTTCCTCCTCAGTCATCAAGCCTGGTAACTTCGGGGGACTCTTGACTTTCTTGGATTTCCTTGGTCTCTTCTTGGGAGGAGTCCCGTTTCTTCTGAACTGCAGCTTCCGCTTTGTCGTACCCGTAGTGGGCGCATCCGTCGGCTCACGGGAGTGCACGGGCGATGGACCCTCGGCCTCGGGCTCCGGCCAATCTTCGTTGTGGGGTGGACTTGGAGGTTCGTTGGGGGGTGGACTTGGAGGTCGTGCATTCTCTGTACGAATGTGAAAAAACTATTAAAAATAAGATAACATGTGGTGCAACATTCAGTAATGGATGGAGGTATGGTGCATTCGTACCTGGAGGAGTCGGTGGCCTTGGCGCCGAGTTAGGGAACACGATGTGTTTCTTATTCCACAAGATGATACCAAGCTCCATTTCTCCCAGTGTCTTCTCGCCCTCACCTCCAGGAATACTGAGCTCAATTGAATGGCATCCCGGCGTAATTGTTGACAACCCGACACGGGCATGGGATGCTGGAATCTGACCACCATGGTAGGTTGCTCCAGGTTGATTCGGTAAAGCATAGCCTGACGCCACCCTGAAGGATATGTTCCCCATTGGCATATGTATCTCACAGTTTGTCTTCTCCGTGATATCATCCACGGGGTAGTGAGGCGCCGACGGTTCGACTGCACGACCGTCTTCTAGCTGCAGGTGCGTGGAACCCACGCTGCTTCTATGCTGAGATGGGACGGCATGATCGTCTTCTATTTGCAGATCAGGTGCAGGACGATGTTCTACCTCCTCTTCAGTGTCAGGTAGAGGGTGTCCCCCTTTCTTCAAGAGAAAATCCACCTTTTCTTCTAATGTCGATATCCGTTCACTCGTCTTTTTCTTGCTTCTATCACGGCTTCTGTAAGTGGCAATGTCCGCTGCAAACCCTTGGCTCCACGGGGTATCCGCTCCAAAGCCTCGTGTTCGTCCCCACTTTTCGGGGTTCCCGAGTGCCCTCGTCAGCTCGTCGTTCTCTCTATCGGGAACAAAAGTTCCTTTTCGAACAGCTTCTATTGCCTTCTCTAGTTCTGCTACGACTGTTGTTATTTTTTCCGACCATGGTCCCTGAGCAACAATCATCCCAGTCTCAGCGTCCAACGTTGCCCCATGCGCGAACAACCAGAACTTGGACCTATCGGGCCAGTCATGTGTCTGTGGAATGATACCTCTTTTCACAAGCGCATTTTCATAGCTTCGCCACCTAGGCAGGGCAGTCATGTAGCCACCTGACCCCAAAATATGGTGATATTTCTTCTTCTTCGCATTCTCCGAATTTTTGGCCGATCGGGATGCAAAGACACCCGATTTCTTGTACGCCTTAAAATCATCCCAAGCGTCTCTTATCTTCACTAGGTTCCCAGTGAAAACTGGATCTTCTTTCTGATATTTCTTCCACAGTTCTTTCTTCCACCTCTGGAATTGTGTGGCCATCTTCTTCAAAGCCCACTTCTCGACTTTCTTCTTCTTATCTTCCGCTACGCTGAAATTTTGCCATAGCGTTTCGCAAAGAATTTTTTTCAATCTTTCATCGACATAACTAGCTCCAACGTTGGCCCCGGTCTTCGGCTTATTCCATTCTATTAAGTTGATCGGGACCAGGTCTCTTACAACAACTCCGCACTGATTTACGAATTTGCGATAAGTTTCTGGGGGCTGCAGTGGTTTGCCATCAGCAGCAACTGTATCAATCGAGAACCTTACGGTATCTTTCAACCTTGCGGCCGGGCCTCGTTTGGATTTTGTCTCAGTACTTGCGCTAGCTGTTCCGGAGGGCGCCTAAACGGGAAAATAATGATTCGTTAGTAAGTGCAAAACAAATTAATTGTTGCGTGAACAGTGACTTGAGATATACATTGGCAGAGTTTGTTCTGGAGGGCACTTCTTCATCCTCGACGTTGTCATCGTCATCATCTACTACATCTTCTATATTCTGATCTCCGTCGCCGGAGTCGTTCAAAAATTGATTGCTAAACGCCTGTCCATCGTCGTCATCACGATATATGGCCGTTGCATTATCAAAAATCATCTGGCACACGTATCTTTCCTTCTCCGCCTCACCCATTCCGGCGAGCTGATCGGCGTGCTGATCATGTACAGGTTCTTGGGAATCCATAGCTCAACACCTGCTAGTAAAATTTATAAAATGAAGAACACTTAGCGAAATTTTCATCGGGCACTTGGCGAAATTATTTCATCGGACAGTAATAAAATAATAGTTCTGGACATATTAATGAAATAATAGTTCTGGACACACCAAGAGTTATACATAGCTCGGGTTGATTTTTTTAACCCTAATACATCACGATCGAATAATATCACTTATACATAGTCTCGTGACATCTCTCAAAATAATTAACTCCGACCGGGTCCTAAGCCGCGGGGTGCTGAGTCACGGGTGCTACGCATCCATAGATAAGGAACCCTCCTAGGGTCATAGCTCACGTGGTAAGGAACCCTCCTAATAATCGACCAACTGCTGCTATACTGCCTATACTGCCTATCGAGCAAGTACATGTAGCGACGGACGTGCTCGTCCTCCTCCCTGATACGCTGTTGTACCACCTCCTCAGGGGCCGGCTCTCTCCGCACCGAGCGTGGCCCACGCGATGGCCACCAAAGAATATCCGGGTCGACCACGTCACCCGGATTTCTCACCAAGCCGCGTGCCCCGGTACTAAGGAGCTCTCAATGCCAGCCTGGCGGGGCCCAGTCCCGGACATCCCCCGGCGGGTCCAACAAAGACATGAACTAAAAACCTGCCCGGACTAAGTAAATATTCCATAACTTAGTAAAAAATAGTAAATTGAGAAATATAACAGAAATAAGATGAAAGTTAAACAGGAACAATATGGTAACTTAGTAAAAAAATTTAACTTACTGAAATTATATAGTTATTCTAACTTTCTGAAATTTTCTAACACTAACTTAGTGAAATTTTCTAACACAACATTCTAACAGAAAAATTCTAACACTAAACAAAATTGTAAAAACAAAATAAAGCACTAAAAAAAAATCTAACACTAACTCTAAAAATTTCTAACACTAAATTCTAACACTAACACTAATAACTCTAAAAAAATCTAACACTAATTAAATCTAAAAATTTCTAACACTAACACTAACTCTAAAAACAATCTAACACTAAACAATCTAACTAATAACTCTAAAAAAACTCTAACACTAAAACAAAATTGAAAAAAAAAGAAATTAAAACTTAATTACCGTACGTGGCCGGCGATGGGGCGACGGCGATCGAGGGGCGAGAGGCGGGGCGGCGGAGGCGGAGGCGAGACGGACGCGCGACGGAGGCGGACGGCGCGACGGCGCGACGGAGAGGCGGACGGACGGCGACCGCGGAGGCGACGGACGCGGGGCCGCGCGGGGGATCGACGGCGACGGCGATGGACGCGGGGTCGCGCGGAGGCAGACGGCGACGGAGGCGCGGCGGACCGAGGACGCGGAGGCAGACGGCGACGGCGACGAGGCGGACGGACGGCGACGAGGCGGACCGCGCAGGGCTTCGCCGTAGCTAGGTAGAGGAGAAGACGCGCGAAAGAAATGAGGCCAAAATTTCACAAGTCCTGGAGATATCGCCCCACTACAGGCCTTTAGCACCGGTTTGTGTTAGCAACCGGTGCGAAAGGGTCTTTAGCACCGGTTGCTAACACAAACCGGTGCTAAAGGCCTGTAGTTGGGGCCACACCCAGACTACGCGCCCACTACAGGCCTTTAGCACCGGTTTGTGTTAGCAACCGGTGCTAAAGGTCTTAATACAAACTGCTCGCCTCCCGCGCGCGGCGGTTTTATTGCTACAGTGCGCACCGGCCCGATCGCGAGTCTCTGTTTCTTCTCTTCTTCCTCTGTCTCTTCTTCTTCCTCTCTTGATCTTCCTCCACTAAGCACCATGGCTGAAGTTTCTAAGAGATATGATGTGCCCACACCATGCGGCAAAAGTCTCGACGTGTTCTACACCAACAACTGCGAGGAGCTCCCCGGTGCTATTGGGTATTTGACCAATCTGTATTTCTCCTCTCCCGAAGAACACCGGTTTTTCGGGCTTGATTTAGAGTATACGGCGGATAAACGGAATGTTGCAGTCATCCAGATTGCGTTCAAGGAGGCCGTTTTGGTCTTCCAATGGTCAAGGTAACGCACACGTACAATCTTGCATCTTCGATTTGTTTGTTGCATGTGAAGAATACATGTGTTGCCATATATCTAACACGTACACGTATCAAATTTTTGTTGTTGCAGTAGTTCAAAGCATTCTCCGGCACTTGTTGATTTTCTTGTCAACAAGGGGTATGACTTTTGCAGCGTTGACAACACGCAAGACCGTCCGAAGTTGATGCGCTTGGGTATTGTGATACCTGAAGATCACTACATTGATATTCAGGGTCTTATCCATTTGAACGGGCCAAAGACCGGTATGGCTCGCATGGCAAGTGCCTTCATCCACGAGGGCTACGGAACCATGAAGACTGATTTCCCCTCGAAGAATCACTGGTTGTGGGAGAAGAACCCACTGGACTGGACCAACATCACGTATGCAGCCATAGATGCATACGTCTCCTACGAGTTGTTCCGCTTCTACTCGACGGATCCATAGATGTTGTTTGTGTACCGCATCTTGTGTTCGATATATGCATGTAATGGATATATTAGTATGTAATGGATATATTATCATGTAATGTATATATTATTATGTAATGGATATTATTTCTATATTAATTCCTAGCTAAACTATTTCTATATTATCACTACAAGAAATATGCTGATACTTGACGCTCTGTTTTCGTCACCAAATCGTCATCATATTTCATCCATGACGATCTTATGACGAAAAACAAATCGTTGAAAACCGAGCGTCACTAATTAACCACAACGACGTTTTCTTGGAATCGTCATGGACATCCACGACGATTTCGGATCGTCGTAAAATTATGACGATCAAAAATCGTCACACGCAGTCCAGCCAAGCCACATCAGCTCCCACGTGGCCAGTCCTACGTGGCAAAATCATGACGAAATGAATTCGTCGCGGATCAAAATCAGCCCGGTCCGTTTCAGTGATATAGATGGGCCTGGCCCAATAATTCTTGCCTTGCTGGTACAGTTTCTATTCAGGCCTGGGCCTTTTTACTGCCCATTTCATTATCAGGTCCTTCCTTAATTTATTTTTTTAGGAGTGTTCATATGAATATTATTTGGGCCATGGCCTTTCTAGAGCCCATATATTCATCGGTCCTGTCAAGCATGCAGCCATTTTAATTTGTTTGGGCCCTGGCCTCTTAATAGGCCACATTTTTTAGCCAGTTTATTTCTCCAGGTATTCTTCTCATGGCATTATAGACAGAAATTTGAATAACTAACAAATTACAGAGAAGATTGAATTTCAACATTCATCCAAATAGTAAACTTCCCAGGAATAGAAGCCACACAAATACACCTCAAATTTCACCAAATTCCAACTTTCGGCATTACATTCAACATTTCATATATTTAAATTACAGTTCACCAGCTCCCAACTTCCCAGAAAAAGTAAGTTCACCACGGACAAGTGCATAGAAGACAACTAGCAGGGAGTGGTACAGCAGCAATAGCTCTTACTGCTCTCATTGCAATGCTCCTGATAGCCGCAACAGCAGTACCTGATAGCCGGTCATACCCCTTCCTGCAACTGACCACCAACTAGAACCTGCAGATAACAGAAAATAACACATAATTTCAACAAAAACACAGAAGAATCTGCAGGCTTCGAGTGAACAGAACCAATGTTGTTTGGAAACACACGCACAAGCATAGATCAAAGATTTGGATAGAAGCAACAATATTTGACAGGGATAGAATTTGGAACAACCGCCATAACGACTAGTTAATAAGCTTGCAAGCATATAAGACTACGAGTACAAGAACTTAAGCTAAACACGTTCGGAACTAGTGTAGATTTAACAAGCACACATGTTGACACAAAAATACGAACAAGTTTAGAGGCCAGAATCTATATCTTTCAATTCAACTAAAACTGCCAAACAAATACTGCTCACTAAAATGAATGAAACAGGTTACCACACAGCATAAGTTCACTATAATTTTAGAGAGAGAGAGATGGGATAAATTGGTGTCAACCCACCATGAAAAATCCACTAAAAACCGGTAAAGAGGAAGTCGTGGTCGAGACTGGAGTCATTGCGGTAACAGCACGAGAGGCAGCAGTTGAGGTTGCGTAAGAAGTTGTCATCATCACTGGTTCGCTGGTTCAACTCCTATCTAGTAGGCCTCGACTGGAGCATGGAATGTGAGTCCAGCGTACACAGCAGCAGCACCAAGCTCTTCCTCGATCGTAAGAAGCTGCTCCGATTCAAAAATAAATAAAAAGTAAAAAATGTCAGGAAATGGACTAGATTCATCTGCTCAAACGAACAAATAGCAACAGAAAAATAGCACTATACATGAGCTTGTCTATAAGTCCACGACCATCTATAAAAAGATATGCGTACGAGAAGAGGGTTGTAAGATTCTTGCCTTGTTGTACTTAGCAAGACATTCTGATCTGCAATGTGCTCCGGTCTTGATCTGGCCCTGCTTCATAAGAAAGATTGTTGCATCAACTTCACACTGAAACTTGGGTCGCACTGACGAGCTCGGTCAAAGAATAGTGTGGAAACTTACCGTAGATAAACCAACCACCAAAATCAGCAATGAATGTATCCTCAGTTTCAACACTACATCCAAGATATGACAATTGAATATTTTAGACAATATAGACTGAAGGAAAGTAGAAACACAAGACAGTGACTAAGAAGTATACCTCCGGTGACTGGTCATCACACCGCGTCCATCTTGTTTGGACATTTTCAGAGCCTCAATGCTCTTCGTTACAGATCCAATTTGGTTCACCTAAATTGTAGATGCGAGATAGAATTATTCAACTGACACTATTGGCTACAATAAAACATAAGTATCTCAAACCAGAGATACCTTTAGGAGAAGAGCATTGCAGGACTTCTCCTTAATGGCCTTTGTAGTGGTCGAGGCTGGAGTCACTGCGGTAATAGCACGAGAGGCAGCAATTCAGGTTGGGGAAGACGTTGTCATCACCGCTGGTTCGTTGGTGAAGAGGGGGGAAGCAGAGGACACAGGTAGAAGAGCTTCAGGTCGCCGTTCGTGACTGAAGTTAGTGGCGAGCAGCAGGCTACGGTGTAGAAATTTGGTACCTTGTCACATCAATCCAGCAAATAAGATAGATAGGTTGTAAAGTAGTACATCGAATGAATATAACTTCTTTTCTAATATTTCAATAGCACAATTTGACCAATAAAGCTCCAAATGCAAGTGAATTAGGCTCAGAAACATGCTTGGAATTTGGGTAAATATGCCACTGGTCAACAAGGACCTAGCTCTAAAAATGTCAAGCAACTATAATCATCAAGGACCTTCAAATAGCCTATCTAATTGTTTAACTAACCTATCTTATTGTTCAGCTAGAAGATGTGCACTTGGTAACTCAATGAAAGTTGTGTATACAATGGCACTTCAAAAATAACAAATCCAGATTATACTAACAGAGGCAACAATGGGACAGTACCTAAATGGCACACTTAAATACTCATAGTAATGTTCTGAGGCTAACGATGTTGTATAGGTCAAAGCAAAAGTGCAAAATACTATATAGTACGTTTGGGCTCTCAATTAGATAACCTAATATATAGTCAATCAGCAGCCGCCATCCAAAACTTGTAAGCCCGTGAAGAAGGGAGGAGCTAGTTGGTACCTGGACATCCTCGAAAGTGCATCGGTTGAAGAGTGTTCATGCTGTGGTAGTTGGTGACCGTCCAGTCCAGTCGGGATCCGACAGAAGGGAGGTCGGCGAAGGCTGCATCCAGCAGCTGGGAGGCCATCACCGTCGTCGGGTTGTATGGCTCAGGGTCACCGTGCAGGACAACGTTTCTGTGGCAGACAGCAATGCTTGCAGAGTTGGTGCATCAGGATCTGCACGAACAGTACCACCAAGATCACCAACCAACAAATCAGTCGATGAAACGCTATTGGTACATTCAAACGAACACCTCACGTGCTAGATCTAGGAAACGAACGACAAATGACAGACATGGGGATACCTTCAAGGTGCGTGCAGGGATATTTTTCGTGGTTCTGGAGGTGGCCGCGGATGATATTCTTAAAGTTGTTATCCGTGGTGGGCATGGTAACAGGTAGGAGACAACGGATCGGTGCAGGGCTCCACCTCCCGTCAGTTCCATCCATGCTCCGGAGAGGCTCCACCCCTGGATCTCACGCGCGCCCATGCCGCCAAGGTCGTCCCTCGCGGCCGCGTGCTTGATGATCCATGCCCCCGCAACAGCCGCGTCGTTGTGGGAGACGGAGACGGGAGCGGGGGAGAAAGATGGATCGAAGGACGGGTGGTGCCGCCGCCGTCGGTCACGATGGAGGCGATGGGAGCCGGGGGAGGTGGGGATCTGGCTCGGGGCGGTGCGAACTAGGGGGCGGCGGGAGCTCAAAGAGGACGGGAGGGCGGCGATGGGAATGGAGGGATCCCATCGCGGCGATGGAGGGGACTGTGTGCGGTGCAGAGAAGGGGGCAGCGATGGAGGGGAGTGTGTGCGGTGCAGAGAAGGGGGCGGCGGCGCAAGAAGGGAAAGGAGGGGGTAGAGAGAGGGGGCCTTAGGGTTTCTGCCGGTTGAGTTTCGATGGGGTTGAAAAATTAACATCGCGCGCATTCTGAAAATTTCCCGCTCCTGTCTTCTTACTTTAGGCACTTGCTCCACCCCTAGAGTGGCTGCTGCTGGGACCTAGATCCTCATGGACCCCCCGAACAGTGACCAGTTAGGTGGGCTGGTGGTAATATAACTAGTTTAGATGATATCATATTTTTTTAAATAGCTCGTTTTCTCTACTTAATGGCCAAAATCTACAGGATATAAAGTAAATTAATAGTTTCATTGCCAAATATAATTTTTATAGCATATGCTTTATTATAATAATGTGACTTTATTTAAATAGAGATCACCAAGATTTTATCAATATTCATCCCCTAGCTACGAAAGGTAATACCCCCGTCTTGACTTTTTCCTAAAACCGGCTCAGAAAATTCCAGAACATTCAAAAAATCCTGGAATACGCCAAAAATAATAAACTTGGAATACGACAACTGGGTTGAAAATGTGTTCATAGAAATGAGCTATCTCCTCCGAACATTCTTGGGTTTCGGGCCAAATGACGGATGTTATGGCCACACTCGTGGCATAGTTTGTTGAAATGTGCCCATATTCTACACAATCATGCATAATGGAACAACTAACAATGTTCACGAAGAAAGTTTTATTTTTCATTGAATAAAAACATCATTTTCCATCTTCGGAGTATAAAAAAAGAGGTTTTTTGTGAAGCACCTACCAAAAATATGGTACAAAATTGTAGAAAGAAAAATTCTAAATACATTATGTCGTATTTGATCTACAAATAACAAATTTTATACCTCTCAATAGCTCTAAATACACCTCTTTTGAAAAAGACAAATTTCTGCCGATTCCGCCGAAACCGGGCCAAATTTGAACTACAGGTGCCTCATAGTTTGCTCATGATTTTTTGTAAAAATCATTTTTAGATACACAACTACCTATTTCAATAGAGATGTACCAGGAGTTCATCAATATTCAATCTCTAGCTGCGAACGGTCATGCCCCCTGTTCGGACCGTTTTCCGAAACCGGCTTTGAAAATTCCAGAAAATTCAAAAAAACTCGAAACAATGCAAGATCTTCGCGTGGTGTTGTTATATATGTCCTGGTATCCACCAAAAATAATAAAATTCGAATAAGACAATTTGGTGGAAAATGTGTTCACAAAAATGAGCTATCTCGTACGAAGATTCATGGCTTTCGGGCAAAATGACGGATGTTTTGGCCACATCCATGGCATACTTTGTTTAAATGTGACCATATTCCACACAAAGATGCATATTGGTGCAACTAACAATGTTCATGAAGAAAGTTTTATTTTTCGTTGAATAAAAATACCATTTTCCATCTCCGGAGTGTCAAAACTGGGGTTTTTTTGAAGCACCTACCAAAAACATGTTACAAAAATGCACAAAATAAAATTCTAAATATATTATGTCATATTTGATCTATAAATAACAAACTTACTACCTCTCAATAGCTCAAAATACACCTCTTTCGAAAAAGACAAATTTCTGCCGATTCCGCTGAAACCGGGCCAAATTTGAACTACATGTGCCTCATAGTTTGCTCATGATTTTTTGTAAAAATCATTTTTAGATACACAACTACCTATTTCAACAGAGATGTACAAATATTTTCTCAATATTCAACTCTAGCTACGAACGGTCATGCACGCCGTCTTGGCGTTTTACTGAAACGGACATAGAAAATTCCAGAAAATTCAAAAAAAATCAAAACGATGCAAGACCTTCGCGTGGTGTCATTATATATGTCCTAGTATCCACCAAAAATAATAAACTTGGAATACGACAACTGGGTTGAAAATGTGTTCATAGAAATGAGCTATCTCCTCCGAACATTCTTGGGTTTCGGGCCAAATGACGGATGTTATGGGCACACTCATGGCATAGTTTGTTGAAATGTGCCCATATTCTACACAATCATGCATAATGGAACAACTAACAATGTTCACGAAGAAAGTTTTATTTTTCATTGAATAAAAACATCATTTTCCATCTTCGGAGTGTAAAAAAAGAGGTTTTTTGTGAAGCACCTACCAAAAATATGGTACAAAATTGTAGAAAGAAAAATTCTAAATATATTATGTCGTATTTGATCTACAAATAACAAATTTTATACCTCTCAATAGCTCTAAATACACCTCTTTTGAAAAAGACAAATTTCTGCCGATTCCGCTGAAACCGGGCCAAATTTGAACTACAGGTGCCTCATAGTGTGCTCATGATTTTTTGTAAAAATCATTTTTAGATACACAACTACCTATTTCAACAGAGATGTACCAATATTTTCTCAATCCAACCCCTAGCTACGAACGGTCATGCACGCCGTCTTGGCGTTTTCATGAAACGGACATAGAAAATTCCAGAAAATTCAAAAAAAATCAAAACGATGCAGGACCTTCGCGTGGTGTCATTATATATGTCCTAGTATCCACCAAAAATAATAAACTTGGAATACGACAACTGGGTTGAAAATGTGTTCATAGAAATGAGCTATCTCCTCCGAACATTCTTGAGTTTCGGGCCAAATGACGGATGTTATGGCCACACTAATGGCATAGTTTGTTGAAATGTGCCCATATTCTACACAATCATGCATAATGGAACAACTAACAATGTTCACGAAGAAAGTTTTATTTTTCATTGAATAAAAACATCATTTTCCATCTTCGGAGTGTAAAAAAAGAGGTTTTTTGTGAAGCACATACACAAAATATGTTGCAAAATTATACAAAGTAAAATTCTAAATATATTATGTCATATTTTATCTACAAATAACAAACTTACTACCTCTCAATAGCTCAAAATACAGCTATTTCAAAAAAGACAAATTTCTGCCGATTCCGCTGAAACCGGGCCAAATTTGTACTACAGGTGCCTCATAGTTTGCTCATGATTTTTTGTAAAAATCATTTTTAGATACACAACTATCTATTTCAATAGAGATGTACCAAGAGTTCATCAATATTCAACCTCTAGCTACGAACGGTCATGCCCGCCGTCTTGACTTTTTTCCTAAAACCGGCTTAGAAAATTCTAGAAAATTAAAAAAAATCGAAAGGGTGCAATATCTTCGCGTGGTGTCATTATATATGTCCTAGTATCCACCAAAAATAATAAACTTGGAATACGACAATTGGGTTGAAAAGGTGTTCAAAGAAATGAGCTATCTCCTCCGAAGATTCTTGGGTTTCGGGCCAAATGGCGGTTGTTATGGCCACATTCATGGCATAGTTTGTTGAAATGTGCTCATATTCTACATAAATGTGCATATTGGTACAAAGAATAATGTTGCCAAATAAAGTTTAATTTTTCTCTTAATAAAAATACCATTTTCCATTTTCGAAGTGCTAAAAATGTTTTTTTTGTGAAGCACCTATCAAAAATATGTTACAAAATTGCACCAAATAAAATTTCAAAGTTATTATTCCACATTTTATGGTAAAATAACCAAATTCCCACCTCTCAATAGCTCTAAATACACCTCTTTTGAAAAAGACAAATTTGTGCCGATTCAGATGAAACCGGGTCCAATTTGAACTACAGATGCCTCGTAGTTTGCTCATGATTTTTTATAAAAATCATTTTTAGATACGCAAGTACCTATTTATTCATAGATATATAAATATTTGTACAAATGTCTAAAACTTGATATGAACTGCCATGTTGATGATTTTGACCCCAAAACCGTTATTCAAAATCGAATAGTCTCTATTAAAGAAATAAATGCTCATGAAAATGATTGTATTTTTGTTTTGTACTAAAATAGTTATAAATTACCTATAATGGCTAGGAATAGATTTACAAAAGTTTTTAAAATTGATTTCGGTCAATTTGGATGTCATATTTAATTTGTACAAATGAAAACAGAAAAAAGAAAAAAAATCGAGCCAGGCCGGCCCAGCTGCTGTCAACGTGCACTTCATAG
Source organism: Alopecurus myosuroides (assembly GCA_028641055.1). Classification (NCBI taxonomy): domain Eukaryota; kingdom Viridiplantae; phylum Streptophyta; class Magnoliopsida; order Poales; family Poaceae; genus Alopecurus; species Alopecurus myosuroides. The sequence continues at coordinate 344,262,760 of CM054063.1, forward strand.
GAAGATTTCGGCATGCTACAGGCTGAAAAGCCCAAGATAAGCCCAAGCGGACGGCCTATTTTACTAAAGCATGCTGTCCTTGTTTCACCGCGGCCCAAGCCCACTTGACGTCGCCATAATAAAAACATCGACTGCGCTATTTGTTCACATGAGCTTCCTTGGCTCGTTGGTGAGCTGATTGGTAGGCATGCGGGAGGTCTCACGTTCGAATCTTCGTGAGGCACATTTTTGCTGGTTTAATATGGTGTGCGTGCATGCTGGTCGCACGCTGTCCGGTGCAGTGTGTGGGTTGTGTGGCTGTCCTTGGCACATAATCCCTAAAATAAAATAACCATAAAATAACGGCGGTTCTTGATCCAAAATGTGACTATGACACGTAGGCGAAAGCCGTCTATTTATAAGAATGCATCGCATCATGACGATTTTAATTCGTCGTGATCGGCTAAAAATACGCCCATAGACTATCCGGTCTCGTTTGTGACGATTTCATCTTATGTGTACATGACGTTTTATACTCAAATCGTCGTTATTTTACGGGGTTTTGGTTCCCTCAAATTCCTTACGACGATCTTGTCTGAAATCGTCGTAACTTTATGACAATTTCATCCATCGTCACTACGAGAACGTCATGTATCAACACATTTCTTGTAGTGTAGGTCAAACACACATTTCAAAACAGACAAACAAAAACACATCAAGAAAACAAAACAGAAAAACTACTGTTTCTGTATATGTGATCACTTACCCCAGGCGCACTTTACACAAAATGCGCCTGCGGTAAATCTCTTATCCCAGGCGCATTTCCTTACTGTGTGCCTGCGGTAAAGTTACCCTAGGCGCATTTTGCTGTTTATGCGCCTGTGGTAAGTTAGGGTGGGTAATGAGTAAGGCAACGAGAAGTGAGAGCGCAAGTGATACATCGAGCATATATATCGTGGATACATATATATAGATTGATTTAGCGAGATACCATACAGATTGATTTAGCGATTGCCGCAGTGTCGCCGGAATACAAATTCTTTTATTAAAAAGAGAAAACAGACGAACACTACTCCTCGCCATCGTCGTCGGGGAACTCGTCGGTGACCTCCTCCGGGTCATCATCGTCGCCGAACTCGTCGGTGACCTCCTCGTCATCATCGGAGGTGCATGATGGTATGTCCGAGATAGGCCCCCACCTCGGATCGTCGGAGGCCCAGACTTCGCCGGCGCGGTCGGCCCGACGAAGCTCTTGCAGCGCCCTCGTCCTCACCTCCCGAGCCGCATCTAACGCGAGGTGGCGTTCGAGGCGGCGCTCCGCCCGCTGACCCGCGCGTGTCTGCCAGAGCTCCTCGTCGGCGCTCTCCTCCCCCGGGTTGTTCCGGTAATAATCGCGGACGACGCGGTCTTCCCTGGCGTCGACTAGGCCCTGAAACGCGCGGTGGCGGAGGTGGAGGTGGTCGGCGGCAGTGATGATCTGTGGCTTCGTCGCCCTGGCCTCCGCTTCCCAGACTGTGTGGCAGTCGTTGAAGTTCATCAGCGACCGCGGGCGGTTGAGGCGCCAGGCCGCCGCGTCCCAGGCGCGGGCTGCCTCTGCCGCCGTCGCAAAGGTGCCGAGGGGGATGCGGTCGTCCCCCCAGCGGATATCTGCGCTGAACATTCCGTTCTGCCGTGCTCGGACGCCGCGGAAACCGGTGGTGCTGTTCCTCCTCGGAGGCATGGTGGAAGCGCGACGGTGCAGAGGGATGGAGAAGAAGCGCTCGAGGAGCGACAGTGGCTACTGGGTGCATATATAGGGTCCTCTGGCTCACAAAGTGTTGAGCTAGGGTTTTGATCCAACGGTTAAGAAACATCCCAACGGCTCACAACAGCTCGAAAGAAACACACCGTAGCCCTGATCGAACGGCTCACAACAGCTGGAAAGAAACACACCCCGGATCCAACGACTCACAAGCGGTTGAAACAAACACACGATCCGTGTGATTCTATCTGATTGGTCCAAACGAAACCCTAACCCATTTAGTCCCGGTTGGTGTCCCCAACCGGTACTAAAGGGACGATCCGTTTCTATTTGTCTTCTTGTCTTTCTTCTGATTGCGCCGTAACCATGGAACATCTTCATCATTTAACTGAATGCTAGGATCATCTTTGACTTTGAAGGGAGGAATTTCATCAAATTTAATGTAATCTGATCAATTACCCCAGGCGCACATTGCACACCATGCGCCTGTGGTATAGCTCTTAGCCCAGGCGCATATTCTGTCTATGCGCCTGCGGTAATGTTACCCCAGGCGCATATTGTAGTCTATGCGCCTGTGGTAAGTTAGGGTGGGTAATGAGTAAGGCAACGAGAAGTGAGAGCGCAAGTGATACATCGAGCATATATATCGTGGATACATATATATAGATTGATTTAGCGAGATACCATACATGTAGATTGATTTAGCGCGATTGGTATACTAGCCCGCTGGTACTTTGTTTCTCACTTTTAAAAAGTACATACATATATTGCGAGTATTTTCCTCTGTCAACCTTTCATCACAATCTTACGCTTGCCTTTCTTGGTTGATGTTGAATACGTGACTGCCATACCGTGACTTCTTCTGTCTGCCTCTGTGACAACCGGTCGTCACAATCTTACTCTTGCCTTTCTTGGTACCGGTTGCGGTTAACAACCGGTGCTAAAGGGTCTTTAGCACCGGTTGTTAACGGCAAACCGGTTGTTAACGGCAACCGGTGCGAAAGGGTCTTTAGCACCGGTTGTTAACGGCAACCGGTCCTAAAGGCCTGTACAGGGGGGCGCACATTTCTTTTTCTTCTTCTTTCTGTTTCCAAAGGGGGGTGTAGAACAAAACAAACGGTATCGCCATCATACAGCCCAACCGTGGCTACTGGGTGCATATATATATGCATACCAAAAGCACGGCTGGACGTATGACGGCGAATCCGGATGTTTTGTATTTGCTCGATGAACTGAGTATATGATGTATCAAACCTTAAGGGGGGTGTGGAACAAAACAGACGGTATCGCCATCATACAGCCCGACCGTGGCTACTGGGTGCATATATGCATACCAAATGCACGGCCGGACGTATGATGGCGAATCCGGATGTTTTGTATTTGCTCGATGAACTGAGTATATGATGTATCAAACCTTAAAGGAGGGTGTAGAACAAAACAAACGGTATCGCCAGTATACAACCCCGCAGTGGCTACTGAGTGCATATATGCATACCAAATGCACCGCGGGGCGTATACTGGCGAATCCGGATGTTTTGTATTTGGGAGATGAACTGAACGGTGTATGAAGCTGGGCTATATATAGGGTCCTCTGGCTCACAAAGTGTTGAGCTAGGGTTTTGATCCAACGGTTAAGAAACATCTCATCCAACAGCTCGAAAGAAACACACCGTAGCCCTGATCGAACGGCTCACAACAGCTGGAAAGAAACACACCCCGGATCCAACGACTCACAAGCGGTTGAAACAAACACACGATCTGTGTGATTCTATCTGATTGGTCCAAACGAAACCCTAACCCATTTAGTCCCGGTTGGTGTCCCCAACCGGTACTAAAGGGACGATCCGTTTCTATTTTTCTTCTTGCCTTTCTTCTGATTGCGCCGTAACCATGGAACATCTTCATCATTTAACTGAATGCTAGGATCATCTTTGACTTTGAAGGGAGGAATTTCATCAAATTTAATGTAATCTTCTGACATGTCTGTCTTGTCCTCGACTCCCACGATGTTTCTTTTCCCTGAAAGAACTATGTGGCGCCTTGGCTCATCGTCTGATGTATTCGTTTCTTTATCTTTTGTTTTTCTCGGTCTGCTAGACATGTCCTTCACATAGAAAACCTGAGCCACATCATTGGCTAGGACGAATTGATCATTGTCGTACCCAAGATTCTTCTGATCCACTGTTGTCATTCCGTACTTCGGGTCTACCTTCACGCCTGACAGGTTGAACCATTTGCACCAGAACAAAGGGACCTTAAAGGAAGGTCCGTAGTCAAGTTCCCATATCTGCTCTATGTAACCATAGTATGTGACCCTTTGCCCGTTGTCGTCTTTTGCATCAAACCGGACGCCGCTGTTTTGGTTGGTGCTCTTTTTATCTTGTTCTGCCGTGTAAAATATGTTACCATTTATCTCGTACCCTTTAAAGGTCAATACAGTCGAAGATGGTTGCTTGGCCAACAAGTATAGCTCATCTTCAACAATGTTGTCATTAATCAGACGTCTTTGCAACCAACCTCCGAAAGTCTTCGCGTGTTCTTTAGCAATGAAATCTTCAGGTTGCTCCGGATATTCCGAGCGTAAAATATCCGTGTGTTCCTGGATATATGGAGCCGCCAAGCTGGAATTAACTAGAACTGTGTAGTGTGCTTGACTGAAAGATTGCTCGTCCATACATGTTGTTGATTTCTTTCCTAGCGTGCCTTTTCCACGCAGTCTCCCCTCATGGCGCGACTGAGGAACCCCGATCGGGTTCAGGTCAGGAATAAATTCAACACAAAACTCAATGACCTCCTCTGTTCCATAGCCCTTGACCATGCTTCCTTCTGGTCTAGCACGGTTTCTAACATAATTCTTCAAGACTCCCATGAACCTCTCAAAGGGGAACATATTGTGTAAGAATACAGGACCGAGAACGGAAATCTCTTGGACTAGGTGAACTATGAGGTGCGTCATAATATTGAAAAAGGTTGGTGGGAACACCAACTCGAAGCTGACAAGACATTGGACCACGTCCTTCTGTAAACTTGGTAGAGTTGCTGGATCGATTGCCTTCTGAGAAATTGCGTTGAGGAATGCACATAGCTTCACAATGGGTACTCGCACATTTTCTGGTAGAAGCCCCCTCAATGCAATCGGAAGTAACTGGGTCATGATCACGTGGCAGTCATGAGACTTAAGGTTTTGGAACTTTTTCTCTTCCAGGTTTAGTATTCCTTTTATGTTCGACGAGTAGCCAGACGGGACCTTGATACTACTCAGGACTTGGAAAAAGATCTCCTTCTCTTCCTTGGTAAGAGCGTAGCTGGCAGGACCTTTGAAATTCTCTGGATTCATCAGGTCGTCTCGTTCGTGCATACGTTGGTGGTGCAGCCGTGCTTTTGGTGTATCTCTTGACTTCTTCCCATGCACGCCCAATAAGTTTAGCAGGTTCACGCAAATATTTTTCGTCACGTGCATCACGTCGATCGCAGAGCGAACCTCTAGGAATTTCCAATAGGGTAGTTCCCAGAATATAGATTTCTTCTTCCACATGGCTACGTGGTTGTCGGCGTCATTTGGAACAGATTGTGCGCCAGGACCCTTTCCAAAGATTACTTTTATATCTTTGACCATGTCATATATATCAGTACCTTTAGGGAGGGTTGGCTTCCTCCGTGTATCTGCCTCGCCTTTGAAATGCTTTCCTTTCTTTCTTACGGGATGCCTGTCTGGAAGAAATCGACGATGCCCCGGGTACACATTCTTGCCTATATGTATACTTTCTGTCTCGCCTAAACAGTGTGTGCATGCGCTGTATCCCTTGTTTGACTGTCCTGAGATGTTACTAAGAGCGGGCCAATCATTGATGGTAACAAACAGCAACCCTCGTAGGTCAAATTCCTCTTGTTTGTACTCGTACCACACACGTACACCTTCGTCAGCCCACAACTCTAAAAGTTCATCAACCAGTGGCCTCAGGTACACATCAATGTTGTTGCCGGGTTGCGACGGGCCTGGGATAAGCACTGGCATCATAATGAACTTACGCTTCATGCATAACCAAGGAGGAAGGTTATAGATACATAGAGTCACGGGCCAGGTGCTATGACTGCTACTCTGCTCCCCAAATGGATTCAGGCCATCTGTACTCAGACCAAACCTTAAGTTTCTTGCGTCACGTGCAAAGTCCTCGTACTTATCGTCGATGTTTCTCCACTGCGACCCATCAGCGGGGTGTCTCAGCATATCGTCTTCCTTACGGTCTTCTTTGTGCCATCGCAACAACTTGGCATGCTCTTTGTTTCGGAACAAACGTTTCAACCGTGGTATTATAGGAGCATGCCACATCACCTTGGCAGGAACCCTCTTCCTGGGGCGATCGTCGCCCTCAACATCACCAGGGTCATCTCGCCTGATCTTATACCGAAATGCACCGCATACCGGGCAGGCATTTAAATTCTCGTGCTGGCCGCGGTAGAGGATGCAGTCATTGATGCATGCATGTATCTTATGCACTTCCAATCCTAGAGGGCAGACAACCTTCTTTGCTTCGTATGTACTGCAGGGCAGCACGTTATTTCTTGGAAGCATCTTCTTCATTATTTTCAGCAGGTTTTCAAATCCCTTGTCAGATAATCCATTCTCTGCCTTCCATTGCAGCAATTCAAGGGTGGTGCCCAGTTTTTTCTGGCCATCTTCGCAAGTTGGGTACAACAATTTTTTGTGGTCTTCTAACATGCGCTCCAACTTCAACCTCTCGTTTTCACTTGCGCAGTTTATCTGTTCTTCACGAATGACCTGACGAAGATCATCATCAGACTCATCAACAATGTCCTCAAGTTCAGGCTCATCTTCCCCCATTTCAGTATCACCGTGTTCATCGAACATAGGATACTCATCATTATCCTCTTCTTCTTCATTGTCTTCCATTATAACCCCTCTTTCTCCGTGCTTGGTCCAACAAAAATAACTGGGCATGAAGCCTTCTTGCAACAGGTGGGTGTGTATGGTTCTTGAGCTAGGGAAATTCCTCTTATTCTGGCATTTTTTACATGGACAAAAAATAAATCCATTCTGCCTGTTTTTCTCAGCCACATTGAGAAAACTATGCATGCCATTAAGGAATTCGGGACGACGTCGATCACTGTACATCCATTGCCGGTTCATCTGCATTATATAAATTTATCAACAACCATTATGCTAAATCATCATGACTAAATTAGTTAATTAATACAAAAAGTTCATCACACGTTAATACCAAACTAGCGTATAGTGACCATATATACATATATAGTTCTCAGAAAAATACACACTGAAACCATCCATAAAAATTCTCTCTAATTAATGCATTTAAAAACAACAACAAATGCGATCAAAATCGCAACAAAGGTAACAATTGACCCGACGACATAATGATACCAAGCCTCTTTACTAATTGCATATTTCCTAATCTTTCTAATCTTCAGGCGCATTGCGTCCATCTCGCTCTTGTGACTATCGATGACACCGGCAAGAACCTTTTCCAAGGTCATCTTCTCTCTTTCAGTTTTTTCCAACCTTTCTTCAGTTTTTTTCAATCTTTCTTTCAAGCCAATATTTTCTTGTTCAACTAAGTATAACTTCTCAACAATAGGGTCGACTGGCATTTCCGGTTCCACTACCTCCTATATAAAAATATCTATGTCAAGTTGGTCGGCGTAAGTAATTGTCGTATAATCAGGAAATGAAAATATGTAGTGAAAAAAGATAATATACCACATCCGAATCATAGACTGGACGAGGGCCAACGGGGACGGATATCAAAACCATGGCTCTAGAAAATTATATACAAGTAAATACGTAAATCATACAAATCAAAATTTGTTTTGGTAAATAAAAACAATAGGCTCACCAAGGTTGTGTCGGTGATGGGGCGATTGACGGTAGTGAGTAAGGGGACAAGGCGCGCGACACTAAAAAAAGCACAAATCATAATTAATTTTGATCTCAAATTGCATCAATTTGTATACATAACAAAATGAATAACAAATTCTAGCTTAGCTAGGCATTTCATCAAACACCTAGCTAGCACAACAAAAATGAAATGAGCAAGAAAACGAGCAAAACCTGCAATGCCGGAAGAGGGAACGTTGATGCTAACCGTAGAACCGATGGGTACCAACAATCTTGACAAATGGTGGAGAAAATGGGGATGGATTAGACCTCACAAGAGGAAGAAGAGAGCAAAAATGGAGTTGAGCTCGAGCTGGAAAAAATGAGCTGAGCTCGGGGTGGTATGTAGGGTTTAGGGGAGGGATTTAGGACCGGTTTCTGTTACAAACCGGTTCTAAAGGTTATGACAGCGGGACCCGCAGTGGCTGCAAAAAATGAGAAAAACTGTAGAACCGGTTTGTGATACAACCCGGTTCTAAAGGTTCTGCCCCTGGGCCCCCCTCCCTGCAGCAAATGGCCCGCAAGTCCTTTAGGACCGGTTTGTGGTACAAACCGGTCCTAAAGGCCTTGCGGGCATTTTGCTGCATGGGTGGGGCCCAGGGACAGACCCTTCTGAACCGGTTTGTATCACATCCGGTTCCATTGGGCTTGGCTCAATGCCCTGTTTTCTACTAGTGCGTGTTAATTGTTATCCTATGGTCCACCTAAACCACATTCGGGCTTATGCGGAGAAAAATTAGCTTTCGTTGGATGTTTGAGTTCCCGTGAAAAGTGTAGGGAAGGTAACATTTCCAAAATAATTCCATCGGAAACCAAACCTGCAGAATTCCTTTGGGATTCCTCCATTCCGAACAGGCCCTAAGCATTATGGAAATCTCCAAAGTCGAAAGAACTCAGCCTTATGAACCAACATTACATAAAAAGAACTACATCTAGTTTGGAGTGTAGTGGCACACCTTCAACTTCTAGTATCAGCAGTTTTTCTTTTTCTTTTTTGCCACATCTGGTCTCCATCGAGGCTAAAGAATCAGTGGCGTATGAGGGTTCCAAGGAGTAGAAAAGCAGAAACACCTGGATTCTAGCTCCCAATCATTTTATCCACAAATGCCGAATTAGCTAGCTAGCCACTAATGGATTTAAAAAAATCAATTTCGTGCACTCCAAGCCTCGATAAGGCATCATGGTCTCACTTTTTTTTTTAAAGTTTGCACAACATCAAAAGCAACACTCTGACCACTTGTTCTAATGATAAGATGTTACACTAGTGGAAACAACCCCTCTCGTCTAGGGGGCCAGGGGGCAGCTGTCCCGGTTGCAACCGAATCCGGGACAAATGCCATGCTTTGGTCCCGGTTCGTGCGCCCGGGGCAACAGGAATCGCCTGGGGGCATTGGTCCCGGTTCGTGGGGGACATATCGGTCTCGGCTCGTGCCACGGACCGGGACCAATGCCTAGCCACATGCCACGTAGCACGCGCATGAACATTTGTCCCGGTTCAGTCCACGAACCGGGACCAATGCCCCCCTTCCCCTATATATACTGGCCCAGCCCCTCCCCCCTTCCATCTTTTTTTTTGCTTGGAGGTGTGAGAGAGTGTGGTGTTAGTGTGTTTTATTTTACTATGCACACGAGGTGTTCGACGAAATTCTCGAGCCGCACATAAGCTCACTGAAAATGGTATCTTCGACCGAGGTTAACAAACTTATCTTTTTCATCTGTAACTGATACATAAAAAAGTAGTATTTGTCGTATTAATATGTTATTGTAATGTATTTTGATAAACTTAATTATACGATGCAGCTGGATGCACGGCAGCGATGGATGTATGGTGACCGACGCACTTCCGAGTATATGGCAGGCCTGAATGCATTTCTTGCTGTAGCTCAGGCGAACAAAGATAATGGTTTCATGTGTTGCCCATGTGTTGATTGTCGGAACGTCAGAGAGCACTCTTCCGAAAGAATCATTCACGGCCATCTACTTCAGAGAGGTTTCATGCCCAGCTATAATTGCTGGACGAAGCATGGAGAAAGAGGGGTTGTGATGGAAGACGACGACGAAGAAGAAGAAGATCCTTTGTTCCTTGAATACGACGATACTGCAATGGAAGAGAATGGAGAAGAAGGAGGTGATCAAGAACAGGCATCAGAAGAGCCCGATGATGATCTTGGCCGAGTTATTGTTGATGCAAGGGAAGACTGTGAAAATAAATTGGAGAGGTTGAAGCTGGACAACATGTTACAGGATCACAAAAAATTGTTGTACCCAAATTGCGAAGATGGTAGCACAAAGATCGGTACCACACTGGAGTTGCTGAAATGGAAGGCACAGAACGGTGTGACTGACAAGGCATTTGAGAGTTTACTTCAACTAATGAAGCCAAAACTTCCAAAGGATAACGAATTGCCTGAGAGTACGTACGAAGCAAAGAAATCTCTCTGCCCTCTAGGATTAGATGTGCAGAAGATACATGCATGCATTAATGACTGCATCCTCTTCCGCGGTGAGAAGTACGAGAATTTGGATGAATGTCCGATATGCACTGCACTGTGGTATAAGATCAGAGCAGATGACCCTGGTGATGTTGACGGCGAGCCCCCCCGTAAGAGGGTTCCTGCTAAGGTGATGTGGTATGATCCTATAATACCACGGCTGAAACGTCTGTTTAGAAACAAAGAGTATGCTAGGTTGTTGCGATGGCACAAAGAAGACCGTAAGAAAGACGGAAAGTTGAGGCACCCCGCCGATGGATCGCAGTGGAGAAAGATCGAGAGAGACTTTCCAGACTTTGCAGGAGAGGCGAGAAACTTATGGTTTGGCCTAAGTACAGATGGCTTTAATCCTTTTGGGGAGCAGAGCTCCAGTCATAGCACTTGGCCTGTAACTCTATGTATGTACAACCTTCCTCCTTGGTTGTGCATGAAGCGCAAGTTCATTATGATGCCAGTTCTCATCCAAGGCCCGAGGCAACCTGGCAACGACATTGATGTGTATCTAAGGCCATTAGTGGAAGAACTCTTACAATTGTGGGGCAAACCAGGTGTACGTGTGTGGGATGAGAACGAACAAAAGCCATTTGACCTACGGGCGTTGCTTTTCGTAACCATCAATGATTGGCCTGCTCTTAGTAACATTTCCGGACATACAAACAAGGGATACAATGCATGCACACACTGTTTAGATAATACTGACAGTGTTTTTTGGATAAATGTAAAAAGGTTGTATACCTGGGGCATCGTAGATTTCTTCCGATCAAGCATCCCGTAAGAAAGAAACGAGGGAAGCATTTCAGAGGTGAGGCAGATAACCGGAAGAAGCCTGAGCTGCGTAGTGGTAATGATATATTCGATATGGTCAAGGACCTAGAAGTAATCTTTGGTAAGGCTGCTGGCAGCCAACCAGTTCCGTACGGCCCTGATAAGCGCGCACCCATGTGGAAGAAGAAATCTATATTTTGGGAGCTACCCTATTGGAAAGTTTTAGAGGTCCGGTCTTCGATCGACGTGATGCACGTGACAAAGAATCTTTGTGTCAATCTGCTATGCTTCCTGGGCGTGTATGGGAAGTCCAAAGATACGCCAGAAGCACGGGAGGAGCAGCAACGTATGAAAGACCCAAGCAACAAGCACACAGATAGGCGCCATTACTTAAGCAGCTACGCTCTTACTAAAGCAGAGAAGGAAATATTCTTTGAAGTCCTTTACAGTATCAAGGTTCCGTCTGGCTTCTCGTCGAATATAAAGAGGATAATAAACATGACAGAGAAAAAATTCCAAAATCTGAAGTCTCATGACTGCCACGTGATTATGACAAAGTTGCTTCCGATTGCATTGAGGGGGCTTCTACCGGAAAATGTTCGAGTACCCATTGTGAAGCTATGTGCATTCATGAACGCAATATCTCAGAAGGTAATCGATCCAGAAAGTCTGACAAGATTACAGAGGGATGTGGTCCAGTGTCTTGTTAGTTTTGAGTTGGTGTTCCCACCATCCTTCTTCAACATTATGACTCATCTCCTGGTTCACCTATGTGAAGAGATTCATATTCTTGGTCCGGTATTTCTACACAATATGTTCCCCTTTGAGAGGTTCATGGGAGTCTTGAAGAAATATGTTCATTACCGTGCTAGGCCAGAAGGAAGCATCTCGAAGGGCTATGGAACAGAGGAGGTCATTGGGTTCTGTGTTGACTTTATTCCTGACCTTAAGACAATTGGTGTTCCTGAATCGCGGCATGAGGGGAGACTGAGGGGAAAAGGAACGCTGGGAAAGAAAACAATGATACCTAGGGACGGGCATTCTTTGACCAAAGCACACTACACAGTTCTACAAAATTCTATGTTCATGGCTACGTATCTCGAGGAACACAAGAATATTGTACGGTCTGCAAACCCGGGGAAGGATGACTCATGGATTAAACGCGAACACATGGAGACTTTCGGAAGTTGGTTGCAAACACGTCTTATAAAATGACACCACTGTTGAAGATCAGCTATACATGTTGGCAGGGTCACCATCTTCGACTATTGGGAGTTTTCAAGGGTACGAGATAAATGGGAATACATTTTACACGAGCTCCCAAGATAAGAAGAGCACCAACCAAAACAGTGGTGTCCGTTTTGATACAACAAACGAGAATGGAAAAAATGACACATACTATGGTTACATAGAGGAGATGTGGGAACTTGACTATGGACCTTCTTTTAAGGTCCCTTTGTTCAAGTGCAAATGGGTCAACCTGAATGGAGAGGGGGTAAAGGTAGACCCGCTTTATGGAATGACAACAGTGGATCTCAACAATATTGGTTACAATGACGAACCATTCGTCCTAGCCAATGATGTGGCTCAGGTCTTCTATGTGAAGGACATGTCTTCCAGACCGAAGAAAAGAAAAAATAAGGAAACAAATTCATCATACGATGAGCCGAAGCGTCACATAGTTCTCTCAGGGAAAAGAAACATCGTGGGAATTGAGGACACGACAGACATGTCAGAAGATTATAATAAGTTTGTTGAAATTCCACCCTTCACAGTGAAAGCTGACCCCACCATCCCGTTAAATAATGAAGATGCTCCATGGTTACGGCCGAAGCGATCATAAGCAAGGGACACGAAGAAAATTCAGAAGACTAGATAGGGATGTTGCTGGTGATGTGTAATACTAAACGTGGAATACATGATCATAGTTCTTATAACGCAGTATGAACGAGATTTTGTTAGCCAAAATGATATTTATACATATTCTGTGATTATGAATGGAGTAGGTGCAAGTTTGACCAATAATTTGTATTGATCGGTCAAAAGCTGGCAAGCATTGAGTGCTTGACAACTATGACCAGCCTGACTTCATTATTATTCCAACCAGCGGCACACCCACCCACTTTTCTGTTTCTCTCTCCTCCGTCTGTTGGTGATGTGTAATAATAAGCGTGGAATACATGATCATATAGTTCTGTTTGATCAGTATTTTGTATTGACCGGTAAAAAGCTGACAACTATGACCCATATCCGAGTATGAGATAACTGTAGGCAGATATTGCAGGAACACTTCGAAGTGATAGTACGGATACAATCCTGACAGATATTGCAGAATTATAACTACTTTGGAGATGTAGTATGTGTTGACACACGGTATAGAACAAGTGATTATGGCAGGCCTCTATTGTTATTTATTGGAGTTAACCAGCATAAACAGCCGAAAACAGTTTTGACTGACTGCTTTACATCGATAGGGGATGCAGTTGCTTCTGCTTGGCCAGGGACTGTCCACCGCTCGGATATATATCAAAATGCAACGAAAGTATTAAGGGATATATTGCACTGTTCGGAAACTTTCGCTCATGATTTTAGTAGGTCTTGGCGAAGTACAATCTGAGCTTCGGTACTTCTTTAACAGATATGATAAATTTTTGGAGGAGAAACGTCTAACTGAACAACGAAGATCCCAAATGTTGAAGGCGGAGGGGAGAGCGACGGCGACGGCGGACGAGCAGAGGAGAGGAAAGCGCGACAGCAACGGCGCGGTCTCCCCCGCCCGACCGCCCGTCTCTGATTTAAGTCTGCTGCTCCCGCTAAGGCTTGCCGCGTACACGGAAGTTACTATGTTTTCAAGCGGGGGTCGGGATAAAGGGAAAATACGTGTGGATGCGCAGAGTAAACCTTCGAAGAAAAACTATGGTTTTTCTGTTCTAGACAAAGATCTCAAATTCACCGTGTCAATAAGGTACAACTCGCTTTGTCGAACTTTATATAAATCACCCGGTATGCCTTGTATGCTCTGGACTAACTCGGAAGATCACGAGAGAAAACAAAAATTGTAACATTTTTATATTCAAATTATATACAAATGGTAAAATAATTAATAGTTTCAATAGTTAGAAAAATTATTTAGTTAAACGAAAAATGGATTTAAATTAGTTATGCAAATTCTAGTATTTTTCATGTTGGAATTTTTGTAAAATTCGAAAGTATATAGAAGTTGTTAATGTGCAAACTTAACAATTTTCAAATTTTGGCGCTAAAAACTTTTGGGCGCGCAGGGTGCCACCCCCAAAATTCGAAATATGTGTTTGGTCCCGGCCCGTGGTACCAACCGGGACCAAAGGGGCTCTAGTCCCGGTTGGTGGCACGGGCCGGGACTAGAGGCCCGGTTGTATAAATATCTCGGCCCTCTCTCCAGGCCGAGCGACCACCCAGGACAGCGGACATGGCTTGGCGAAGCCCTGACGGCGAGGGGTAGGAAGATCCCGCCGGCGAGGTTCCGCGGGCGGGACTAGGGGGTGAGCTAGGGACGCGTTACTGGACACGAACAAACATATATTAAAAGGCCCGAGGGCCGTTCTTACATAGGGGGGGGGGCGGCGCGGCCACAGGCGGCTGGCCGTGCTTACATCTAGGGGCGGCGGCGCGGCCACAGGCGGCCGGCCGTTTCTTGGGGGGGTCCTAGTATATTAGCGGGGGGGAGGGGCGCCGGCCTAGTCCTCCTCGTCGGAGGAGATGCACTGGTAGGGGGGTGCCTGCCACAGGTGGGCAGGCAGCTGGGGCGGGCCCGCCGGTGGCTGCGGATAGGGCTGGAATTAAAACTCGAAACTCGCGAGTTAAACGAGTAGCTCGCAACTCGACTCGGCTCGGCTCGAGCTCGCTGTCCAACGAGCCGAGTCGAGTTTTCATTTTCGACAGTAAACGAGTTCAAGCTAAACGAGCCGAGTTTACGAGTACTCGTTTAGCTCGTTTAACTCGGTAAAAAGAATTTCTAATGATATTCTTATATATGTGAACATTTTTTACTAATTATTGTAGTTTATTTATGACAAATTATTTTATGGTGACATCTTTTTATCGATTATTGTGACGATATTATTATACGTGCCCCAAATAATGAAAAATAAGTATATATACAATACATAATGTTGACTTTTTATAGTTTTATAAAATAAAAAAAGTTAAACGAGTAGCTCGCGAGCTACTCGCGAGTTCACCGAGCCGAGCCGAGTTTTATTTTCGGACTCGTTTGTTGAACGAGTCGAGCCGAGCTCGACTCGTCAGTTGACCGAGTTTGAGCGAGTCGAGCCGAGCTGACTCGGCTTGGCTCGAATTCCAGCCCTAGCTTCGGAGGCATCGGGGGCGCGTACGGCGGTGGCGGGGGCAGCACCTCCTGCTGCAGCGGCGGTGGCGGGGGCAGCTCCTCCTGCTGCCGCGGCGGTGGCGGGGGCAGCTCCTCTGGCGACCAGACGCCCCCGGTCCAGGCCCAGGACATGCCGTACTCCAGGCCGGGGGGGGGGGAGCGGCTGCGGGGGCGGCTGGTCCTCGGACGCCTCCCACTCGGCGTACAGCGCGTGCCACCAGGGGGTAGGCTCGGTAGTGGGCGGCGGCATGGCGTTGGCGTCGGCGGCGGCGGCGGCCACGATCCGCTCCCACAGCTTGACCTCATCCTCGATGAGGGTGCGGCGGGAGGCCTCGCAGGCCTCCTCCAAGCTGGCCCGGAGCTCGGGGTCCTCCTCCTCGGAGAAGTCCTCGATATCCTCCAGGAGCCACAGCTCCTTCTCCCGGCCGGGCGGTGGCGCGGGGTAGTCGTCCACGTTCACCTCCTCGCGGGGGACGGGTATGTAGGAGTGCCGGCGCTGCTCGTGCTCCTGCTGGAACCAGGTGGCCCAGTAGGGGGAGCTGCGCGCGTACGCGCGCTCCCTGAGGAGGTGGGCCGGCAGGAGATGGCGCCGGCGGTCGATCTCCTCGAGCGCGGCCTCGTTGGTCGGGGCCGGCGGCACGGGGATGCGTTGGGGGTTGAGGTGCCACCCCTCCGGGAGGTGGACGTCCGGCCAGAAGACCGGCGTGGCGTGGTCCCAGTGCCACTCGGCCTCCTCCTTCCGGATGTACCGGCGGAAGCGCTTGCCCCTGGGCGCGGCGCGGGGCGGCGGGCGTGCCGCGGGAGGTGGCGCGGGGACGTGCGGCGCCCCGCCGATGCGAACGCCTCCAGGGCCGAAGCCAAAGGCCTCCGCCGGCGGGGGTGGGACGCCGGAGCCCCTCTGGCCGGCGCCGCTCGAGGAGCCGGATTCGTGGTCGTTTCGTGGACGCTTGCCGAACCAGCGGGACGTCATGGCGGCTAGGGTTCCTTTGGCTGGGACGCGGCCGGGGTGGATGGGTTGTACGGGCGGCGGGGACTCTTTAAAAAGGACCCGGGGGGGCTGGCATGCCAACCGGCGGCCGGAACGTGGCGCCGGTTGCAGGCGGCCATGAATGCGGGGCGGGAGCCGAGGCGTGCGGCGGTTGCAGCTGGCCACGCGCGCGTGGGGAAGTGGAGGGGCGGGAAGACGAGGCGGGAGTGGGCCCTTTGACCGTCCGTGGTCTTAATTTAAGGGACCAGGAAGGCCAGCCACTAGGCCGCTGGCCAGTGGCCCCGTGAGTCGTTGACCGAATATAATAAAAGACGCGGGCCAGTGGGCCCTTTTGACCAACAATGTGGGCTTAATTAAAGACGTGGGCCTGGACGCGGTTGGGGAAGGGGAGGCCGGTTGGCGATTGCGAGGCAGGAGCAAAAAAAATAAAACGAACCAAAAAAAACCCTGCCACGGCAGGGAAAAAGGGCGGAATATATATATTTTTAAGAAGGCATCCATCCCGGTCCCTAAAACGAACCGGGACGAACTCCCTCGCCGTCCCTGGCCCAGAGTCGCCACGTGGGCCAGCCTTACCATCCCGGGTCCTGGCACAACCGGGACCAATGGGGGAGGGCCATTTGTCCCGGCTAGCCCATCCCGGTTGCACAACCGGGACAATTGGCCCTTACGACCCGGGACAAATGGCCCTGTTTCCACTAGTGTTAGTAAGAAGTGGAAGTTATGATGAAAGCAATATTTAAGGTGAATCTAGTCATGGCATCTGGAGTTCTGGACCAAGTGTTCAATATGAAGAGTTAAACATGTATTGCGATCAGCCACAGAGCATTGCTACATAAGTACATATCAGACAATGGCGCCTGCCGGCAAAGCCTGGACAGAGAGAGCCAGGTGGGTAACATTTAAGCAAATGGATGTAAAGAAAATCTAAGAGCCCTTGCAGTTGAGTACTTGAGGAATTAATGGAAGTTAAGGGCATCTCCAGTCGTCCCCCAAGAGCCCCCTAGGCGGCCTTTTTAGCGCCGGAAGCCCAAATAGCGCCGTTTCGGCGCTATTTCGCGCCACGGCACCCAGGCCAAATCCAGCCCGCTGGGTTCAGCCTGGGGGGGGGCGGACGAAACTGCGAGGCAGCACGCGCGGGCCAGCTCTGTCAGTGACGCGACAAAAAGCGCGGGAACAGAAACCCCCGCCCGTGACCTTCTTCTCGGCGCCCGCGCCGTCAAAGGCTGCCGGAGTAATGGTGTGGCGGCCGCCTAGTGCATGCGCCCCAGTCAAAGGCTGCCGGCGTAATGGCGTGGCGGCCGCCCAGTGCATGCATGGCGGGGGCGGCAGCGGTGACATGCGCGGCGCAGGGAATGGCCTGCCAGGCTATAAAAAGGGCGCTCGTCCCTCGCCGTTCTGCCATTCTCGCTATCTCCTCCTCGCCGTTCTTCCATTCTCGCCTCCCCCTCCTCGCCTCCTCCTCCTCGCCGTACCTAGCAACGATGCCTCTCCTCTGGGATGCGTGGCCCGACAGCGACGAAGAGGAACAGCAGCCGGCGCAGGAAGTGGCGCCCGAGCAGCCGCCGGCGCAGGGAGCGGTGGCGCCCGAGCAGCAGCCCGCCCAGGAAGAGCTGGCGCCCGAGCAGCCGGCGCAGGCTGCCCGGCGCTAGAGGAAGGAGAGGAGGAGGCAGCCGGTGTGGCCGGAACAACACGCCGCCTTCCACTCCTTCGAGACCGCGCAGAACGAGGGAGCGTTCCGCAGGTCCTCGGCGGCCTCGAGCGGGCGGCGGCGACGGCGGAGGCTGCCGCCGTTCGGGCATCTCTGGAGACCCACCAGAGGGAAGAGGCGGAGCGCGAGGTGCGCCGGCAGCTGGCCGAAAACGCTGCATCGGCCGAGCAGCAGGCCATCATCGCGCAGTACGAGGCCGACCGGCGGCAGGTGGCGCTGCAGAGCGAGCGGCGCAACCGCCTGCCCTCCGAGCAGGCGCAGCTGCACCGGCTGCGGGTGCAAGGCCGGGCGGAGCGGCACTGGCTCGCCGCGGCGAAGGATGACGGTGAAGCTGACCCCTCCAACCGGCTCGCCATGGTGGCAAAGGGTGACCGCGAGGAGGACGACGATGAAGACGACGACGCCTAGAATAGTCGTCGCACTGTTTTAGTTTATTTCTCGATGTTTTAGTTTAAATTTGCGTCGAATTTGTACGAACTTTGCTGAAATCAATAAAATGCGTCGAGTTTCAAATCGAGTTTTTTTTGGCCCGAAACTTGGGCTCGGGGAGCGACTGGGAAGCCTGTCCCCCAGGTTCCAGATTAGCGCCGTTTGGCGCCGCGGCGGCCCCAAAACGGCGGCATTTTGGGCCCTGGGGGGCGCAACGGCTGGAGATGCCCTAAAAAAAGGGAAAGAAAGGCGCGTTTTTTGACAGGACAGTTGAGATATACCTCCAGATACATTGACAAGATAAACTTTTGCTACTCAGCCAGTACATTATATAGTAGCATATGTTGATCAGCTCCATCATGTCCACCGCCAATGCCTGTTTATGCAATAACAATAGTAAGTCGGCAACCACTAACGGACAACACTAGCTACATAACAGATTAGCTAGCCGGAGGGCAATGGTCTGCGGACCACGAGGCCGATGACGGTGGCGCCCATGCGTGGTCTGCCTCCGAACAGGGCCGGAGAGCCCCCTATGGCGGTGGTCCGCCTGGTCCTCCCGGTGCGATCTGCGGTGGCGTGGTGGCGGTGAGGGGCTGAGGCTGCCGACGGCGTCCCTCCGTGGGATGTTGTCGATGCTTTCGCGCCGATGCTCGAGGTTGGACGATCCAAAGGGTGGTTGATCTGGCGCCTTCGACGTGGATGGAGCGTGATGGATTCCGGGTGAAAACCTTGTCTCCGATTTCTCGGAGTCGGTGATGGCGACATTTGGAGTGTCGCTCCCTTCCTGAAGGCATCATCGAGGAAGCCCCGTGGCTCTTCCCGTCAACTCCTGGGGAAACCCTTGATCCGTCGATCGGATGATGGCGGCGCTTCTACGTCGTTACCTCCTTGGGGGCATCATTCTTGGAGGAGTGCGCCGGTCGAAGGGACCAGAGGATGAGTAAGGTGGTGGATGCAGGTTCTTCGATGGTATTCGCGGCAACGGCAACGTCGACTAGCTACCTTGCTTCGACCCGCTCCGGGGGAAACCCTAAATCTGGGATTCCCAGATTGGATGACGGTGACACCGCCGGTGTTGCTCTCCCTCTTGGGGGCATCGTTTTGGAGCAGAGGCCGGAGGGTCCTAGAGAGGATGCGGTGTTTCTTCTACTGCATTCACGACGGCGGTTCTCGACAACTTGGTGTTGTGGGGTCTCGGTGTTATTTGTGGGATGTTGGACGCGCGCAGGGAGTTGGAGTTGTCTGGTGCCATTGTGGTATCGACGGCAGGTCTGACATGGTGGGTACTTTGATCGCTGTCCTGAAGACGGGTGAGCGGAAGACGGTGGCCGAGCGTGTATATCGGTACAAACTGCGGTGTGCTGGACCGATTATGCCCCTTGCTCGCTATCAGGCGGCATGGAGAGGCCTTCGGTTTTTAGATGAGGCGCGATGGTGGGTTCTCAGAGTATCGGCTCTTGGATTGTCCACCCCCTTCATCAGTATTGGTAGGCTTAGCTTGGTGGATTCAGGTCTAATTGTTTGCTGTATCTACTTGTAAGACAGTGCGATTTCTGTTCTATCTTTTAATAAAAACCGGCTGTGTGCATCATTTTGATGCAGAGGCTGGGGGCAGACCTTCATTTCTAAAAAAAATATGTTGAAAGCGTCATGAGGCATGAAAATAAACAAGCGAAGACATAGTATTACCGGCAGCATAGACACTTTCGAATGGATAACAGTCAGCCAACATGGGCTCATAATTTTCCTCAAGCCGACAATGGTCTTGGAAATTTACTGGAGTCTAACGAGTCAAGCGGGAGAGCACCACATTGTTTTCCTCAGCATAGCCTGACAAAAATATCCTTTCCCGTGAGTCTAGGGGAAGTAGATTGTCGAGTTCAAAAGTTGTTCCCATCGCCCACAAAGCTGCACCATCAGAATTTGCATTCATCACCGATAATTGAACGGTGTACCCTGAGAGGGAGAGTAAACCCAGCCCTCCACTTCCCTCTGCCCGCGTAGCAATGCCGTGCATAACCTCTGCCACTGGCGCTTGACGGCTATGCTGTGCCTACACATATCCACCTCGAGAAAACATCTTGTGGTAGGGTTGGTGATGTGAGAGTACTCCACGAGCGGGTCGCTGATGAATAAATGAAGACAATTGCTCGTATAGCTTGTTCTTCTTGTTTAACATTATAGCCTACCAAGACCGCCTGGAAGTGGTGGTCATCGCGAAGCACCGTCTCGTGGATTGCGAAACACCAAAAATGATTTGGAAAAATAGGACGTAGAGACATTTCAAACTTGGGCTCAACATTATTTTATTTTGGAGTGTATAATAGTGAGCATGAATGCGTACCAAACAAGCATGAAAACGGATTTGGGCAAATAGGAAGTAGAGACATTTCTAACTTAGGCTCAGAATCATTTTATTTTCGGGTGTATATAATAGTGAGCATCAATGCATACCAAAGAAACATGAAAAATGATTTGGGAAAATAGGAGGTAGAGACATTTGGGCTCCTTTGATTCATAGGATAGAAAAAATATAGGAACATGAAACTTGTAGGATTGGTATTGCATGGCTAAATGAATCATATGAGAAGAGCAATTTTCTTTGATTGTGTGAAGAAATTTTTTCATGAGGTTGGACCTCATGTTCTTTTCCTATAGGATTTGTACTACAAGATTCTTATGGGGATGTTTACTATAGGATATGATCCTATGAATCAAACAAGCAATATAGGAAAATTTCCTATAGGATGTAATCCTACAAAAATCCTATGCTATTCTTATGAATCAAAGAGCTCCTTCAAAGTTGGGATCAGAATCATTATAGTTTTGTGGCAAAGGAAAACTAGTGCTGACATCACAGTTGGTGATATCCGTATAGGCTCGTTTGATGAGAAGGTCCGGGAAACTAAACTCCATGGCTGCGGGCAATTTGTACCTGTTGCTAAAAAACATTTATGTCTTGTTCACGCCTCCCTTTGTAGATATTACCGATGCAAGAAGACTCTTCCATTTCAGAGAACATATTTGGGTTCGTCTCTTGTTCTTGTTGATAAGAGAGACAAACAAACCGATTGGGCAGAGCTAATATTCTACAATTCTGTGGATACCCCTTGGGTTAATTTGGTGAAAAAAAGCTTATTACTTTAAGTCTGTCCCTCATGCAGTCACTTCTTCTGGCTCTTTCTGGTGGAAAGGAATTATGCAGTATCTAAGGCTTGGTGTTCATTCTCGTCTTGCTCAGTTGGATCTGGCTTCTCTGTCTTGTTTTGGAAAGATTTATGGTTGGGAGGTTTTCTCTCACTCAAATTTCCAAGACTATCCTCTTTTGCTAGTGATCAGTTGGCTTCAGTCAGGGATTTGAAAGTCACGAGTGACCTTTCTGATGCCTTTCATTTACCACTTTCTAATGAAGCATTCCAGGAATTTTTTACTCTTCAAGGTCTCTTGGTAAATGTTCAGTTGAATAATACTGATGATGTCTGGTCCTGTTATTTCAATAAAGGTTTATATACCTCGAGTAAATTTTATCAGCTGTAGTGCTCAGTTGCCTGGTGATAAGCCAGCCAATTGGATCTGGAAATTCAAACGCATGTCAAAGCAAATTTTTTTGCCTGGCGGATTCTGAAGGATAGAATTAATACCAAGGACATGATTAAGAGAAGGAAGTGGAAGATTGCTGGGACTGAATGCCGTGTCTTATGTAATTAGCTTTGTCTTGAGGACTGGACACATCTTTTCTCTCAATGTGTTTTCAGCTCCAGAATCTGGAACTATCTACAGATACCTTGGAGTGATAACATTGTTTTGGCTAACCTCTCTAATGCTAAAAATGATTTCAAAGGTCCATGTTTTACTGAAATAGTAATTCTAGCCTACTGGAACATATGAAAACAGAGGAATGGAGTTATCTTTAAGTCCGAGAGACACTCTTTCAGGGACACAAAGATCAACCACCAAAACAACGGTAAAACAAGGCTACAACTCATTGTAGTCGTCTTGTATGCAGCCATCCACCCGGGCTGAATATAGCCCGTATGATCGCCATCAGCCGATAGCAACCGACATCCAAACATCCACGCTGGTCTTTTGGCAGAAAGTAAGACCGCATATGGATCCAATGCATAGCCGTGTGAACCAGCTGCAAAAATTGTCCAACCACCAAATTGTTAAAGATAACATCATTCCGGCATCTCCTGATTGCCCAAAGAAAAGCACATGCACCAATGCATATACTAACTTTAGTTGAATTATCTACACCATTTAACCATGTACCAAACATGTTATGAACACTAGTTGGCGGAGTTATACTAAAAGTGAAGTGGACTAATCTCCAATTTTTTAGCAAACTCGCAGTGGATAAACAGATGATCCACCGTCTCATCAACATCACAAAACACACATTTTTTACATCCTGTCTATCTTCGTTTATGAAGATTGTCCTTGGTAAGTAGTTACTTAAAATAAAGAAACCACATGAAGATCTTAATCTTGAGAGGGATCTTCAATTTCCACAGTATTCCCATTCATAGGCTCCTCACAAAAGGATTTAACAAAGAAAGTCCCTGAGCGAGTCAATTTCCAACAAAAAGAATCGTGCTCATTTGATAAAGAGACTGCCATCAATCTCTCAACCAAATTCAGCCAGGCAACCACTTATCACCATACAACGATCCTCTAAATTGGATATTAAGTTGCTCATGTCCAAGAACATCCGCTACTAGCACGTTTTTATTGCGCACAGTATTAAACAGGGTTGGATACTGAACAACCAAAGCTGTTCAATCAAACCATGAATCCTCCCAAAACCTCACACTCTGCCCGTTGCCGAGTGTAACTGATATATGTTGGAATAAATCTTGTTTGATCATCATAAGATCTTTCCAAAAAGGAGAGTAAGTAAGCTTAACATCTACCTGTGTGAGCGGTTTTCCTTTTACGTACTTATTGTGAAGTAGTTCATGCCACGCGCCTTCTTCAGATAACAGTTTAAAAAGCCATTTACTAAGCAAACATTTATTCTTAACGTCTAGACATTCAATACCAAGTCCACTCTGATCCTTGGGGCGACAAACTATATTCCACTTGGTCAACCTGTATTTCTTTTTCGTCTGGTCACCTTGCCAGAAGAAATGGGATCGATAAACCTTCAATCTCTTTTTTAACCCCAGCAGGTATTATAAAGAAAGAGAGAAGAAACATGGTAAACTCGAAAGAACCGAGTTAATGAGAACAAGACAATACGAGAGAAGTTTTTCTACCCATGAACTTAGCTTCTGTGTAAACCGGTTCTCTACCGACTTCCAATCTCTGTTAAGAAGTTTACGATAATGAATAGGATTCCCAAATATTTGAATGATAAAGCCCCAAGCTCACATCTGAATATTTGTCTATACTCCTGCTGAAAATCATTTGCCTTCCAAAAACAGAAGACCTCACTTTTATGGAAAATAATTTTCAGCCCAGACAAGTGCTCGAAGATAGACAGGATCAACTTCAAATTCACCGATTTTTCGACATCATGTTCTATGAATAGGATTGTGTCATCTGCTTATTGAAGAATAGAACCCTAGCACCACCACCACCAAAAAGGTGTGGAATCAATCCTCCAACTTGGCCATCCTCTTTTGCTCTCTCAATTAGGACTATCAACATATCAGCAACAAGGTTAAAAAGAATGGGTGATAACGGATCCCCCTATCTCAACCCCTTTAAAGAGAATTTTGCTTGATACCTATGCAAAGTTTACAGTTGGCATTATTATTTCCTCTTCTATTCGGACATCCATCTAACAATGTACTGAAGAGACTCGCAAATTCATGGACTTGCTTTTCTTAAATCACTACACTGCCATATGTATATCGAGTAACACAATACTTGCTTTACTTTTTTTTGGATAAAGGGCTTTTATTACTTAAAAGTTAAGCAAATACACCCGGCCTCTGCATTATTAATACACACAGCCGAAATCCAGAAACTGAACTAAAAAGAAAAGACAAAAGACAACAAGTCTAAACAAATCTAGTAGACGTACACTGTCATATCTATGGAGCTGCTATGCGTAGATCACGCGGCCATCCATGTGGGGTAAAAATATCCCTCGTCACCTGCTCCAGCTGTGCACACGTCTCCATAAAATGGCCTCGTAACTCTTCCCGCTGTAATGTGGACCACAAACGGAGAATACCTGTGCTTCGGAATAGAACCTGCATACGAGAAAAGTTTTTATCATTGAAAATCTTGTCATTTCTACATAGCCAGAGCGACCAAATAACGGCTAGCGCTCCTACCCTAATAATAGTTTTAAATCTTTTATCTACCCCATTTAACCGGTTACCGAATCTATTCGCAATGGATGTGGGCTGATAAAGATTCGAAGCCATTTGGATAGCGGACCATATAGAACGCGCAAAAGAGCATCGAAGAATAAGTGCTTGATCGTTTCTTCGTGAGAGCAAGAAACACACTTTATACTTCCGTGCCAATTACGTTTGACAAGATTATCTTTCGTAAGTATGACCCCTCTACGAAGATACCACGCAAAAACCTTAATCTTCAGTGGTACCTTTATAAGCCATACATTTTTGAAAATATCGACTCGCATGTCTGATTGGATCGTAGCCCTATACATAGAGTCCACTGAGAACTTTTCGTTCTTAGTGATTTTCCACCGAAACTCATCAGTGCCCGGTGTTAAGATAACCGAAGTCAACCTACTAACCAGAGCATTCCAAGATACAAGTCTTGGTCCAATAAGGTCTCGTCTAAACGTGACATTCGGAGGTGATGTTTGCATGACCGTAGCCAGCGTATCATCCTTCTGTCTCGCTATAGTGTATAGGGAAGGATATTGTTCTCTGAGTGTGGTATTACCTAACCACTTGTCCTTCCAGAAGCTTATCTGCGATCCATCCTTAATCTTAATTACTCCATAGCGAAAAAATTATTTTTATTCGCCATGAGTCCGGCCCAAAAGTGTGAATCACCTAGTTTCCACACAACCAGTGAGACTACTTTCGAGCCAATGTATTTACGTTTAAGAAGGGTTTGCCAAACTCCATCTTCGATTAATAGTTTGAATAGCCATTTACCAAGGAGGGCTGAGTTCTTGACTTGTAAGTCATGAATCCCTAATCCCCCTGGTCCTTTGGCCGACAAACCACATCTCATCTGGCTAGCCGATATTTCTTTTTCTCGCTGTCACCCTGGCAGAAGAATCTTGAACGGAAATAATCCAACTTTTTCAAGACTCTTTTAGGTAAAGAAAAGAATGATATCATGTACAATACCATATTAGATAGTACTGAGTTAATGAGTATCAGTCTTCCCCCAAGTAACACCAATTTTCCTTTCCAACTAGCAAGCCTATGTTGCAAACGCTCTTCAACGTTGCTCCATTCTGCATTAGTCAACTTGCTTTACTAAGTTCAGTTGCCAATGAGATGGTTCATGAACTTGACAATAGAGAAAGGGTTAACTTAGCTTATGGAAACTATTACATTAA
>CM054063.1:344888748-345242612 GCA_028641055.1 Alopecurus myosuroides
AACGGGCGCTTGTTTTGGCTATTTCCATTATTGTTTGGCGCCGATCCATTGCCGGTTTTCCCACTGTTACTTGTGTTTGCTTTTGCTTTCTTGTCATCAACTTCCTCCTCCATGGTATCCGTTGCAGCGTGTTTGTTGCATGCATCCATTAACTCTCCCATCGTAACCTCCGCTGCATTCCTACTAGATTTCATGCGAGTTAGCTTTTGCACTAAAGGAACATACTTACATGTTTTTGCCATAGCTTGTAGCGCGTCCTTAGGCTGGATATCTGTAGACGAGTGGAGTATCTCCATAACCCGGCGTACCCAGCTGCGTGCTGACTCTCCTTTCTTCTGAACGCATCTTTCTAAATCATCAATAGTAAACAACTTTCTGCATGTCCCATGAAAGTGCTTGATAAATGCGGTCTTTAGCTCCTCCCACGATTTGATTGACTTTTCCGGTAAATTGGTGAACCATAACTTTGCTGCTCCCTCTGACATCATTAAGTACATGAATTTGGCTTGGAGATTCTCGGATGCGTTGCGAATTGACATCGCCATCTCGTAGCTGCTCAGCCACGTTTCTGGATCCATTGTTGGCTCATAATTCACGACTTTCCCCGGTTCTTTGAACTTCTCCGGGTAAGGTTCTGCTCTGACATCGTCCGAGAGGCACTTGGGTCCCGCCAGGGTGGTTGGGGCTGGTCTTACTCGGGAGACACGTGACCCGGCTGGGGGTGCCACGAGGTGCGGCGCCACCGGCAACTCGTGCCCTGCAGACCCGGCCCCGGCTCTTCTGGCCCTGGAACTGTCCACCACCGCCTGCGCTGCTGATACTACTGGTACTGTCTGGATACGTGGTGGAGGCGGCATTTGCTGTTGCTCTTCCCTTCGTCGTGCCGCACTTGCTTGGACATTGCCCTGTTGCTGACTGACGTACGGCGTCCCATGCATTCCGCTTCTATGATCCGGATAATTGGCTTGCTGTGCTACCGCGGTGTGCAGCAGATCGATCGCTCGTCGGGTTCCTTCTGCATGAGGCGAATCTCCTACAGGAATCTGGTTTAATGCGAGCGTTGCTGCGTACACGTTGTCCATGGGATTGTTGTAATGGCCTGCTGGTGTGTGGAATCGTGATGGTGGTGGCGGCATGGTATTGCCGGCTGTCACCCCCGTCTGTGGCAAAGGTAACCCGGCTGGCGCGTTTACCGGCTGTGCTCCTGTTGACGGTCGCGGTATGGTCCCTTGGTTCACCGGTGGAATCGGCTGATCTTGAGGCGTGAATACCAAGGCAGTCGGGTTAATAACCCCTCCTGTTGCCGGCAGCATAGTTCGGTGCCTTTGGTGCATCCTTGTCGTTTCCTCCCGGAGCCGGGTCTCTCGGTCATCCAATTCGCGCTGCCGCGCGGCCATCCCCTGCCTTTCTGCTTCTACTTGCCTTCTTTGCTGCTCCAATGCACGACGAGCCACGTCCAGGTCTCTTACGCGCTCTGCCGCGTTTTCTGGGGTAATAACTGTGGCCAAGACCGTGGGGTCCAAGATCAAATTATTATCAAACAGAGCTGGGTGGCGCGGATTCGAGGGGCCCGCCCCCGGTGTCCGGTTTGCTTGGAACCCAAACATATTTGCGTGTCGCTCCTCGTCTGCTGGGCGACTGGTGACTGATGCCGATTCTCCATCGACCTGGACCAAGACCGGGTCAACTGTACCTTGCTGCTGGGCCACTGCCTGAGCCGCCCCGACTGGCGCCGCGGCTGCGTTTTCTTGATTGAGATTGATCGCGGGAGCCGCATAAACTGCAACCCGACGCATGATGCCCGGTGTAGATTCGTATTGTTCTTCCTCGCTGTTTTCCTTCTCATATCGATCTTCCAGCAAATCCTTAATGGATGCAGTGTCATCCTTTCCATCGCTTGGGTCGCGCGGAGTCCATGCCGGCTCCTCCGGCTGTTCCCAACGTGTAATAGGCTCCTCTGCCTGGTATGTTGTTCCGACTGACTCTTCTCTATCGGGTTGGGCGTACGCAGCCTCCCCTGATATAGGATCAGAAAAATTGTCAGGAATCGAACCAGAGGTACATACCATGCCGATGAAGACGTTGATTCGGCCGATCGTCACGACCGATCCAGATTCGAGGCGATCCGACTCAGGCCCCCAGCCGGAATCGTCCACCATCTTCTTTCCTTCGTGGTCGTCGTAGATCTCACCGACGACGAGGTTCTCCATGCTTTTCCGAGCTTCTCCCGTGATGCAAACACCTTTGGACGCAGGCCCCACGGTGGGCGCCAACTGTCGTGGGATAATCACGGCAGATGTTACCGGGGGTAACTGATCTTGGGGCAAGTCGACACAGGTATTCGGGAGAGGGTTTAGCTCGAAGGAAGACATGGCGGAAAGCAATCTAAGAACCGGAAAATAACTCGCCGGATCTCAATATGAATTATTCTGGATACTCGATGACAGGTGTTACAACTATGACTTGAATCTCTGGCAAACCAAACCTAGGGGCCGGTTTATAAAGCACCCGTGCACCCCTAACTTGCCCTTCAAGGCACATCTTGAGTCCTATTCGAACTTTACTTACAAACCCTAGCTTTCCTTACCGCAACCCACAATCCGGGTTACGAGGCCTACAAACTTTGGGCCTTCCAGAAGTCTCTTTATTCTTAGCCGGATCCAGTGCAACATCCTTTGGGCCGGATCACACCTTGGAGTTGGCCTACCGGGTTACTATCCCCCCCATCACCTCCCTAGCTCCGCCGCGGGGGCGAGCTGCTGGGCCCTCAGCGCCGGCGGGGTCCCCGTCCCTTCCCTTCCCTCCTCCGACCCCGAGTTCCGCCGCGCCATCCGCGAGATGCGCGAAGGAATGGCGAACCCCCAGAACTACCCGCTCACCGGCGTGGACGAGTTCTGGTGGGAGCGACTCACGGCGCGGCACGACCGGGAGCTCGACTCCGAGAACGAGAACGGCCCCGTCGATGGGCGTTTCAACGCCCACGGGCGCCGCCGCTGGTGGAGCGCCCCTGGCAGGACCCTCGAGGAGGTCCTCCAGCACATCCACGCCGGCAACCAGCCGCGCCTGGAGATGCCGCCGCCGCAGGCCGCCCAGCCGTGGGTGGCACGGCGGACCGGCGCGTCTTCCTCGTCCGCGACGTCTTCCTCCTCCGCCGGTCAGTCTATCTCCACCTCCCCCCCTTTTCTGAGCGCCGGAGCGCCTGCCCGCAGGCGCAGCGGCGGCGCCCTCCGCATCGGCGAGCCACGCTTCGAACGCGTGGTTCGCCCGAAGACGGAGAACGGCGGCGACGACGACGAGGCCGAGTGGCCCGACCAAAAGGTCGCGGAGCAGCTGTCGCTAGACACGCTGCAGCCACTCGACGTCGACACCGCCGCTCGGTGGAGCCTGCGGGACACCACCGAGGCGGAACTCGAACTTCAGCGCCGCCTGCTGGCTGAAGCCGAGCAGCGCAAGGCGGCGCGCGAGCGTGAGGCCGCCGCCAACGCGGCCCGCCTCCGTGTCCCTCCCCCGCCGCCGCAGAAGGAGACCGAGTACGTCATCCTCGACCCGGACTCCGACGACGAGGACGCGATCCAGCAAGCCCTCGAGGCGAGCAGGTGGAATTGCGGCGGCGGCGACGAGGGACAGGGGGGGAGCAAGCGCCCCGGCGACGCCCCCAGCGACGACGACGACGACCGCGGCGACTACAGCCAGGCGATCGCCGCCAGCCTCGGCCTCAAATAATTTGTTTAGTTTAGATTTTTCGTTTTTAGCTTTAAATTCGCGCCGAATATGTACGCAGTTTCCAAATTTCAATAAAATTTCGACTAGTTCTTCAATTCGCGCCGAATTCGTTTGTTTGGGCCGATTCTTGGGCTCGGGACGCGACTGGGAAACGCGCCCCCCAGGTTCCAGAATAGCGCCGTTTAGCGCCGCGGCGGCCCCAAAACGGCGGCGTTTTGGGCCCTGGGGGGGCGCAACGGCTGGAGATGCCCTAAGGAGGCCATATCCTGGCCATCAAACAAACAAGAAACGAATCAACAAAAAGATCCATCTGCTTGCAAGCAAGGAAAGTGAGGATAGGGCCTTGGAGCCATGCACAGATAGAAAAGCACGGCGGAATATCCTGCTTCTTCCCACATAGTACATACAAAACATAAATCAAGAAACAATTAATAGGGTCCACGGCACAGATTTGCTGCAATCCAAGATGCAGGGCCAAATCGAGGAATCCCTGCACGGGGGCGGCCGGCGGCCGGACATGAACCGCGCAGCCGCATCCAGATTTAATGGTCCTCGTGGCGCGTCGGAGCCCCAGCAAGCTACTCGTCGTCCGGTGGTCGTCGTGGCACCTCGGAACCAAGGGAAAGTCAGGAGGCGCGAGGAAGAGGCAGGCCACGCTCGCCCTCGGCCCACATGCCTTGTTGTGTGGCCGACGAGGAGGCACGGAGCGCGAGGGAGAGGTGAGGTGCCGCCGCCGTCGAGCCTGCCACCGTCAGGGACATGGTCGATCTCCATCCGTGACGAAGTCGACCTCCACGAGCGGTACCTCACTTTCTTCTACAGCAACTCCACCTCCTTTGTGGCATCCATTGTCATCATCATCATGTTGCTACCGCAGTAGTGGTCGCTCAAGCTGATAAACAAGGCGATTTTCTTGGATTTGCTGGCTCTCCTGGGGGCTCCAGCAGGGGGTGGAAGACATCAATGTATGTTGTCGCACTAATCGCCGCCGTGTTAGCCTGCGTTGCAGTCCATATAATGCTGGCATCATCATGTTCACATGGTGTTGTCATTCCTCCGCATGAGAGTTCGGGCGGTCAAGAAAATGCTCCTCGGTCAGACGAGAAGGCAAACACGAGGGTTTAGGCACCATTATGTGCCATGCCACTACCTTGATTATCAATGTGAGACTAGTGGATGTGATTCTTTTACGGTCTCTGCCACCAAAAATCCAAGGCAGTACGTTGCTCTTTTTGTATATGTATTTCTCCCCTTCTCTACATTTGTAATTTGCTTGGTGTAAATGGATTACTCTAAATCCGAAATGGTAGTATGTTGGAGCATATTGTAATAAAGCAAGTTATTTCCCTTGTGCATATTTCAACTCAGGATTAAAACTGAATGCTGTGGGTGCAGTAGGTTCACCTAGCAAGACACTCTTCTTACAGAAAACTTATCTTCATAACCCAGTTGTTTCTAAGAAGCAATATAGAGTGGGTTTCATACTTTCATATCTTATTTAAGTATAAGAAAGATGCAAATTCAGAGTTCATTTATGTATCCTGATGAACCCTAGTTGCATTATTATTTATTAAACAACACAACTGGAGGTACTGATGGGACAAAAACAGGCTCATCCTTCATTACGACAATGGAAATTTCCACCACGTGCAACTTGGATGATTTTGTACTCCATTTTTGTCCCTTGACATGACAATTGATGAGGACCCTTGAACTAATTTAGTTTGGTGGAATTTTCTTGGCAAGTATTTAAGAACAACTCCCAATGCCATAAAACAAAAGAAACATGTTCAAGCAATATCGAGGAGCATGATGCACCGAATTATATGAGATTATTAATAAAGCCAAACAAGTGCAAAAGTTGTAGGTATTCTACTGAAACACAGAACCATGATCCGCCAAGCCATGAGGATTATGATCTGCACTCTCTGAATGATTGATCTTTCACAAGACTCCATAAAGATAGCCTCCAAGAGGTATTTCGCTGAAATCACTTTTGCAATCCATCCAAGCAAATTCATCGAACATGAACCAATTTACTCCTCCACATACGTTCCATCTCAAATGCCAGCTCGGGACAAGACTTATGCCAACAGCCACCTATATAATATATTTCATCCATGAGCATCATGACATGTTGCACTATTCTCATGCAATGCAACTAAATCATTACAGAAATAATCAGTTAGTCTCCTACTCTCCTTACATAATTAAGGAATAGCATGAGGCAGTTGATATGAATGATTGAAGCTCGTTAGTCAGAGAGAAGACAATAAATGTGTATATTTTTTACTTCAAATTTGATTCAGAGACGTCAGGGAGTTTCATCTGTCTAGTCATTCCTGTGCTGGTCTATGTTGCAGCCTATGCAGCCTGCTTGTTCTATCAAAGAAAGAACAAAGTCACAAAGGAAATTCTGCACCAAGCAACCAGTGATGAGCAAAGCTAAGGCATCAGGTCGTGTTTTGTCCTCCATTGATTTGTTTGAACTGCACTAACTGTATGTGTATTTAGTATACCGAGTTTCTAGTTCACTTGTATTTTCCACGGGACTATAGTATACAAACATGCATGAGTATTTTGCGTTTTTTGTATAAACTGGGAGAAAAGTACATTCTAGTTTCAGTGTTGCTAGCTATTTTGTAAGACTATGGACATACAGTCAATCATAGAATTTACCGACGCGGGCATGTGAATTCGACCTTCTTCATTAGTCTCTGCGAAAAGCAGTTTACGGCTTTCTGTAGCAATTGCAATCATTCTGCTCGCTGACAGTATTAGCAGTAACAAAGGTCTATGGTATTACTGTTTTTGTGTGTAACTGTATATGTGTTAGAGCTAGGCCCAGTATCTACCTACGTCTTGGCCTCTTTCTTGATGGTGTCCACATGTTGTGAAATGTCCAGGTACTCTCCGCAGAAGATTGCTTCCATATCCATCGAGCGAAAAGCACGTCCTTCCTCTACGGTTCCGGGCAGACTTCATGGTATGTGACCACCATTCCATGAAGCCATCCCACGTGGCTAGCGCTTGTCCTGCCGATCACGCACAAGGGGAAAAGGCAGCCTACAAGCAGATACATGTGGACTCGGGCGCTTGGTTGTACTCCAAGACAAGCAAGTGGCACGGCAGAACATTTCTAGCCAGCAGGAGTAACACGACTAATGAAATTACTACTAACGATTTCTAGCTTCTTGGTGTTTCTCTGCCAAGTCACAGACAATTTAACGTCTATATATTCAGCGCGTGTAGGTTACACCCAAAATGTGCATGAATCAAGAATTTTCATTTGTCAAGACGGCCAGTAAACTAACACAAGCTAAGAAGCAATAGAATTTTCACTCTTGGTGTTCCTTGGCCGCGTGAGAGACCCCCTTTTGGCCCCTGTGGCCCCAATTCGTTTCATTTTCGACTTACCGACTCCGTTTTGACCTAAAACCGACTATAAAAAAGGCCCCCCCGTACCCTTACGGAGGAGAGCGCCGCCGAAACACCGAAACACAGAAACAGAGACCAGAAGTTCCAGATTGGAGGGGGGAAACTCCGGCCGGGCGCTGCCGGTGTGATCTCCTACCCCTCCAACGCCATCTCCATCGACATCTCCATGAAGAGGGAGTAGTCCACCCCAGGGCTATGGGTTTGTGGAAGTAGCACTTGTATCTCTCTCTATGTGTTTCACTAATTAGATCCGTATGAGCTGCCTCACATGATTACGGGCACCGTTGTAATTCCTATGTGGTGGATCTTTTCTATGAGTTATTGAATCTGAGATTGCAATTGTTTCTCTTGAGTTATTTGAGTAGATGTATCTTATGTACCCCGTTCTTATTTGCTATCTTTGATCAATCTAGTTCTTGAGAGCGTGTGTGGGGTGATGGGTGCATTAGTTGGAGTAACAAGGGGTGGCTAGTGCTGTGAAAGTGACAGAAGTTCAGCGATCCACTTAGGTTTTGTTAAACCTTTCTTAGTTACCTCACTAGGGATAAAAAGGAGTGCCTTGTTACCGGAGATTTGAAGTGACACTAATCAATCTCCATGACTAGATCTAGCAAGTTCTTACTTCAACTTCATGTCACATTGCTTAAAACTATACTCTGGTTTTTTCCTTAATTATCGAGGTGTTATGATTTATTTCGCATCTTGGTGGAGTATAAGAGGGATCAATATGACCGTAGAGATCTCTATGCTAGGACGTGATGCCCATATGAAAGTACTCAATGTTAAACATGTTATTGTAATCTCACATGTAATTCTTTATGTCCACCGTCTACCACTTTATTTGAGAGAATGCAAGTGTGAAACCATGAACCCTGGTCCTATTTTAATTATAAGAAAACACTCTAGTTACTTTGCTGCAATTTACTTTACTTGCACTTTACTTTACTTGCATCTCCGATTCGAATTTACATTATCTCCATCACCACTTGCATCACAAAAATACAAAAACAATCCATTGCATATTTATTTTCTCATTTGCATTTAGTAGTAGATTTAATTATTGCACATTTACCTTCAGTTTGGCATTGCAATTTAGAAGTCTCACACCTTGTGCTTGACAACCACTTGGTGAGGTTGAGGGCACAAAATTCTCTACTTGTTTGCAGGATCCTAGAGGAAGCTTGGAAGACAACTGCTGAAATACTGGCTCCCCAAGAGTTCGATATAAACCCTCGAGTCACCCTCATGGGGAAGAAGGCTTGCCACTAGCTACACACTCTGCACTTGGAGTCTCAACCTAGCCATCAAGCGTTTTTCTGGCGCCGTTGCCGGGGAGCCATAGGTGAAGGAGTTGTCCAAGGGAGCTCACAAGAAGTCTTCATCACCAACAAGGTGTGCAAACACCTAAGCTTGGGGAGGTTGCACCTACGTGAGTACCGTCCTTTCTATCTCCACCTTCTTTCAAGTAGATTGTTTTGTTTCTTGTCTTGTTTTTGTTTTGTTTTTGTTCTTGTTTTTGTTTTGTCTTGCATATTTTATTTTAGTTTGCATTTTAGTTTTGCATTTAGTTATCTAGATTATTTTAGTATTTCGAATTTGCTTAGTTACTTTGCTTTTGTTTTGCATAAAAAATTAAAAACTACATAAAAACTTGGAAAATGGAGCAGAGAACTTATTGGCCATTCAGTGTTAGGAATTTCCCTCAAGAGGTAAATATTCCCGTTGAAAAATTAGAGGTAAATCCTAGTGTTATTAAAATGATTTATGAATCTCGTTTCTATGGAAAGCCTAAAGAAGACCCTTTGTTCCATCTTAAGAAATTTGATGAAAGATGTAAAACTTTGAACTTGAATCATGCAAACATCAACACTACTAAAGTTAAACTCTTTCCCTACTCACTAGGAGGCAAAGCATTAAATTGGATATTAAGATGGCCTCCTAGCAATTTTACTACTTGGTTCAACTTAAGGGCTGCATTTATTGAAAGGTTTTGTCATGCTAAAAATAATTACAATGTTAAACAATTGCTCATTACCTTTAAACAAGAAAAAGATGAATCAATGATACAAGCATGGGAGATATTTAGAAGTAGAGCATATGGAATAGGGCATGGCTTTAGAGATTGGATACTTATGCATATGTTTTATAAGGGACTTTCTGAAACTTCTAGAGCCTTTTTAGATAATGAGTGTGGGGGATCTTTTACTAGTACTAATGCTGCAAATACCCATGTTTTGCTTGAAAGTTTGCTCTTAGAGGTTAAAATTAAAGAGGGTTTTAAAAAGGCTGAAGTACCCGAGGATATTTTTGATGACCGCTATGAGATTTTTAATATGCATAATAGAAAAGGAAAAGTAGAGGAAATTATGATGCTTACTGAAATTAAGGATCCATTGCTTGATTTAGAAAAAAGTAGCTTGCAAAAACTTATTGCTACTCTACAAAAATTTGCTAGTGATCCCACTATAAATGTTAATCAACCTGGCTTTGGATCTTATATTGCTAATCATGTCTTGCAAGAAAAAATTGCTCGGTACAAGAATGAGGCCATGATACCTCCTAAGCTTGGGGATGCATGGATCCCCAAGGTGCTAGTTTCAATTGGAAAAGAAATTCACCATGCTATGTTAGATCTAGGTTCTAGTGTATCGGTACTCTCTAAAGAATTATATGAATTGCTAGAACTAGAAAATTTAGAAAAGTGCTCAAGTGAATTTGTCCTTGCTGATAACTCTACTAAACATGCTGTAGAACAAGTAAAAGATGTTATGATTGAATTGCACATGACTTTCGTACCCGTTGATTTCATTATTATGGATATGGGGGATAAATCCCCTAGTCCTATTATTTTGGGTAGACCTTTTCTTCGTACTACAGGTGAAATCATAGACTCCAAGGAAGGGAATGTCAAGTTTCAGTTCCCTCACAAGAAAAGCATGGAGCAATTCCCAAGGAAGAGGGGCACGCTGAAGAACAAGCTCCCTCATGAGCTTTATCCCTCTTGATTATCAAGTAAGTAAAGCCTAGCTATATGGCTATAAAGAAAGCGCTTTACGGGAGGCAACCCGGTTGTTTTTGTTTGGATTTTCCTAGTGTCCTCTTGCTGTCTCAAGAGATTAGTTTTTTTTGTTTTAATTCTGGAGTTTTCAATAAAGAGTCAAGTCAAACCCATTTGGACTTATAAGTTGATATCCTAGTGCATGAAATTTCGGTTTCAACACGAGTCTGCTCACCGTATGATTTTACGTTTTTTATTGGTATGTCGGATTGAGCTAATGTTTTAATATGTTCTGCAAATTTTCGTCCTATGTAAGAACAAAAATTGGCTTAATTGTTTGACGAGTCTAGCTTAGGGAAAAACGTTCGTTTTGCTGCTGCTGCTTTTCTGGACAGATTCTGCCTTTTGTTTTATGCACTCTTTTTGCTTGAGAATCGAATTTCCATGATTCTTTCAAGCAAGAGAGTGAACATAGAACATAATGAACCTTATTGTCTATCTACTGGAGCATTTTATTTGGAATTTTGCACAAAAAGCATGTGATTTGTTTGTCCTTGCTAATCTCACCCCACAGAAAAAGAATGGGAGAAACATGTTTTGTGAAGTTTTTTTCACAGGGAATAGAGGAGCTACGCCTCAAGACATCCAAGAATGGTGAAACCCATAAGCTTGGGGATGTTATGAACACCCCACTGGAGCTACACTCTTTTGGTTAGCACACGTCTACTTTCTGTTTTTCCAAGCAAAACATTTATCGTAGAGACTTGAAGCGTCTAGTTTTTGTTTTTATTTTTGTTTTGATAAGACCACCATCATCATTTTATATGAGATTGTGCTACTGGAGTTTGGGGTTGGAATGTATTGGGTATTATGACTTGGAAGAGGGATGCCATGGTTGATTTGAAGAGCTACATATGTTTGCATGATTTATAGGCTTTTTATGTGTAGAAATTTGCAATAATGTTGTCTTGAGCTATCTCTTATTCATGTCCTTGATGTTAATTGCTGGTTTATTTAGTTTGTAATTAAATGAGTAGTTCTATGGACATATGCATGCATAGTAGCTGGTCAACTATCTCCCTCTTGCTAGCCCAAAAATTTAAAAATTCTAACAAGTAAAAACTTGTTTCCAACACTCCTTAGCCAAGTATTTCCAGTCAGTCCACCATATCTTCCCATTAGCTTCATTGCTATTCCGAGTATGTTCACCATGTTATTGTGTTATTTATGTTCTAAATTAAGATATTCACTTTATTAATTGTCATGGGTTGAACTTGGGATAGGACTCTCACGAACTTTTGAAGGCACACTTTACTTTTTATGCATCTAAATAAACATGACCCAATAATGGGAGCCACAAGTTTTGCGTTTGACAAGTGTGTGGTTGGGAGCTAGCTATAAACGTGTATCACCGGAAAGCTTTCAACATTGCACAAAAAATTTACATTTGGTTGATATCATGTACTTTTGTTTTTGGACTCCTGCCATGCCGAAATGAAATAGAGGAATAGTAAGTTTTGATGAGTAAGTATCTATATGACGAGAAACGCATTGGGACGCTAACCCAAGCCATGCTTTATCATGGTGGAAATTTACTTACAGCTTGAGTGACTCTACAACACATCCTATAATAAAATAAGAAGCTGTGCATAATAGTGAATGAAAATAAAAAGATGACGAGTCTACTCCGTTTGTTCATCTTGTCATTGTAACATGGGCTTGTTTCCATGTCATGGGGCAAGAGGTACCTCTTTGCGGTTCTCTATGATGTCATTAATACTTATTATGATTGTACAAATCTTATTAGGAATCTTAAGTTGAGTAATCATGGAGTAGGTTTTCACACTCACGGGGCATGAGGCTTTCAACCACCTTGTCATTCTCATTACTTCAATACTCACAATTTTAAGATGCTAGTGATAAAGGGGCAATGAGAGTCCTAGATCAATGGATACCACATTTCAATTAGTAATTTTAGTTGAATAATTTAGAGGCTAAATAAGACTTGATCATGTTTTACCTCTACTCAATTTTCTCCAAAGTGTCCACCATATTTTCTATTCTCCATTATGCTATTCTTTGACCAATATAGGATTTTATTTTTCATTTTATGTATGCATTTGGTCCATAGTGCTTTTATTTCATTATACACTTTGTGAACTTTCATGAAGCATCTTTGCTTGCATATTTGATATTTCTTACAACATGACTTGTATATTGCTACTCATTTCTAGTATTAATCATTTGATTATATGTAGCATGAATAATCCTCCTTGATATCCCATGATTGTTTCAGTATGCAAAACCCATCTTAGTTTTATCACCTTCATACTCGAGGACGAGCATGGGTTAAGCTTGGGGATGTTGATGCATGTAAAATGCATAGATGAATTTTTCATATTTTCACATGGTTTTCTATTACATATTGCATCATATAAGGGTATAATTCAATGTTTTATAGTATTTTGGGGTTAAATAACAAAGTCCCCCAACTTTTATGGAATTAACCCTGCCTGTCAAAAACCCCGTTTTCTATATTTTTGACGTTTCAGGAGGCAAACTTCCGCGAAATCACCTGAAAATCTGCGGGGGTCATTTTCTTGGAAGGAGAAGACTTGCGGGCGAACGATCCACGAGAATTGGGCAAGGAGGCCCAAAAGAGGACCCTCCACGCGGCCAAATTCCTTGGCCGTGTGAGAGGCCCCCTTTTAGCCCCTGTGGCCTCAATTCCTTCCATCTTCGACTTACCGACTCCGTCTTGACCTAAAACCGACTATAAAAATGGTCCCCCGTACCCTTACGGAGGAGAGCGCCGCTGAAACACCAAAACACCGAAACAGAGACCAGAAGTTCCAGATTGGAGGGGAAAAACTCCGGCGGTGCGCTGCCGGTGTGATCTCCTACCCCTCCAACGTCATCTCCATCGACATCTCCATGAAGAGGGAGTAGTCCACCCCAGGGCTATGGGTTTGTGGAAGTAGCACTTGTATCTCTCTCTCTATATGCTTCACTAATTAGATCCGTATGAGCTGCCTCACATGATTACGGGCACCGTTGTAATTCCTATGTGGTGGATCTTTTCTATGAGTTATTGAATCTGAGATTGCAATTGTTTCTCTTGAGTTATTTGAGTAGATGTATCTTATGTACCCCGTTCTTATTTTCTATCTTTGATCAATCTAGTTCTTGAGAGCGTGTGTGGGGTGATGGGTGCATTAGTTGGAGTAACGGGGGGTGGCTAGTGCTGTGAAAGTGATAGAAGTTCAGCGATCCACTTAGGTTTTGTTAAACCTTTCTTAGTTACCTCACTAGGGATAAAAAGGAGTACCTTGTTACCGGGGATTTGAAGTGACACTAATCAATCTCCATGACTAGATCTAGCAAGTTCTTACTTCAACTTCATGTCACATTGCTTAAAGCTATACTCTGGTTTTTCCTTAATTATCGAGGTGTTATGATTTATTTCGCATCTTGGTGGAGTATAAGAGGGATCAATATGACCGTAGAGATCTCTATGCTAGGACGTGATGCCCATATGAAAGTACTCAATGTTAAACATGTTATTGTACTCTCACATGTAATTCTTTATGTCCACCGTCTACCACTTTATTTGAGAGAATGCAAGTGTGAAACCATGAACCCCGGTCCTATTTTAATTATAAGAAAACACTCTAGTTACTTTGCTGCAATTTACTTTACTTGCACTTTACTTTACTTGCATCTCCAATTCGAATTTACATTATCTCCATCACCACTTGCATCACAAAAATACAAAAACAATCCATTGCATATTTATTTTCTCATTTGCATTTAGTAGTAGATTTAATTATTGCACATTTACTTTCAGTTTTGCATTGCAATTTAGAAGTCTCACACCTTGTGCTTGACAACCACTTGGTGAGGTTGAGGGCACAAAATTCTCTACTTGTTTGTAGGATTCTGGAGGAAGCTTGGAAGACAACTGCTGAAATACTGGCTCCCCAAGAGTTCGATATAAACCCTCGAGTCACCCTCGTGGGGAAGAAGGCTTGCCACTAGCTACACACTTTGCACTTGGAGTCTCAACCTAGCCATCAAGAGTGTCTCTCTCCCACAAAGGTATGATAAGATATAACCATTTGTTACAGCAAAGAGAACAAAACAAACTGAAAACAAAAAAAAAACGCTCCATGTAAACCAGAGTGACTGAATAAAAATATAGTTTCACTAGAAGTGATCTCATAATTTATCGATGAAGAAGGGGATGCCTTGGGCACCCCCAAGCTTAGACGCTTGATTCTTCTTGGAATTTGCTGGGATGTACCACCGGGGAATCCCCAAGCTTAGGATCTTCACTCTTCTTGATCACATCATATCATCCTCTTCTATTGACCCTTGAAAACTTCCTTCACACCAAACTTCTCACAATCTTCATTAGCAACGTTAGTGTAATCGAAAAAATAAATTCACATGGTTCAGTTTCAACACAAGACTAACACTAATAAACACATTAGCTACTGTCACAACTTCTTTTAATTCTCTTTTTTCTCAAAAGAACACTAAAAGAAAGAGATTAAGAGGCAAATGCAATTATTGGCAGAAATCTGTCAAAACAGAACAACAGGTAAAGATCGATTTTTTAGAAAATATTCTGTTGCTCAAATCAAAAAGTGGTCAATTAAGAAAATTTGCGTATATAATCCAGGATTACGCACAAAAAACTCAGGTCATTTTGAATTTTCTGTGATTTTATACGATTTTAACAGTGAACAGCAGAAATCTGTTTCCTGCGCAGAAATCCGAAATATAGTCTCAACTTTCCACTAGAGGCTTTACTTGGATCAACAAAGACACAAAATAAAAGATACAAAGGGCTTTCTAAGGAAATAGACAACACCAGGTGCAAAGAAAACAAAAGAAAACGAAGGAAAACAGATTGAAAACGGAGAAATAAAACGGGTTGTCTCCCGGTAGCGCTTTTCTTTAACGCCTTTCAGCTAGGCATAGTGATTTTTAAAATATGCTCACATAAGAATAAGAGTTGAAGCACAATAAGAGAGCATAAAGAAGCAAATGTAAAACAAATTTAAGTCTAACCCACTTCCTATTAAAAAGAACTTTGTAGAAAAACAAGTCAACGAAGCACAAAGTGACTAGCATAGGAAGACAAAATAAGTGCAACTTCAAAAATTTCAACATAAAGAGGGGAAACTTAATATTGTTGAGATGCATAAAAAAATGTTTCACTCTCTCATAATAACTTTCGGTAGCATCATGAATAAAATTAACAATATAACTATCACATAAAACATTCTTATCTTGAGCCACATGCATAAAAGAATTAATCTCTCCACATAAGCATAGTCATTCTTATTAATAGTAGTGCGAGCAAATTCAACAAAATAGCTATCATTATTATTCTCATCACCATAATCATCAAATATAGGAGGCATATTTGAATCATAACTAATTTTCTCCCCAATAGTAGGTGGACTGAAAATATCATAATCATTATAATCATCATAAAGAACTCCAACATGATAGACAAGTTGTATATTAGGGAGATGGTTTTGGGTAATCCCTCCATAACTATGACAAGTTTCATAAGGATAATTGTAATCATAGACTATGTTATAGCATCTTTTATAATAGTTATCAAAGACTTGAGGCATAGTATCATCATAGGCAATAGAATAGTTATCTTTCAAAGTGCATTCATTTATAAACATATCATCCTTTTTACTAGAAAGAGATGTATCATGCATATCATCAATAGCAAAAGGATTTTCAAACACATCATCCACAAGCTCAGAGCTTTCTATATCATCATTGTAAGGGACATGGATGGTACTAATAGTAAAGAAATTATCATCATTTTCAAAATTGGTACCAAAGAGATTTTCAATATCAAAAGTAGTGTGTTTCTCCCAATCATGATCACTTTCATAAATAACAGGCATAGAAAAATCATCGAGTTCATTATGATCAAAAACTATAATCGGAACAACACGCTTAGGGGAGATACCGTAACCTCTCTCCTTTTACTCCTCTTCTTCTTCTTTTTACTCTCTATAGGAGGGAGAGGCTTGAAAGGAAGCTTCTCCACATACCCTGGTTTATTGTTAGAAAAAATAGAAAGAACTTTGGAGGATTACTCCTCTTCATTAACAAGATGAAAACAAATGTTATCCCTGTCATATTTTGGTAAATTCTCCTCTTTTATAATATTTTGTATGTAAGTATTTGTGTGGCAATTATTAACACAATAAAGATGACAACCATGCAGGACACTATTCATATCGAGAGCACTCATATCTACCAAAGAAGTTTTTCTTAATAACTCTTCACACCCCAAAAATAATGTAAGTTCATCATGATCGTTAGGGGTGATCATGTCATCACAATACAAACTTGCAGTAATCATAGGATTCGAAAGGCTACTATCATGGCTTGAGCATTGAAAATTAAAATGACCCACTTTACAACAAATTTCACAAATAAAAGGATAGAGGGCACAAACTTTTTCACCAAGATCATTTAGAGCCCTATTCCACATTCTAGTTTTTTCATTCCTATGATGGATAAAATATTCTTCTTCGATTTGATTCTTTTTCACAAGGTCTAAGTGCTCCACAGAAATTAACATGCTTATAAGAAATAGTACTTTCAGAAGTTTGAGCATGTTTATTGCAATCATCAATAACAATTTCATTTTTCATGCAAGTGTCTTTAAAAGGTTCATGATATATGTCCCCATTTTTAGGAAGATTAATATAAGAAGAAAAGGATCTGTACCAACCGACAACTATTTGAGGATCAATACCATATTTAGCATTAAGCTCATGAAAATCAGCAGTTTTAGCAAAATTCTTAATGCAATCATACTCATAGTTTATACGTGATTCTTTACCTTTGTTGTTATTCCAATCTTCACTATTGATTCGAATTCTGTCAAGAAGATCCCACTTAGCTTCAAGCTTCTTACTACAAAAAGAACCCTCTGAACAGGCATCTAGATGATCCTTCCAATGTCCTGAAAGCCTTACATAAAAATTAGTAACAATTATTTCCTCAGGAAGCTCATGGTTAGGACATTTGAGTATTAATGTTTTCAGTCTTACCCAAGCTTGGGAAATGCTTTCTCCATCATGAGGCAAAAAGTTATAAATGTAATTCCTATCTAAATATAGTTCATGAGAAGGATAAAATTTAGAGTAAAAGAGAGATTCAAGTTCGTTCCACTCCAAATGATGAGGATCATCTAGTAGTTCATACCACTCCCTTGCTTTGTCCTCACGTGACAAAGGGAATAGCCTCCTCTTAACTTGGTCCGTTGAGATACCTGCACACTTGAATAACTCACATAATTCATGCATAAAGTGTAAATGATCACTAGGATGGACAGTTCCATCTCCAAAATAACAGTTATCCGTGACAAGTTCAACAATTTTCTTGGGTATTTTAAAAGGAATGCTTTCAGTAGGAGGATTTAAAATATCACAATCATCATTAGGTTTATCACATATGGGAGATAAAGTATCATTAGAGCAAATTTTCTCCTCTAAATCTGGAAAACTAAAAAGATCGTAAAAACTAGCTTCCGCAAGCTTAGACTTTTCTCTAGCATTAGGAATGATGGGGTGCAAAGAATTAATGCTAATAACATTGCTATCACTATTATGCAAACAAACTTCCATAGGTTTTTTAATTTTCTCTTCAAAAGCATCATGTCCTAATTCAAGATAAATATTATAAAGTTCTATCATATTTATGTTGTTTTCCATTAAGACTATTAGTAAAAATAAAAACAAGAAGCGAGTAAAAATAAGCCTAACTAGTGAAAACAAGAAACAAAAAGAAAAAAATTACAGAATCTAAAGGAAATAAATCCGAGCACTCACACCCGAGGATGTGAGTACCGTTTACCTTACCTCCCTGGCAACAACGCCAAAAAAGAGCTTGATGTCTACGTATGCTTCTATTCTTGTAGACAGTGTTGGGCCTCCAAGTGCAGAGGTTTTTAGAACAGCAGCAAGTTTCCCTTAAGTGGATCACCCAAGGTTTATCGAACACAGGGAGGTAGAGGTCAAAGATATCCCTCT
Organism: Alopecurus myosuroides; assembly: GCA_028641055.1. NCBI lineage: Eukaryota > Viridiplantae > Streptophyta > Magnoliopsida > Poales > Poaceae > Alopecurus > Alopecurus myosuroides. The sequence goes on from CM054063.1 coordinate 344,906,989, forward strand.
TAAGCAACCCTGCAATTAAGATACAAGAAGTCTCTTGTGTCCCCAACACACCCAATGTACTTGTCAGGTATATAGGTGCACTAGTTCGGTGAAGAGATAGTGAAATGCGAGTAATATGGATGGTTATAAGTAATAATAGCAATCTGAAATAAATATGGCAGCAAGCAAACATGTAGCAGAACAGGCGGAAAACGGTGTTTCAATGCTTGGAAACAAGGCCTAGGGATCCTACTTTCACTAGCGGACACTCTCAACAATGCTCACATAATTGAATTACTAAATATCTTCTCTTCACTATGCTACTCTTAACCCTCTCCGATTGGATAACAAACACTAACCATTGCGTAGGGCTGCAAAAAGCATTCCTTAAAGTAAGCATTCCCATGTCTATAACCCCACGCTGTCACTATGAGCGCCCTAGAAGGTACTAGACAAACACCACAATTCATAGAGGAGACACACACAATGTGCACACTGTCACCTTCACACCGCGGGACAAGGTGACTCCAAAGTTCATATTAATAAAACACTTGAGTAGCACAAGATGACGAGTAACATCTACTTATTCAACTAGATTACAAAGCTCACGATCACATATAGATCACACCATGGGAGAGAGAGATGAACCACATAGCTACCGGTAGATCCCTCAGCCTCGGGGGAGAACTACTCTCTCCTCATCATAGGAGACAGCAACGATGATGGAGATAGTTCCGGGGGCATTTCCCCGTCCCGGTAGGGTGCCAGAACAGAGATATGTCCCCCAAAACTTGTCGGCGGCGGCGGCGGAGCTACGGATGTATTTTATGGAAAAGGTCGATTCTTCTAGGGTTTATGCATCGGGGAGTATATATATAGGCGAAAGGGCGATGCCGGGGGGTGGCCAGGGGGCCCACACCACCAGGTGGCGCAGCCAGGGGGTGGTGGCGCCACCGTATGTTGTGGCCACCCTGTGGCCCCCCTCCGAGGCTCTTCCGGACTTCTGGATGCTTCTGGGACTTCTAGAACTTCTGGCTTTCGAATCGTCCAATTCCGAGAATATTTCGAGAACAACTTTTCTGAAACTAAAAAACAACAGAAAACAGGAACTGACTCTGTGGCATCTTTTCAATAGGTTAGTCCCAGGAAATCGATAAAATAACATAAAGTGTAAGGAAAATATGTGGGAAACAACTTGAAAACAACATGGAACATCAGAAATTAAGGATACATTTATGATGTATCAACCCCGGTCCATTCTTTTACACAGATAATTCAACCTAGTGCAAACACTGTTCTTTTTCGCTGCAAACACTATTCTCATTCCATTCACTGCAAAGAAACATCATTTTCACACTATATGTCTAATGCTTTGTTTTCAGCATGACCAGTGAGATTGATAACCTCACTGTTTCGTTGAGGCAAAGTATCTTGGTTGTGTTGTGTGCAGATTCCACGTTGATGCTAAGCCTCGTAGTGCACCCTTCCAACATCAGCTGTCAACAACCTTCCGAAGTGATTTATTTCTCCTACTGGTCCGATGAAACATTGGTTTCTTACTGAGGGAAAATCTTGCTGCTGTACAAATCATACCTTCCTCTTGGGTTCTTGTCGTGATTATCATCATCATCATCGTCACCCATCCAGTGAGTGTGGCCCTCCATGGAACTATACGTGAGCAGGTGCTGCTCCACATTGCCTGAAGAGGGTTTGAACACGGACCCTAACTGGCATTTTCGACACGGACCCTATATTCGTATGGTTATTTCGCTGCATATCGGCCGTCGCGTGTTGCACGTATCTATCCACCATGATTTCCCTCATTGACATGACCATTATCTCCTACACGGCAAGATAAATTCCATTAGATCCGGTTATCACAAAAAAATTCGGCATGACATTTGCTAAATAAGGTCATGCGGAGTGCCAGAAATTTGACGAAATAGAAATGAATCAACATTCCGGCAAAACATCGGGAACTCATCTTCATGCCATCATATCCTTCGGTTGACAGGAAAAAAATGCAAAATCTAAAATGACACATATCGATAACCGTGAGTTCTTCCACCAACCAAGTACTCACATATTAGATCGATTGGTAGTATAGACGCGGCGACATAAAAAAACACCGGAGATTACACGTCGTCAACCGATGAGAGAGTGTGGTGTGGTGCTCCTAAATATGTTATAGATCTAGAAGTAGTGGTGCATTGTGGTGAGAGCTAGAGGTGTCCGGTTACACTAGTAGAAACAGAGCCAAAGGATTTTACCTTTAGTACCTGTTCAATTATGAACCGGTACTAAAGGGTGTCTTGTACCGGTTCGAACGGGGAGGGCGCTGGGCACGGCTAATACCGGTTTGAACCTTACCTTTGGTACCGGTAGGTGGCTAGAACCGGTACCAAAGTGGTGTTGCAACCGTTCGCCTGGTGCGAGCACATTTGGTATCGGTTTTAGCCACCAACCGGTTCCAAAGGGGTGTGGGAAACGGGGTGTGGCAACCGTTCGCCTGGCGCGAGGACCTTTGGTACCGATTGGTGGCTAAAACCGGTATCAAAGAGTCGAACCGGTTTTTCGTCCCGCGCGTATTAGTTCGCGAACTGCTACAGTACGGCGTCATTCTATCTGTTTCCTTCCTCTCCTCCTATCTCTTCTCACTCTGTTTTTCCCATAATCCACCATGGATCAACCAATCAGTCGCATATGCCCTGTCCGTGCACATGTCACGAACGTGCTTACCGTCGTCTACACCAATGAGAGCGCCAACATGGCGGATTATATTTCCAATAGGCAAGGTACGTGCGTTTTGGGCTTGATCCATTCATAGGTTTATTATGATGAAAATTGCATAGGATAGAAACATGTCCGATCCTCATTTGAATCATATATTCGTGACATAAAATCATATATCCGATCCCCATTTGAATCATATATGCGCGTGATATATAAAAAATTGCATAGGTTTATTATGATGGAAATTGCATAGGATAGCAAACATGGCCGGTCCCCATTTGAATCATATATCCGTGACATAGAATCATCATATATCCAATCTCCATTTGAATCATATATCTGCGTGATATATAGAAAATTCCATAGGTTTATTATGATAAAAATTGCATACGTTTATTATGATAAAAATTGCGTTGGTTTATTATGATGAAAATTGCATAGATTTATTATGATATATAGTTCATGCATGGTGTCTTGTTGCATATTGGCAAATCTGTGTAAGAACATAGAAGACATAGTTAATTTAGGATATATATATATTGGCAAATTGTTCTATGTGATACAAATTGCATAGGATAGCAAATTGTTCTATGTGGTACAAGAGTCCCATTTGAATTATATGTGATATATCAATTTGTATTTATTAGCGAATTAATTACTTTTTGTATATTGGCATATATATATATACATATTTAATTAGTAGGTTATTGTTATGATTCTTAATTAAAAAAATTCCATTCTATTTTTTTTTGCAATAGTGATAAGGAGGGTCCAACTCTCATGAACTTCTTTTGCCGCAGCTACATTCGTTTTGTTAGCGTTGATATCAACAATGACAAGATCAACATGAAGGAAAGCTTCAATATTGAGATACCGGCTTCCTGCCACATTGATCTACAAGCCATATTCAGTCCACGACATGATAGGACGTCAATGGCTCATATGGAAATCGATTTGATCGACGACTACTACACTGATATGAAGAGCAAGATCGAGAACCACGATGAGTGGGAGACGACCCCACTTCACCGCAAGAACATTGAGTATGCCACCATAGATGCTAACGTTTCATATGAGTTGTACCGCATTATTCGAGTGGTCAACCATGGGCAGTGTCACCTTGTACCGCAAACAACAACACTTGATGATGATGATGATTCAGACGACAACTAGTGTGTAGTGCTTGGGGGTCGATCGTGTGATCCCTATAGAAATTTTATGTTCTTGTGCTTGAGATTTATGTTCATGTTTAAGTTTAAGTATGATGTGAGAATATTTCATTGTGATCTATGTAATCTCTCTATGATGTGAGTACTTTTATCAAGAGTTGGGTTTCATGCATCGGACATTTATGTTCATGTTTAAGTTTAAGAATGATATGAGTACTTGGGATTTAAGTTCTTGTGTTTGGGATTTATGTTCATGTTTAAGTTTAACTATGATGTGAGTAGTTGGGATTTATGTTCTTATGATTGGGATTTATGTTCATGTTTAAGTTTAAGTATGATGTGAGAAGATTTCACTGTGATCTATGTAATCTCTCTATGATGTGAGAAGACACTTTTATACCTCATTTTGACGTCGGTACCATCTTTATTCGTATAAGACTGATTTTTCTACAACGGGGCTAGGGTTTCATTAGAGAGGGACCCCGGTGTTGGGATCCCACCACAAGATAAGGGAGTGCCATAACATGTGTGTACAAGTGTGCTATTGGTTTTGGATGACAGACACTGCACTTCAGGGTGTGACCTACTTCACCGGTAGCAACTTCTCTCTAGCTAGGGAGTTTCATGACTTAGAGCTTAGAAGTACTAGATCAGACAAACATGGGAGAAATTTATCAAGAGTTGGGTTATGGATATCTCATATTTGGATTTCTCTCATTTTTCTAATCGATTTTGAGATATGATTTGTCAAATTTAAATTTACGGATTTGCATATATGAATAATTCAATATTAAATGGAAAAAGGCAAATAAGTTAATTATTATTTGCATTTAAGAATATTTGATTTCAGAAATTTATTAATGATTCATTTCTTTTTATTTAAATAATTATTTTGATTCATAAAATAAATGTGTGTGACATCATAGTTCATGGGTTAATAGGATTGATAGGATACTATTGTCAGGTAGGTATATCTTGTTTGTAGGTAGCTCATAGTGAAGGAACTAAGAAGTTAAGCGTGCTAGTGCTGCAGTAGTGTGAGGATGGGTGACCTCTGCGGGAGTGTTATTAGAAGGGAGTAATTTAGATTGAAATTAAGAAAGCTTGGTGAGAAATGTGAGTTTAAGTGGTTAAACAATAGAAATAAATAAAATGGATTTTTTCCGAAAAAAATCAAAAAAAGAGAACAAAAAGACAACCCTTTGGTACCGGTTCGTAACAGGAACCGGTACCAAAGGAACCTGGCCCCGTGGGTTCCTCCTGGGCCACGTGAAGGCCCTTTTAATACCGGTCCGTAAGGAGCCGGTACTAAAGTCTGGTGGGGCCTTTAGTGCTGATTAATTAGTACCGGTTGTACAACCGGTACTAATGGGCCTCTGGAACCGGTACTAAAAGCCCATTTTATACTAGTGTTAATAGATCTAGTGGAGATATGGAAGATGACAAGTGGGGTAGGGTTACTAGCTAAAGTGTATCAAACATGATTAGTCAAATTAGCTAAAATGGATGGAGCGATGCGGTGAAATAAGCTTGGATCACTAATGGCTCGAGTTTGAGTGGGGGTGGATAGGGTGGTGGATGGATGGATGGCCGCACTTATTGTGACCACACCTTACCGCTGGCGCATCATGTCTATATGCAACGGGGGTGCTTACCTGTAGCGTCGGCGAACATATATAATGTGCGCCGGGTATTGGAGCCGGGGCAGGTAATACCACATGCGCATAGCGCTACTATTCGCGCGGGGTAAATCTTTTAGCGCGGGCGCATAGTGTACCGATTAGCTAGCGGTAAGGGCAAAATCCTCTGTGGTTGGCCCTGGTACAATTATGGCCGGCATATAAATATATTGCTCGCTTGGGGTCAATTGCATACCTCCGCCGCATACAGGTACCATCCTCCGGTGGTATGTAACGCATGCGCACCATTAACCCTGTGCACCGGCGGTAGGGATTAGCCACTGGTAGAAAATAGGCCTTCCATACGCCCCCATTAGTCCCCAAAATAATCGAACCGCGACCATAGGGGTCTTTAGTCGCGGTTCGGGAGGAGACCCGCGACCAACAGTCTGGGCCCAGCGCGCTCGGTCCACAGCTGGCGGACGGGAGGGGCTTTAGTCGCGGTTGGCCTGGCCAACCGGGACTAAAAGGTCCTCAGGCTGGCCCGAAGGTCTTTAGTCGCGGTTGTCCAGGCCAACCGGGACTAAAAGACCATCCCTATTTAGGACTCATCTCGCTACACTTAGCCACATTTGGTGTCACTTCTACTCACAATATTCACAAGGGGTGGTGGGTTTGCTTTTGGTTCCTCCTATGCACACAAGGTGTTCTATGAAATGCCCGAGAGCATGAAACACACATGATATGAAGTGTCCGAGCCACACTTGAGCTTTGTCATTTATTTTTCCTCCGCGATCGCGGTTAGCAACTTGAACCTTTCATGATTTGTATTATTTCTAGCTAGTTAGTTTAACAAATGCATGATGGTTAATTATATACTTTATATACTAATAATGCAGATGAATCGGCAATGGATGTACGGTAACCGACTCTCCGGCGAGTTCACTACGGGTTTGAAAGATTTCCTCGTAGTGGAAAATGCGAACAAGCACCGAGGTTTTATTATCTGTCCATGTGCTGAATGTAAGAATCAGAAGGGTTACTCCTCCTCAAGAGTCGTTCACATGCACCTGCTTCGGCATGGTTTCATGCCAAGCTATAATTGTTGGACCAAGCATGAAGAAAGAGGGGTTAGAATGGAAGAAGACGAAGAAGAGGATGATATCGATGTCAACTATCATGAGGCTTTCGGTGATACTTTCATGGAGAATGATGCTGAAGGTGGGGAAGGGTTTGGTGAAGCTGAAGAAGAGGCACATGATTAGCCCACTGATGATCTTGGTCGGAACATTGCTGATGCACGGAGACACTGCGAAACTGACAAGGAGAGGGAGAATTTGGATCGCATGTTAGAGGATCACACGAAGTCGCTGTACCCAGGATGCGACAATAGTCTGAAAAAGCTGGGTTGCACACTGGATTTGCTGAAATGGAAGGCACGGGAAGGTGTAGCTGACTCATCATTTGAAAATTTGCTGAAAATGTTGAAGAATATGTTTCCGAAGAATAACGAGTTGCCCGCCAGTACGTACGAAGCAAAGAAGGTTGTCTGCCCTCTAGGTTTAGAGGTTCTAAAGATACATGCATGCATTAACGACTGCATCCTCTACCGCGGTGAATACGAGAATTTGAATGAATGCCCTGTATGCACTGCATTGCGTTATAAGATTAGAGGCGATGACCCCGGTGACGATGTTGAGGGCGAGAAACCCAGGAAGAGGGTTCCCGCCAAGGTGATGTGGTATGCTCCTATAATACCTCGGTTGAAACGTCTGTTCAGGAACAAAGAGCATGCCAAGTTGTTGCGATGGAACAAAGAGGACCGTAAGTCCGACAGGGAGTTGAGACACCCCGCTGATGGAACGCAATGGAGAAAGATCGAGAGAGAGTTCAAAGATTTTGCAGCTGACGCAAGGAACATAATATTTGGTCTAAGTACTGATGGCATGAATCCTTTTGGCGAGCAGAGGTCCAGCCATAGCACCTGGCCCGTGACTCTATGCATCTACAACCTTCCTCCTTGGTTTTACATGAAGCGGAAGTTCATTATGATGCCAGTGCTCATCCAAGGTCCGAAGCAACCCGGCAACGACATCGATGTGTACCTAAGGCCATTAGTTGATGAACTTTTACAGTTGTGGGGCAGACCTGGTGTACCTGTGTGGGATGAGCACAAAGAAGAGGAATTTGACCTACGAGCGTTGCTTTTTGTAACCATCAACGATTGGCCTGCTCTCAGTAACCTTTCGGGACAGTCAAATAAGGGATACAAAGCATGCACACACTGCTTACATGAGACTGAAAGTGTATTTTTGGATAATTGTAGGAAGAACGTGTACCTGGGTCATCGTCGATTTCTTCCCCGAAATCATAACGTAAGAAAGAAAGGTAAGCATTTCAACGGCAAGGCAGATCACCGGCCGAAGCCTGCGGAACGTACTGGAGCTGAGATATTTGATATGGTCAAGGATTTGAAAGCATATTTGGAAAGGGTCCTGGCGGACAATCAGTTCCGCTGGGAGTTGACGGGCACGTACCCATGTGTAAGAAGAAATCGATATTTTGGGAGCTACAGTATTGGAAAGTCCTAGATGTCCGCTCTGCAATCGACGTGATGCATGTTACGAAGAATATTTGCGTGAACCTGCTAAGCTTCTTGGGCGTGTATGGGAAGACAAATGATACAAAGGAAGCACGACAGGACCAGCAACTTTTGAAAGACCCAGATGACCGGCATCCGGAATGGTTTCAAGGTCGTGCCAGCTACGCTCTTACCAAAGAAGAGAAGGTCATTTTTTTTGAATGCCTGAGCAGTATGAAGGTCCCGTCTGGCTTCTCGTCGAATATAAAGGGAATAATAAACATGGCGGACAAAAGGTTCCAAAACCTGAAGTCTCACGACTGCCATGTGATTATGACGCAATTGCTTCCGATTGCTTTGAAATGGCTATGGAAATGAGTAGGTAATTGAGTTCTGTATTGACTATGTTCCTAACCTTAAGCCGATTGGTATTCCTCAATCGCGGCACGAGGGGAGACTAAGTGGAAAAGGCACGATCGGAAGGAAATAACGATATGTATGGACGGTCATTCTATGACTGAAGCACACCACACAATTCTGCAAAATTCGAGCTTGGTGGCTCCGTACTTCGAGCAACACAAGAATATTTTACGCTCGGATAACCCGGGGAAGCCTGAATCATGGATTAGAAAGGCCCACATGGAGACTTTCGGTAGTTGGTTGCGAAAACATTTAATGAATGACAATGTTGTTGGAGATCAGTAGTACATGTTGGCCAAGACACCATCTTCGACTATAACGACTTTCCAAGGGTACGAGATTAATGGGAATACATTTTACACGATCTCCCAGGATAAAAAGGGCACCAACCAAAACAGTGGTGTCCGCTTTGATACAGCAACCGAGAATGGGCAAAAGGTCACATATTATGGTTACATAGAGGAGATATGGGAACTTGACTATGGACCCTACTTTAAGGTCCCTTTGTTCCGGTGCAAATGGTTCAAGCTAACAGGAGGTGGGGTAAAGGTGGACGAGCAATACGGAACGACAATGGTGGATTTCAACAATCTTGGTTACCTTGACGAACCATTTGTCCTAGCCAGGTTTTCTATTTGAAGGACATGAGTAGCAAACCGAGGAAACGGAAAGATAAGAAAACGATTAGTACATCATGCGATGATCCAAAGCGCCACATTGTTCTTTCAGGAAAAAGAAACATCGTGGGAGTGGAGGACAAGACAGACATGTCAGAAGATTATAATATGTTTGGTGAAATTCCGCCCTTCAAAGTGAACACTGACCCAAGCATTAAGTTAAATGATGAGGATGCTCCATGGATACGGTACAATCGTAAGAAAGTAGGGACACAAGGGAAGAATTGATGTGTAATAATTTATTGTACCAAACTTTGTTGAATGGATCATGTGAATTATATTATCTATGATGTGTTTAAGACTAACTCCTTTGCAAAATATTTGAGAAAACGAGTGGAAAACATGGAAAACAGAAGGTTACTTAAATGTCTCAAAACCTTGTGAGATAAAATATCTAATTTCATAACTTTTATTAAAAACAGAAAACAGACGCGCTAGCGCGCCGCAGTGTCACCGGAATACAAATTCTTTTATTAAAAAGAGAAAACCGACGAACACTACTCCTCGTCGTCGTCGTCGGGGAACTCGTCGGTGACCTCCTCCGGGTCATCGTCGTCGTCGAACTCGTCGGTGACCTCCTCGTCGTCGTCAGAGGTGCATGATGGTATGTCCGAGATAGGCCTCCACCTCGGATCGTCGGAGGCCCAGACTTCGCCGGCGTGGTCGGCCCGACGAAGCTCTTGCAGCGCCTTCGTCCTCGCCTCCCGAGCGGCATCTAACGCGAGGTGGCGTTCGAGGCGGCGCAACACCCGCTCAGCCGCGCGGGTCTGCCAGAGCTCCTCGTCGGCGCTCTCCTCCCCTGGGTTGTTCCGGTAATACTCGCGGACGACGCGGTCTTCCCTGGCATCGACTAGGCCCTGAAACGCGCGGTGGCGGAGGTGTAGGTGGTCGGCGGCAGTGACGATCTGCGGCTTCGGCGCCCTGGCCTCCGCTTCCCAGACAGTGTGGCAGTCGTTGAAGTTCATCAGCGACCGCGGGCGGTTGAGGCGCCAGGCCGCCGCGTCCCAGGCGCGGGCGGCCTCCGCCGCCGTCGCAAAGGAGCCGAGGGGGATGCGGTCGTCCCCATAGTGTATATCTGCGCTAAACATTCCGTTCTGCTGTGCTCGGACGCCGTGGAAGCCGGTGGTGCTGGTCCTCCTCGGAGGCATGGTGGAAGCGCGACGGTGCGTGGAGAGGAGTGGGCGCGTGGAGAGGAGAAGACGCGCTCGAGGCGTGACAGTTTATACCGCGCCCTCCTGGCCACGCGTCACAACTCCCGCGCCACGCGCCACCCTAACACAACCAAGCAAATAGTTGCACATTACTACCCGAGCTCAAAGTGAACACTGACCCAAGCATGGATTGATGTGTTAAAGGGGGGGGGGGTGTAGAACAAAACAATCGGTATCACCATCATACAGCCCTACCGTGGCTACTGGGTGCAATATGCATACCAAATGCACGGCAGGACGTATGATGGCGAATCCGGATGTTTTGTATTTGCTCGATGAACTGAATATATGATGTATCAAACCTTAAAGGGGGATGTAGAACAAAACAATCGGTATCGCCATCATACAGCCCCACCGTGGCTACTGGGTGCATATATGCATACCAAATGCACGGTAGGACGTATGATGGCGAATCCAGATGTTTTGTATTTGGTCGATGAACTGACCGGTGTATGAAGGTGGGCTATATATAGGGTCCTCTGGCTCACAAAGTGTTGTGCTAGGGTTTTGATCCAACGGTTAAGAAACACCCTCATCCAACGGCTCACAACAGCTCAAAAGAAACACACCGTAGTCTTGATCGAATGGCTCACAACAGCTCGAAAGAAACACACCCCGGATCCAACGACTCACAAGCGCTTGAAAGAAACACACGATCCGTGTGATTCTATCTGATTGGTCCAAACGAAACCCTAACCCATTTAGTCCCGGTTGGTGTCCCCAACCGGGACTAAAGGGATGATCCGTTTCCCAACGAAACCCGTACCATTTAGTCCCGGTTGGTAAAACGGTTCGGGACTAAAGGGATATATGTTTTCTTCTCGCTATATATATGTATGAATTGCCACACCATTGGTATAAACACATACAAACTCACAACTCTCTCATGGCTTTTCTCGTACCAAGTCTAACATTCATCCAGGCGGAGGCACTTTCCTTCTCAAACTACCCCTGCCCGCCCGGCTACAGCGTTCCCGCCGGTTGGATGCTGAGCGCCGGAGGAGTGCCGGTACCTCCTCTTCCTCAAGGTGTGGCGCATCGGGCGGCCATCACGAACCACTACTACCACGAGCTCACGCCGGAGCAGCGGAGGAATCCCAGTTGGCATCCCGATAACCAGCATACTTGGGATGCCTTCTTCATCAACCGGCGTGAGAGGGCGCTCGCCAGGTATGAGGAGGACGGTCTGCCTCCTGGGAACTTTCACGAGGCCGGTCGTCGGCTATGGTGGTACGGCCGGACTCTACAGAGCGTCATGGACTACATCAGGGCCGGCGATATCCCCCGCCTGCGCTATCCTCACGCCCAGTCCTGGAGTCGTGATCCTCCGAGGGAGTGTAGAGCACCGTCAGACGATAGTGACGACGATATCGACGACTACGACGACTACGAGTCGGAGTACTATAGGCCTAGGCAGGAGTATGACTAGCAGATATCAGATCCACAGTGTCTTACCATTATGTAGATCGATCATGCATCTATGCTCTCCGTTTAGGTTTAGATCCACTCTTGCCATTATGTACTGCCTTTTTTATCTATATATATATCCAAGATGTGTGTGAATCTTTCTGATTGGAGGGAACAAAACCCTAACCATTTCGTCTCGGTTGGTAAAACATGCCGGGACTAAAGGGGTTTTATTTTTCTGAATTTTCTGATATATTATTTGTATTTTTAAGATTTTAAAATGAAGTACTTTTATTTTTCTGAATTTTCTGATATATTATTTGTATTTTTAAGATTTTAAAATAAATTAATTTTATTTTTCTGAATTTTCAGATATATTATTTGTATTTGTAAGATATTAAAATGAATTAGTTTTATTTTTCTGAATTTTCTAATATATTATTTGTATTTCTAAGATTTTAAAATGAATTAGTTTTATTTTTCTTTTTGATATATTATTTGTATTGTTAGGATTTTAAAATGATATTTTTCTGAATTTTCTGATATATTATTTGTATTTTTAAGATTTTAAAAAGAATTAGTTTTATTTTTCTGAATTTTCTGATATATTATTTGTATTTTAAGATTGTAAAAAGAAAAGTATTTGAAAAAGCACCTTTCGTCGCGGTTGGTGTCACCAACCGCGACAAAAGGCTCGGAGGGGACCTTTAGTCGCGGTTGGTGTCCCCAACCGGGACTAAAGGCTGGCCCTATATAGTCCCAAGCACATCTCGTCTTCTCCGCGCCGCCCTCGCCGATTCCATCTCCGGTAGCTGCCCGCCGCCCTCGCCGATTCTGTCTCCGGTAGGTGCCCGCCCGTGCGTGCTTGAGGGGTGGAGGAGATCGACGACGATGACGGAAACGACGGCGGTTAGGTGCCCGTGCGTGCGTGCGTGCTTGAGGGGTAGGTGCCCTCCCGTCTCCGGTTGGTGCCCGTGCGTGCGTGCTGGAGGCGCAGCGCCGGCCTGTGGCGGGAAGCAGGGGCGGCGCCGCTAGATGTTGGTCGCCGGAGAGCCGTGGTGCGTGGCCGTGCCCGTGCGCGGTGGTTCTCCTCGTGCTCGCGGGGGAGAGGGCGCTAGCCCTCGCCGGAGGTGGCCATGGAGGTGCCGCGCACGCCTCTGCCATGGAGGAAGACGAAACAGAGAAGGTGGCTCGCGTCACGCTGACGTCACGGCATGCGGGTCAGACAGGGAGAAAAAAAAGGGCTGCTGGCAGTTGGGCTGCACTCGGATTCTCAAAAAAAAAAAGTTGGGCTGCACTCTTTTTTTGCAAAGTTAAAAAAAATCCTAAGTCCAAAAAATAAGTCAAAAAATTTCCTACTAACCCTAAGTCTACTAACCCTAAATATATATTTGTACTAATATTTGCTAAGTCTACTAACCCTAAATATTCCTAAGTCAAAAAAAAAGCTAAAAAAAATCCGAAGCACTACTAACCCTAAATATATATTCCTAAGTCAAAAAAAGTACTGTCATTTCACTAACCCGGAGGTGGTCATCGTTCTTCCACCCAAAACCCTAGCAACCGGTTTGAATTAAATTCATTAAAATAATGAAAATAAGTTTTAATTCAATAAATTCAGAATATTAAGTGTAATATACCAAAATGGCCAGGAAAGCAAATGCAACCTAGCTATGGGGTTCTCCAAGTCATTTGAGCAACTAATCTTGGACACATCTCTAAAGTATGGTTTTCCCCCTCCGGTGGTCATCGTTCTTCCACCCAAAACCCTAGCAATCTGTTTTCCCTCCTTCTACGACAATATTTGCTAAGTCTCCTTTATACTTAATTAATTTTTACTACATGCATGTCTGCAGGAGTGACATATGGCGGACAATAGAGCCTTGTCGCTTATGGATCAGGAGGCTGAAGGTTATATATTCGGCATCATAAACAACGAGATCCCTTATGTGCCGGGCCCAGAAGATGATCAAGAAGAGGATGTAGTCTCTTCTTATCTGAACCTTGATGATCAAGAAGGTGAAGGAACGGATATTGTCAATGATCAAGAAGGTGAAGGAACGGACATTGTCGACGGAGGTCAACCGTCGATAAACGACGATCTCGAATTGCAAAGACCAACCACCTCCGGCGAAGTATATATATATACATTGAGCCTCTCGTGATACAAACTTACTGAAATGTGAATACATATGCATTAACGCGCGCGACTCTTTTTCTTATTTTAGCCCTCGGCCGGATCGAGTACGACAAAGCGTGGCAAATCCAAGGCGATGAAACAAGGAGAAACATATACCATCGAATTAGTCGGTGAAACCGGCAAGCCCCTACAGCACACCACAAAGTTTATCAACCAATGCGGAGTCATTGTTAGAGAGAACGTCCCGATCACCGTCCAGGAATGGAAGGAGCCAAAGAAGGCACGTCTAGGTTTCAGTTTCGTCGACAAGCGAACGAAAAAGGATTGCTGGAGAAAGCTTATGGTACATTTCATTCTACCTCCGGAATACAACAAAGTCAATGAATTCGGTAACGAGGTTCTGGGTGGACGTGAGAGGAGGAGGCTAGTCAAAGAGTTTGCTCTTCAGAAGATGGCCGAAGCATTCCGGAACTTCAAGAAAAATTTAACCCGTGAATATGTCAACAAGGGGAAGACTCCGATTTTCACTGGACAAAGTGAGAAACTGAAAGATGATTGGCCAGAATTTGTGAGGCAAAACAAATTGGAGCATTTCAAGGAAATATCGAAAAAAATAAGGCTAATGCGGATGGGAAACAGTACCATCATGTTATGGGGCCAGGAGGATACCGTCTTTCGGCGCCTAAGTGGCAGAAGATGGAGGACGGCCTGAGGGCGCGAGGAATCCCTCTAAGTACAGAGGGATGGGACGAAAGAGCCAAAATGTGGTGGTACGGGCATGGGGGATCGCTAGACCCGGAGACAGGGGCGTGTGTTCATCGGAAGAAAACGTTTGCTCCCACAAAAGCCCTTATTGACGCAATGACCAAAGCTCAACAGGGCTTGATCACGTTCAACAGAGAGAAAGACGCACTGACGTTAGCCCTCGGGAATGTTGAACACGGAGGACATGTACGAGGCAAAGGCAGAATGCCGTGGAAAGTAGGGTTTTCCCAGGAAAATGACCCGTACTGTTACAGAAGCCGTAAGAGAAAGACGGACCGGGATGCAGATCTTATGGCGAAGCTTGCATCGTAAGTTAGTGAGTTGAAGCAGACCGTGCATGGAATACTTGTGAAAGAAAGATTGGCGCCTGCATGGCCGCATGAAGATCATGAAGCGGATCTCGGAAGCCAGCATCAGCAGAGAAGCAGCGTGGCTTCCACGGAGGCCCCGCCTGCAGGTGCTAATGCACCGATGATCGAGATTAGTGCACCGGAGCCTCACTACCCCGTGGATGATGTAAAGGAGATGAAAGAATGTGATCTGCATCATCCCGTGGGGAACATTTCCACGAAGGTAGCTACCGGCAGTGCTTTACCCTGTACACCTGGAGCACTCCACCACAACAATCCCATTCCATATGGCTATGCTCGTGTCACGGTGGAAGACATAGTCCAAGTGTTTGAGGACCGGGAGATTGACATAGCTACACCCGAAGGGGAGAGAAGACTTGGAGATGTCAAGCGCTAGTTCATTTTATGGAAAAAGAAGTACATAGTGTTTCTAGGCGAGGCTCCAAGGCTAACAAGTCCACCCCCCTCCGATGGTGGCGGTGGTGGTGGTGGTGCTGGTTCACCTACACCTCCTTCACGCCATTCGACGTCGTCCCCCGATCCACAATCTCCGGCAGGTAAGCAGGCGTCGCCCCCCCATCCTCCTCTGGCGGGTAAGCAGGCGTCGCCCCCCCAATCCTCCTCTGGCGGGTAAGAAGCCGTCGTCCCCCAATCCTCCTCCGGCGGATAAGAAGCCGTAGCCCCCCATTCCTCCTCCGGCGAAGAAGCAGAAGCAGGCGGACAGCAAGGAAACCCTCTCTTGGACTATTAACCTGGAGCCTTATGTACCTAAGACCACCCGGGTACCGGAGCCATCACTGAAGCCTATCCCCCCAACGCCTTGGGAACTTAGTGAAGCTGAAACCAAATTGGTCGCGAATGCTGAGTATGAGAAATGGAAGGCCGATCAGAAGGCGCTAAGGGAGCCTAAGCCCAAGGAAGTATACCCTCCGAAGGTAAAGAAGTGGGCTACGAATTTTTTGACGACACCGTCCCAAGCCGAGCTGAATATGCCTGACGACTATGGAAGTGAACTTCGTAGGCAAGCAGAAATATTGAAGGAGGAGAAAGAAGAAAGGAAAAAAAGCGGGAAACAAGTTGACCAGCTTGGGATGCAGAGTAAACAATCGATCCCCCCGCTCATAGTGAAATCCGGTCCGGAACAGGACCCCGAGGTCAGAGCAGCTGCGGCAGCAATTGGATTGACTGTAGCGAGTGCCATGACAAATGCGTCCGAGATGGATTTGACTCTTCGTGCCTCGTTAGGCCTTGACGATGCGCCAGTAGGTGATGTAGCATTTCAATATGTGAAGAATGGGCCTCTCGTCGAGCCTACGCAGGAAAAGAGTCTACCACGACAAATGCGAAATCTGCTACGTTGGTACAATAATTTCATATCATGGGCCGACAAAGAATATGTTTATGTGGATGTTACAGAGGAGCATCACACCAAACGGTACTCTGTAACAGTTGAGATGAGTGAATTGTTCCAGCTGTTCAATCTGCGTGAGCTCGACAAATCTATCATGAGTTGCTACGTTCTGTAAGTGATTTATTTCTACCTCATCTCGTTCTTCATTGCCTGCACTATATATATATATATTGTCCTAACTATATTGTTGCGTACTCTATTATGCAAATTGAAGATTTGGGAATGCAAAATAAGACACACCCATGATATTGGGTTCATTGACCCACAAATCATTAATGGACATGTGTTACAACGTCACCCCCAAAACGTGGAGAAAGACTTGTACAATTTTCTTAGAAAGCATCAACTCAAAAGTTATATTCTATTTCCTTACCATTTTGGGTGAGTGTTTCTCTCTTGTGCCCATTCTCTTTTGTTTACTCCATGCATGGTATGTCTAATTTATAAGTTATGCATAACTGTGCATGTAACGTGTCCGCAGGTTCCACTGGATGCTGCTAAAAATTGAACTTCACACCTCCACAGTTTATATCATGGACTCTATGGATTCAGATCCAAAGCTTTGGGTCGACATGAGAAAAATGCTGCAAAAGTAATTATTTTCAATCATTTGCGCTCTATATTGATCGGTCTCTTTTGTTCATTTCCTAATATGCAGTAGCTAATAACTCCCTTATTCATTTAATTTTCTTTGCACTGTAGAGTTTGGAGACGATTCTCAGGAGAAATTGTCGGTGAATTCAAACATAAGCTAGTTTTTAGAAATTTAGTTCGTGTGGATAAGTAGCCACCGGGGACAAATCTATGTGGATACTATGTTTTTGAGAACATACGGAGAGAAACCTCTGAGAAGAAGATGTCGGATAGCGCGCGAAGGCGACGGATAACTTGCGGAGGACGCTTAGTCCAGAAGCTCGCTTCCGACCAATTCAAGAGGAATTAGCAGGAGTTTTCCTTAGGCATGTCATCGATTCTAAAGGAGAACACTATGCGTCCGACGACGACCAAGTCAAGACGACTTAGCAGGATTTTTCCTTATGCATCTCCTAGATTGAAACTTGTTCGAAGTTGTGTATGGTCATCCATCGTAATTGTGTATGGAAACTTGTTCGAAGTTGTATATGGTCACCCGAGATTGAATATATATTATATATTCCTATTGAATTCTTCTTGTTTGAAATTTCATATGCATGTATATAGTAGCGTAGAATATATATGTGTAGTGAAACTTCATCAAAATTAAAATAAAACACAAAATAAAATATAAAAGAAATAAAACAAAACAAATTAAAAAGAAACCAGGTTTAGGGAGGCTAAAACCTTAAACCTGCGGACAAGGCCTACAGTCCCGGTTAGCCACGAGAACCGGGACTAAAGACCCTCCGCCCGACGGACTCCTGGCGCCCACGTGGACGGGCCTTTAGTCCCGGTCCGTAAGAGGCGCGACTAAAGGGGAGGGGGCCTTTAGTCGCGCATATTTAGTCCCGGTTGCGCGGCCGGGACTAATGGCCTTTGCGAACCGAGACTAAAGGCCTATTTTCTACCAGTGAGTGTTGCGCTTTGCAGCACCTTTGTTTCAGAGCTATAAATTTTTACCATATGAAGTTCTTCCATTATCTTTATCATCTTTTTCTGTCATTTTTTTTTCGCGGAAACGCAAAAGTTTTGCGTTTCATTGCATTGATAGAAAGAGAGTTTATGTACAAGCCGACGGAAGAGGCCACACCACCAAGTACAACTCAACACATGGCCCACACCTATGCTAAGGGAGGACTTGATCCAGGCTATAGCCCCCGTGCTTACCTATTACCGAGCTTCGGATTTGATGGTCTCCACCAAAGTTTGCACCGAAGGACTCGCGTTCCGTTTCTTCCAGAGCCGCCAGGCTACGAGCATGACCATCGCTGAGGTGCCCTTCCGGAGCGCGAGGGGGTTGGAGCGTAAGAGCAGCGTCCACCGGTCAACAAAATCGTCCTCGACGATGGGGGGGGGGGGCGGAAAGTGGATCTGATCCAGGATATGACCTCGTGCCAGATTGTCCGAGAGAATGGGCACCCAGTGATCAAGTGATTCATGGACTCAACACTCTGGTGCATAGTGGGCATGTCGCATGATGTGGCAGCACGCGGCGCGCCAGCCGTTCCCCCGTCCAGCATCGATCCATGCAGGCAAGCCAAATGAAGAACTTCACCCTGGGGGCGCCCAAGTCTTCCAGTTGAGCCTCCAGGATCTAGACTCAGTGGATCCGTGGAACATCGCGCTGTAGCAAGATTTGGAAGTGTACACCCTATCTGTGGTCAATTGCCAAAGCATTGTATCAAGTGTTCCAGATAACTGAACGCCCTGCATGAACCTCCATGTCTGTATATATTGCCAAAGAGAGAGTGGGTGGAGGGCCCCTATGATGTCTGAGATCCACCGGCGCTCCGTCAGCGCCTCCCGGACCGTTCTACGCTTTCTCCGTCGCTTTGCAACCAGCGCGACGAGTGCGGGCGTTAACTCTTTCAGCGACCTCCCCTCCAACCATCTCTCCACCCAGAAAAGAGCGAAGGAGCCATCCCCGACCGACATAGTGGTTGAGGCTCGAAGATAGCCCTCTCGACCCTCGAAAATTGCATGCAAGTCCCTGCCAAGGACGAGCCGGGTCCGTGCGCATCCTCCACAGCGCACCCTGAGGCTGGTAGACATGCGAGTGAGATCAGGAACACCAAGGCCGCCCAGGTGGAGCGGCCGGCACACCCTAGCCCAATTCGCATGACAGTGACCACCCTTTGCATCCGTCCTGCCCACCCAAAGGAATCCTCTGATGATTTTCTCCATTTTCTTCAGGCCATTTTAACATCCCATTTTAATTTATTTTCTTTCTTTTTAACAGCCCATTTTAATTCATGCACCTTGTATAAAAGTGAGTGCACCATAATGTATTATACAATTGCGAGTTGAATGTAAAGCGTTGTCTAAGAAGAAGGGAAAACCTTTGCTGCGTGGTATATTTTTCAGTGTGCAAGGTATGCAGACTGACACAAACATGTAAGGTATGCAATGATACAATCTGATCCACACAAGGCATATATTTAGACTCACAGGAATAGATAGTTTTCTCAATATAAACTGGTTCAAAGAAGTTTACACGGTTTAATAACTTTTAAATAATCTCAATGCACTATGCAAAGGAGGGAATAAAATTTGACACACTTTGTTTCAAACGAAAGGGAAGATGATGGGAAATAATGAAGGAACAATTAATAGTGTAATATCCCTCATGGTGCAGGAGCGTCCTTCTTCTTTGCGCGTGCGGCTTCCTCCGCTCGCGCCGATGCGAGAGATTCCTCCAAGGCACGATTGATATCAGCCTCGTCGGCGCGTGTGGCCTCCTCATATAGCGCCGACACGAAGGATTCCTCTAGCACGCGATTCACAGCGTCCTCCTCCGCGCGATTCATAGCGGCCTCGTCTCGCGCCGAAGCGAATGAGTCTTCCACCAAACGAAGGTGAGAGGACGCGGTACACTGCACAGCTATATAATAGATCGAAGCAAAAGTCATATGTGGGCTACGGCTATACGTTCTACTAGACTATATACATATATAGTTTTAACTTTCGCCGAACAAACCTGGAAATTTCTGACGTGCAAGGAAAGGCCAAGTATCCACTAAAATTTTCCATTCTCTCATCATCTTCTGTAGCTGGACAGGCAAGGAAAGGGCAAGTAATGCTACCTTCTCTCTAGCTGGGCGAATTAGTCCATAAACTTTAATTATGGGGAGCATACCGTGTAAGACATCTTCTGTACCGTGTACATACAGGTATTGAGTAGCACCTTACCCTGTATGACACCCTCCTATAAGCGTGTGTTTTGTGGAGGGGATATCCCAACTGGTTAGGGGTAGCCATTTTTTTAGCGATTACCAGTCGTTTGGTTGAGAGGATGAGAGAGGCTGGAGAGATAACCATATTCCACGAATGTACCTCCGAAACACTGCCTCTGCTTGTCTGGCAAAATCTGGCAGATGACGCTAACCACTGCTAGCTCCCGCCCCTCGCCCCCAAATAATTTTTCGCGCCGATTTTCTCGCTTACCGCCCAAATAATGCCACCTCTCTCCCTCCACCATCCACTAAAATTTTCCATCCTCTCACCGTCCATCCTTCTCTGTAGCCGGACGAATTAGTCATAAACTTTAATTATGCAGAGCATACCGTGTAAGATATGTACTATACCGTGTATGACACCTTCCTGTAGGTCGCCTCTTCCATCGATATTGTAGTATGTACCACAAGCACTAGGAGATCATTGTTTCCGTCAATGCTGAAATCTTCTCGCTGTCTAACTGAGATCCTATTATGAAAGAAAAAAAATCCAACTTGATCGCCGCGATTCAACCAAACCCTAATGGTCACTGCTTAATATCGACGCTATCGAACCATCCCCCGCCCCCTCTCCAATTGGGTTGTCCTAGTAAACAATTTGGTATATGCTATATGTTGTTGTATTGATGCATGTACATTTTTCTATAAAGTTGATCAAACTTAATAATTTTCAACTTAGGACAAAGCTAAAAGAACGCGTATACATGGACGGAATGAGTATAGCTGATTATGTATTATTAACCCGTCTATTCTATTACCTATCTATCTATTATCTATTATATACTAAAAGCAATATATGTGAGTCCTAATAGAGACACCACATTAAGCCACGTCACCCAAATTTATTTCGATAGTTGGATCTGAAATATATGGTTGGGATTTAAAAAGAGGTTAGCAATAAAGTAAATATGTTAGTCCTTTGACACGATATGTGTAGGAGAGTTTTTAGCAATAAAGTAAAAATCTTTTCGACTAGGTGAACCAGGAGGTGCGTCATAATATTGAAAAACTATGGTGGGAACACCAACTCGACACTGACAAGACATTGGACCACATCATTCTGTAACTGTGGTAAATGTTCAGGATTGATTACCTTCTGAGAAATTGCATTGAGGAATGCACATAGCTTCACAATTAGTACTCGAACATTATCTGGTAGAAGCCCCCTCAATGCAACCGAAAGCTATTGCGTTATAATCACGTGGCAGTCATGCGACGTTAGGTTTTAGAACTTTTTCTCTGCCATATTTATTATTCCTTTTATATTCGACGAGAAACCAGATGGGACCTTGATACTTCCCAGGCATTCAAAAAAAGATTTCCTTCTCTATTTTGGTAAGAGCGAAGCTGGCAGGACCTCGAAATCGTTCTGGATGCGATCCTTCTGGGTCTTTCATACATTGCTGGTCGTGACCTGTTTTTCGGTGTATCTTTTTTCTTTTCATACACGCCCAAGAAGCCTAGAAGGTTCACGCAAAGACTGTTTGTCACATGCATCACGTTGATTGCAGAACGGATCTCTAGGAATTTCACATTGGGTAGATCCCAAAATATAGGTTCCTTCTTCCACCTGGATACGTGTCTGTCAGCATCATTTTGAACAGATTGTCCGCCAGGACCCTTTCCAAAGATTACATTTAAATTCTTAACCATATAAAATACATCAGCACTAGCATGTTCTGTAGGCTTCGGCCGGTGATCTGCATGGATGTTGAAATGCTTATTTTTCTTTATTAAGTGATGCATGGCCAAAAGAAATCGATGATGACCCAGATATACATTATTATTATAATGTTCCAAATATATACTTTTAGTCTCATCGAAACAGTGCGTGCATGCATTGTATCCATAGTTTGACTGTCCTGAAAGGTTACTAAGAGCATAGTAATCATTCATGGATATGAAAATTAACGCTTGTAGGTCAAATTCCTTCTGTTCATGCTCATCCCAAAAGCGTACACCGGGTTTCACCACAAATTTAAATGTTCATCAACTAATGGCCTCATGTACACATCAACGTCGTTGCTGGGTTGATTAGGGTCTTGGATGAGCACTAGCATCATAATAAAGTTTCGCTTAATGCACAAGCAAGGAGAAAGGTTATAGATGCATAGAGTCACGAGCCAGGTGCTACGACTGGAGCTATGCTTCCAAAAGGATTAATGTCATTTATGCTTAGACCAAACCTTAAGTTCCTTGCGTCACCTATAAAATCCTTGAACTTTCCGTTGATCTTTCTCCACTACGACCCATAAGCGGTGTGTCTCAACATCACGTCTGACTTACGTTCATCTTTGTGCCATCGCAACAACTTGACATGCTCTTTGTTTCTGAACAAACATTTTAACCATGGTATTATAGGAGTATACCAGATCACCTTGGCAGGAACCATCTTTTGAGGGGATCGCCCTCAACATCAGCAGGGTCATCTCGTCTGATTTTATACCGCAATTTAGTGCATTCAAATTCTCATACTCAAGTCCACGGTAGAGGATGCAGTCATTAGGTCATGCATGTATCTTCTGAAACTACTTTGCTTCGTTAGTACTAGAGGGCAATACGTTTTCCATTGGAAGCATAATTTTCATCATTTTCAGCAACTTTTCTAAATTCTTGTCAGATAGACCACACACTGCCTTCCATTGTAGCAATTCTAGTGTGCTACCTAGCTTTTTCAGACCATTTTTGCAATTTGTGTACAACGACTTTTTGTGATCCGCTAACATGTGATCCAACTTCTCTCTCTCCTTTTCACTTTCGCAGTCTCTGTGTGCATCAGCAATGGTCCGACCAAGATCATCAGCGGGCTCATCATGCACCTCTTCTTTAGCTTCCCCCGTGAAAGTATCACTGTATTCAGGGGGATAGTTGTCATCATCCTCTTCTTCTTAATTCTATTCCATTATAACCCCTCTCTCCGTGTTTGGTCTAACAATTATAGCTTGGCATGAAACCGAACAGAAACATGTGGCTGTAAAGGATCTTTGAGTCAGATTAATCGTTCTGATTCTTATTGACACTACATAGAAATAATACAAAACCATTTCGCTTGTTCGCATCAGCCACACCGAGGAAATCATGCACGTCATTAATGAACTCGCGAGAGCGTCGGTGCATCTGCATTATTGTCTAAGTATATCAACATAATCATGATGCTAAAATTAGTAATTGCTTAGGTGCTAACCTCTTGGGACACTTCAATAGAAGGGGCGCTGCCAAATCATGACAAACCGTGGTGAAAATGGGGATAAACTCGACCTCGGTGGTGAAAAACAGAGGAGAAGGAAGCTGGCTAGCTCGGCCATTTCATCAAGCACCTCTTCTGCATAGGAAGGAACAACACAGTAGCACACACCTCTCACCTTCTAAAATGGAAAACCAGAGGAGAGGGGGAAGAGAGTAGGGTGCAATGATATATATAGGAACAGAGGACCTCTAGTCCCGGTTCGTGATATCACCCGGGATCAGAGGTTCTCTCACGTGGCCCTGCCGAGCGAGACCCCTCTAGTCCCGGTGCGTATTATGAACCGGGACTAGAGGTCCAGTTGGAACCGGGACTAGTACGGTGCGGCCTCCTAGCCGTTGAACCGGGACTAGTCCCACCTCTAGTCCTGGTCCAAAGTCCAACGGGACTAGAGCCCAGTACCAAAAGCCCTTTTTCAACTAGTGGGAGATGAAAAGAAGGCTCAATGTGCTCCATCGGCTCCGGCCATGTATCAGTGACGACCTTCCGAATCTCTGCATTTTAATTCAGAAGTTTCAAACTTTAGTAATCTCAACCTTTTCCTCCCCTCTATTGCTTACATGGAGAAGTGGGCAGTGTTCTGAAAACGAGGAGGGTACTGCATGGTTGTTTTGTAAGTTTGTGGAGGTTATGTTGGTATTAATGCAAGTTTCAGAAAAACCCCAAATAAATTTGGTGCATATTTATATTTTGTTTAGAAAATAAACCTAACATAATAATTGATTTGGTTTTTTTCTTTTCACTAGTGGAGGGCAGCCCTTTTGCCCCGGTTGGCGGGGGGGGGGGGGGCTTACGCATCGGCTGCCCAACCGGGTTTCGCAAACCCGGGCTAAAGTCCCCCCTAATGACCCGGTGGTTGATACCAACCGGGGTAAAAGGGGAGCACAGGTGTGCTGTGCGCAGCGTGCAGGCAGGCACCCTTTTACCCCGGTTGTTAACACCAACCGGGGCAAAAGGTTCTCTGTCGCGACAGAGTTTTGGGTGTTTCTCTTTGGCATGTTTCTTTTTGGGGTGTTATTTCTGTGGTGTTTTTTTTTCGGTGAGGCTGTAAATGACGTATTTTTTGCACATCGATAGTAATCATCATAAAAATCATTGCATGCATTGATATCATCAAAAGATAATTACACTGATCTCAATTAGATCATTACATCCGAATAGACTTATACACATTGAGACCATTACATGCAGATCATTTTTTATACTTAACAATGCAATCCTCCATTTTCAGCTATGACCTCCTTCATCAGAAAACCCGCAAATTCCTCTTGAAGTGTTTGTAAGCAGTCTGCCGGTAGGAGCTCCCTCTGGAGATCGTGGAGCGTTATATTTATCCTTCTTCTTAACCGCTCATTCACTATTGTTCTTATGTTCTCCATGACATAGAAGCCACATAAATTTGTTCCCTGTGGCTGCTGAGGGCACCTTACGAGAAATATAATTGAGTCAAATAATGCTCAAGGAATTAAAGAGAGATGCGTGAATGTATCAAGTACTACTTACGATGAGTGTGTCAAATCTCATATTCAACTCCGCTAAACCGGGTTGTTGCTTCCTGAACCGCTTCCAAGCCGTGTCAGGGAAAATAAAAATAAATAATATATGGGTCATCGTACGATAATGATTGAACAAAAGGGGACGGTGTAGTGCGACAACGATTGAACTTACTTTGTGAGCATTGAAATAATGGGTTTGTACTCCTCTTGGCCTTTATCCATAGAGTCCATGAGATCAACTATTCCGGTGTCAACGTGAATGTTGAAAAGAACCCAGTGAAAACTGCACACGCAATTATATACATAGTCATGCATAACTCATCAATTACACTTAACACCGACTTAGCAAAATAGAAATGTGAAGGAATATGCATAAGACAGTAACACTCACTTTTGTCTGTAAGGAAATTGTATTTCACTACAGTGAAATTGTTTCCTCAAGAACATAACTATGTTATCCTCCGTCTCTTCAGGGAATTGAAGTGAAACGATATCATTGACGATATATGGGCCAATGAACCCAATGCCACCGTTTCCATTACATTCAAGAATCTTCATCCTACATAATATATATCGTGCAGTGAGGATAATATATATAAGAAGCAATGATCGAACTAGCTGAGGTAGATACTTACAAACAATAGGTGTTGATGATCGATTTGTCGAGGGCGTCTAGATTATAGAAGAAAAAAAAGACCTTCAAAATCAATCAACATCGAGTCATCGCAGAAGTAATCATTTTCTCCAATTTTCAGAATGAGTTGGTCTAGCCCCTCTTTTGCGGTTTGGATATACCACGTATGTTGGCACTTGAATGTTGTCAAAGAGTTGAGCTGATTAGGTTTGACGAGAGACTTCCCTAACGAATATTTCCATGCCAATTCAGCCTTTTCGAAGTTGTCGGATTGGCCTAGGAGTTGGTAAACTGTTATACCACAATCTCTGGCAAATCTCTCAGCTGCTTCCCGATCAACTTGAGCCTTTACAGTGTCCGACACCTTGAGCGGGGGGACCAATTGTTTTGACTGCTTCCCGAGGTGCGGAATTTTTCTCCCCGCCTTCTTGGTTTTGGAATAACTCATCGTTAATCCGCAATCATAGTCAGATGGAAGATTCATATGAACTTGGGACGACATCTCCAGCATATTCTTGAAGTGCTTCTTTACAGCCGGATCTATTGGTTCCTTTGGCGGCTCCGAGGTTCTCTTTCCTCATGAAGCCATCTGACGTTTCGTGTCCGTAGTCACCCATTCGGTTATCTCCTGGTCATTCTTATGGTAAGGCAACACTTCTGGCAGCTTCTTGGCTTTCGTCTTGGTAGGACGTTTCTTCTTCGGGGAAGACTTAGAGGCAACAACCTTCCACTTAGAGGACTTAGTGGGCGGCGGAGTTGGCTCAGGCATCGGAGGTCGAGCCAGACTCGGGTTGCTGTCGTCCATGACGTCGACGTGTGATGGCGATGATCGAGTCGGGATGTGTCTCGGAGAAGTAGGTGGCGGTGATGGCGGCGGTGGACTGCCTCTCAGAGAAGGTGGCGGTGGTGGCGGCGGTGGACTGCGTCTCGGAGAAGTAGCTGCTTGTGTTAGCGGTGGACTGCGTCTAGGAGAAGGTGGTGGTAGTGGCGTCAGACTGCTCGGGGGAAACACTATGCCACTCTTTTTCCATTGAATGATGGAATTGACGGCATCTCCAAGTGTCTCTACCCCATCACCTCCAGGGATGTCAAGCCACATTATCCTCCAATCCGGCTGAACATCATCAATGCCGACACGAGCATAGCCAGGTGTCATCGGACGGCCATGCGAGGTCGCTCCCTCTACACAAGGTAAAGCGTAGCCGTCCGCCACCTTGATGGATATGTTTGAGACCGACACGTATAGCGCACACCTTGTATTCTCCTTGATTGCATCCACGGCCTCCGTCTGTGGAGGGGCATCAACAAGCATAATTGCAGCGGAAGCCGGTACCTCCGTTGAAGCCAGGCTGCTCCGGCGTTGAGATGGGTCTGTTTCGTGGAATGTAGTGTCTTGCGTCTGGGAGGGCCGGCCAGTAAGCTCATTAATCTGTAGTTGCTGCTTCATCACTACGGCTTCCAAGGCACCAACCCGTTCTACGACCGTTGCATCCTTCTTTATCTTTCCTCTCTCTCGGCTTCTATATGGAAAGAGATAATCTTCCGGCTTGAAGCCAAAGCACCAGGGATATCGTCCTTTGCCTCATGTCCAGCCGCCATGTTCTGGATTCCCGAGGGCCTTTGTCAGCTCGTCATTCTCTCGATCTGGCTTGAACTCTCCCTCTTTAACCTCTTTGAACACTTTCTCAAGTGCCGCAAAGGGGACCTTTATTTTTTCAGTCATAATAAGGTGCCCTTCTTCGTCAAACGTCGCCCCATGCCCAAGCAGCCAATTCTTTGACCACCGCGGAAAATCCTGAGTACCTGGAATGATCCACTTCTCTCGCAGATCTGCCTCGAGTTTGTCAAACTTAGCCACTGCAACTCTGTAGCCACATGAACCCATCTTATGGTGATATACCTTCCTCGCCGCATTTGCCTTATTCTTGGCTGACCTCTTCTTCCCCTTTTCCGATTCCTTGTACGCCTTAAATGCTGGCCTGTGTGCCTTCTGCTTCTCAAGCGGCCCCTCAAATTTTGGGACTTCTTTTTTCTTCCGATATTCCTTCCATAATCTTTTCTTGTAAGAATTGAAAGCCTCGGCCATATTCTTCAGAGCCCAGTGCATCACTGCGTCGCGCATTTGGTTCTATGTCTTCTCGGTATCACATTCTGGAAGACTGAAATGGCTCATCAGCTTGTCGAACATGAGTTGTTTGGCCCGGTCTGCGACAAAAGAAACTGCCAGACGGTCAGGATCGTCTTCGTCCTTTGCTGGCTCATTCCATTCTTCACTACTTATTGGGATCATGTCCGTAACAATAACTCCACATTGGCTTGTAAATTTAGTTGCTGTCTTGATGGGCCAAGCAGGTTCGCCGGACCGATAGACTTGCTCGATTCGCAGATGCTCTTTCGAGCACATCTCTTGATCCGAGCCTCGTTTCAACCTCTTGCTAGAGGATGTCGATGCAACCTTCACTAAGGCTTGTTCATCACTGGTTTTCTCCGGTTCCGCATCTGTTCCTTTCAATTTCTCTTCTTCCTCCATTCCTTGACCTGATTCATTCAGGTACTACGAGCCGTCATCTTCACCTCCACCGTCATTGGGTGCACCGAGGAGTGTACTTTCTTCTATTATCGCAAACACCTGTTCTTCACCCTCTCTGCCGTCCATAGCTCAACTAATACAAATGGAAGATAAAATAATTTAGTAAGTTATAAATTCTATTGAAAAATATTCCACTAAAAAATCATCACAACAGTACACTTCAGTAAGGAGTATGACTAGCAGATCAGATCGAGTCTTGCTGAGTAAAGTTGCGACTCGAACGGGACATAACATATGTAGCATCCCAGATTATCCATATCATGAGTGAAAACATTGCAGATCTGCAATGTTTTCACACATGCCATGGATAATCTCTAATGCTACATCTGTTATGCCCCGTTCGAGTCGCAAGTTTACTAGGCAAGAGTGGATCTGATCTGCTAGTCATACTCCTGCCTAGGCCTATAGTACTCCGACTCGTAGTCGTTCGTAGTCGCCCTTGTCGTCGTCACTATCGTTTCCCTCTCGGTTCTCTCTCGGTTCCTAAACTTCGTGCTTGTTACGAGGTAGTACACGTGATGGCGATGCAGGGGAAGTAAGGGTTTCTGGACTTCTTTGAAACTAAACAAAATCATATATGTAATATAGTGAGATCTGAAAAAATTGGACCCTTTTGTGCACATCCATAACGGCGACATTTTTCATAACCCCGGACGGAATTTATGAGGAATGTAACCATTACGAATGTGCACCAAAGGGTTCAACTTCGTTCGGATCTCACCAACCATATAATATTACATATGTGACGTTATTTAGTTCCAAAGAAGTCCAGAAACCCTCACATTCGTTCCTTTCCTCGGATCACCACCGTCTGTAGTACCTCTTAACAGGTTCTACTTCTGCCAAAATATGTTTATGTTTCTATTGTGCAAAGTGGTTACATTTTGGTTCATATAAAATATTAACACTAATAGCTAATGCCCGAATGTTTTTAAAAAATGGTACTTATACCCAAATAGCTAATGCCCGAATGTTAACACTGAAAAATGCTAATGCCCTAATAGCTAACATTAAAAATGTTAACACTAATATCCGAATAGCTAATGCCCTAATAGCTAAAAATGTTAACACTAATTAACTTATAACTAATTAACACTAAAAAATGTTAACTAATGCCCTAATTAGATTAACAGTACTAATTAACACTAAAAACCTAGCTAACAGCTATTAACCACTAAATAACAACTAATAACAACTAACAGTAAAAAAACTAATACTAAAAAAACTAACAGTAAAAAAGATTAACAGTAAAAAACATGAGCACAAAAAAAATTCCCGGCCGGACGGTGGGGGCGCGCTCACGGGCACCGGCGCGCGGTGGAGCTCCTCCCGCTCACCTCGAGGAGGCCGGAGGTGGCAGGGTGGCGAGGACTCGGGCACGGGCGCACGGCGGCGAGGGCACGAGCAGGGGCGCGACGAGGGCACAAGGACGGCGCAGCGATGATTCCGGCGGCGAGGGCGAGGGCACGGGAACGGCGGCGCGGCGTGGACGAGACTCTCTGACGGCGTGGGAGAGGATTGCGTCGTCTAGGACTTAGCCGTTCTGCAAGGGTTTGTCCCGGGCGGTTGCTCCGCCGGGGTTATATAGGTCGGGGCCTTTTGCCCCGGTTAGTAACACCAACCGGGGTAAAAGGGGGTCTTTTGCCCCGGTTCGTGTTACCAACCGGGACAAAAGGGGTGGAGGTGGGCCAAAAGGACAAATTTCTCGTTTTTAAGAGTCCTGCCGATATTTTTTTTCCCTGCCCCGTTTAAATACTTTTTCAAATGTTTGTTCAAATACATTTCAAATGATTTCGAATTAGGAGAAACTTTCAATATGATATGTGTTTAAAATTGATAAAAAATTTCAAACACATTTTCTGTTTAAAATAATAATTATTCTAACTTTTTAAACTAGTAACAATTTTTGAAATTTCAAACAATTTTAAAAACCTAGTTTATGAATGGTTTTGAATTTGAACAAACTTTCCATATGAAAAGTGTTTAAAATTGCGCAAACATTTCAAAAACATTTTCTTTTTTGAAAAATAATTATTCTAACTATTTAAACTAGTAACGATTTTTGAAATTTCAAACATTTTTAAAAACCTAATTTATGAATGGTTTTGAATTTGAAGAAACTTTCAATATGAAAAGTGTTTAAAATTGCGTAAACATTTCAAATACATTTTCTGTTTTGAAAAATAATAATTATAACTATGAAAAGTGAGGCGCGGGAGTTGTGCCGCGTGGCGGGGGAGTCCTACCGCGTGGACGCGTGGCGCGGGAGTTGTGCCGCGTGGCCATGAGCGTGCGGTATAAACTGCCGCGCCTCGAGCGTCTTCTCCTCTCCACGCACCGTCGCGCCGCCACCATGCCTCCGAGGAGGAACATCACCACCGGCTTCCGCGGCGTCCGAGCACGGCAGAACGGAATGTTCACCGCGCATATCCGCTACGGGGACGACCGCATCCCCCTCGGCTCCTTTGCGACGGCGGCGGAGGCCGCCCGCGCCTGGGACGCGACGGCCTGGCGCCTCAACCGCCCGCAGCCACTGATGAACTTCAACGACTGCCACACCCTATGGGAAGCGGAGGCCAGGGCGCCGACGCCGCAGATCGTCACCGCCGCCGACCACCGCCACCTGCGCCACCGCGCGTTTCAGGGCCTAGTCGACGCAAGGTACGACCACGTGGTCCGCGAGTATTACCGAAACAATCCGGGGGAGGAGAGCGCCGACGAGGAGCTCTGGCAGACCCGCGCGGCTGAGCAGGCGGAGCGCCGCCTTGAACGCCACCTCGCGTTAGATGCCTCTCGGGAGGCGAGGACGAAGGCGCTGCAAGAGCTCCGCCGGGCCGACCACTCCGACAAAGTCTAGGCCTCCGATGATCCGAGGTGGGGGTCTATCTCGGACATACCATCATGCACCTCCGACGACGAGGAGGAGGTCACCGACGATTTCGCCGCCGACGACGACCAGGAGGAGGTCACCGACGAGTTCCCCGACTACGATGATGAGGAGTAGTGTTCGTCTGTTTTCTGTTTTTAATAAATGAATTTGTATTTCGGCGAACTGCGGCGCGCTAGCGCGTCTGTTTTCTGTTTTCCGTGTGATTCTTCCTGATTGGTGAGATTCAGACGCTAGAAAGAAACACACCCCTGATCCAATGACTCACAAGAGCTAACATTAATTAGGGAGGAGGCCGGTACATTTGGATAGATAAAACAAGGCAGTACAAAATGGCAAGAGTGGATCTAAACCTAAATGGAGAGCATAGATCTAGATAAACAAGGCAGTACATAATGGCAAGAGTGGATCTGATCTGCTATTCGTACTCCTGCCTAGGCCTATAGTACTCCAACTCCTAGTCATCGTAGTCGCCGCCATCGTCGTCACTATCGTTGGACGGTGCTCTGGACTCCCTCGGAGGATCACGACCCCAGGACTGGGCATGAGGGTAGCGCAAGCGGGGGTTATCGCCGGCCCTCATGTAGTTCATGACGCTCTGAAGAGTCCGTCCGCCGCCCCACCATAGCTGTCGACCGGCCTCGTTGAAGTTCGAAGGAGGCGGGCCGTTCTCCTCGTACCCGGCGAGCGCACTCTCACGCCAATTAATGAAGAAGGCGTCCCAAGTAGGGCGGTAGTCGGGATTCCAACTCGGATTCCTCCGCTGCTCCGGCGTGAGCTCGTGGTAGTAGTGGTTCGTGATGGCCATCCGACGCGCCACACCTTGAGGAACAGGAGGGACCGGCACTCCTCTGGCGCTCAACATCCAACCGGCGGGGACGCTATAGCCGGGCGGGCAGAGGTAGCTCAAGTTGGAAAGTGCCTCCGCCCGCAGAAAGGTTAGAGTGGGTATGGTAGAAGCCATGGGAGAGTGGTGATTTTATATGTGTTTATGCCAATGGTGGCAATGCATACAGATATATAGTGAGAAAAAACAGACCCTTTAGTCCTGACCCGTTTTACCAACCGGGACTAAAGGCTTACGGTTTCGTTGGGATCAATCACAAAGAATCACATGGATCGTGTGTTTCTTTCAAACGCTTGTGAGTCGTTGGATCAGGGGTGTGTTTCTTTCGAGCCCTTGTGAGCCGTTCAATCAGGGGTACGGTGTGTTTCTTTCGAGCGCTTGTTAGCCGTTGGATCGAAACCCTAGCACAACACTTTATGAGCCAGAGGACCCTATATATAGCCCACCTCTTGGAGTCCCTTCATACATCATTCCGTTCATCCACCGAATACAAATCATTCGGATTCGCCAACATACGTCATATCGTGCATTTGATATCCATATATGCACTCAGGAGCCATGGTAGGGCTGTGTGCTAGCGATACCGATTTTTTTGTGCTACATACCCCATTTATGGTTTGACAAAAGGTTCGATACATTATTCAGTTCATCGACCGACTAAAAATCATCCGGATTCGCCATCATACGTCCGACCGTGCTTTTGATATGAATATATGCACTCATGAGCCACGGTCGGGCTGTATGATGGCGACACCGTTTGTTTTGTTCTATATATCCAAATACATGAACTATACAGATTTGATACATTATTACATAATAGTCTAGCAATATTACATGTTTGTTTTCTGCGAGCTCAGATGGCATTATGCTCTCGGCCATTTCATCGAACACCTCTTGTGGATATGAGGGAAAAACAAGTGAGCACACCACACCAAAAAGTGAGTGACATGAGAAGTGGAGAACGCTGGCATGGTAGTGTTTATAACAAATAGAAAAAAATTGGATATAAATAAAAAAAGAATTCTATTAATTTTCATTTTCCATCTATTTGGTTAGTTTTTCTTAATGAAATTGAAATTATTAACTAAAGAGCAATATAGAAATAAAGAAATAACTTTTTATCTAGGAGTGGCTCATTTGCCCCGGTTGGAGCCACAAACCGGGGAAAAGACCCCCCACGACGCGCCCGCACGCGCACTGCTCGTTGAGGGTCTTTCGCCCCGGTTTATGGCCTCAACCGGGGCAAATGACCCCCCCCACCACACGCCCTGCTCGCCCCGGCCTCACCTCTGCAGTCTTTTGCACCGGGTGGTGGCCGAGCCGGGGCGAAAGCGGTGGTCGCCAGTGAGCAAAAGCCCCGTTTTCCACATGCATCGCATCGTGCTGAGCCGTACTAACATGTACTAACATGGATGTATCTAGACACTAAAATATGTCTAGATATATCTATATTTAGATATGTGGAAGTCATCTATTGTTGAACGGAGGGAGTAATTAATAATCACGGATCCATACAAAAAGACCAACTTGTTTTCAGAATATTGTTGGCAAACCTGCTGTTGTATGTCAACTAATCATGGATCCCTACAATAAAAGACCAACTTGTTCTCAGAATATTGTTGGGAAACCATTCCCTTGCATAACTTGCGGGCCCACCCTTTCTTGGGGTGGGAGTTTTCCCTCTAAGATTTGGTCCTCCCACCTATCCGTTTCCCATGTATATATACTCAGCTATTGTCTACAGAGAGACACACAATTAATTAATAATGATCTGTGTAGACTATTTCTCTGTATCCCTTTACTTTTCACATATGTGATTGTGCCGCTTGTACGACTATTTTGACTACGCTCCCACTCCACGCCCTTGTACCGGACTCGCCGGCAAAGGTTGTGGAACAAATATTTCCTACTATGGATGTGTTTGACTCGGTTTTGTTAAAGCAAACGGCATTGTATCGGTTCAGTGAGGGTAATAACAGAATGGAAACTTTCCAAATTTGGAAGGTTCATCCAGGTAACGGAAATGGAACCATAGCACAGATACAAAAAGAGAAGAGATGGCGGGTTCAAAAATAAAAAAAAGTGATGGATGGCCAAGAGAGGAGAGGCAAGCCAGCGAACAGAGGAGATCCGGAGAACGCCCGTGTTTGGGATCTGTCAAAAATGCTAGCTCATGTAGGGAAGACGATCTATGGCTGCTGCTGCTCCTTGCTTGGAGCTGCTGCTACCCGTGGTAGTAGACGGCGTGAACGCGAAATTTGTGGGCCTGCACCACCACCGTCATCGTCAGCGCAGCTTGTTTGAGGAGGGTAGGCGCGGGAGGAGATTTTGGTGGACAGGATCGGGGCCGGATGTATCGCTTGCGGTAACTATTTCCAGTTGGAACTGGCTGGTAACATTTTTGACTTATGGTGTAATTTGATTACATGTGACCAGTTTTATGGGCAAAAATAGCCAAAAAAGGGTAACACTATAAGATACCGGTGTAATGGGATAATGATGCAAACTGAGCGAACCAAACATGTCAATTATTCTTTGCCATATTATTTGGGCTACAAAATAAAGCAAGGAAAGAAGGCATTATGACATATACTCACTCCGTTCCAAAATAGATGACTCTCATTTGTCCAAACATGCATGTATGTGGACACTAAAATATGTCTACATACACGCATGTTTAGATAAATGGAGGTCATCTATTTTAGAACGGAGTGAGTACATGATATTGCTCAGAAGTGACAAAATACGAGTTAGAAGAATGCGTGAATGGGTGCCAAGACTTTATGCAACTATTTGTATAATAATACAACTAATAAATTAATGGAAGTAGTTTAGTTTGTTGCTTTTGAATCTATGTATCATGGGATGGCAAGTGCAAGTTCTCTCTAATAGAATATATGTTACAACATTTTGTGAGCATGTTACCATGTACAATTGGCAGTTATTATTAATTAGCTTCTTCAACCACACAATAATACATAATAATGATACACGAAGAGGCAAGACATGGGTAAGGTAGCCAGGAGACAAGACATGTAATTGTCCATGACTTTATCTTCATGGCTTTGACCATGTTAGTCCCAAGATATATGATCCATTGCACGATGTCGATCATTCTTAACATGTTGCTCTTCTTTTGGACCTTGTTCTGATGAGAACAAGCAGGCAATTTTGGGAGTAGATTACGAATAAATATTAGTACATCATTAGGTCAAACAAAGTTTGGGATGATCTCCTCATCCGAGATGCCCTCTATGCAACATACATTCTAAAGATCAAACAATACTAAAATTCCCATTCTATTCATATACTATAGTAGAAACTTTGCAAGTACATCATTGCCTGCCTCCTCCTTCTTGTAGCTTGTCCTTTTATATAATGTTGAGAATGAGATCGCCGCTAAACATGATGATCTAGTTACCCTCCTCCTACGACCCACTCACCGAGAAAGAGGCAAAGACCTCTCTAGTAGAGGTCTTTTACGGTAGGGACAAATATATACTATTCGTTCATCCAAGTAAATCTACACTAGTGGAAAACGGGCTTTTGCTCAGTGGCGAGCACCCCTTTCGCCCCGGCTCGGCCACCACCCGGTGCAAAAGGCTGCAGAGGTGGGGCCGGGGCGATCAGGGCGCGTGCTGGGGGGAGGGGGGCTTTTGCCCCGGTTAGGGCCACCAACCGGGGAAAAAGACCCCCACTATATAAACCCTGCCATGCCAGCCCTCTTCACTCCTCATGCCACTCACCTTTTGGTGTGGTGTGCTCACTTGTATTTCCCTCCTATGCACAAGAGGTGTTCGATGAAATGCCGGAGAGAATAA
This sequence comes from Alopecurus myosuroides, assembly GCA_028641055.1. Lineage (NCBI taxonomy): Eukaryota > Viridiplantae > Streptophyta > Magnoliopsida > Poales > Poaceae > Alopecurus > Alopecurus myosuroides. The sequence goes on from CM054063.1 coordinate 344,942,839, forward strand.
TGTCATCTTAGCTCGCATAAAACAAACATGTAATATTGCAAGACTATTGTGTAATAATGTATCAAACCTGCATGGTTCATGTATTTGGATTAGTCCACCTCTGTTTTCCACAAGTTTTCTATCAAAATTACTGTCCGGCGTATGAACTAGAGGATTTGTAGATATATAGAACAAAACAAACGGTATTGCCAGCATACAGCCCAACTATGGCTCCTGAGTGCATATATATGTGCATATCAAATGCACGGTCGGACGTATGCTGGCGAATCCGGATGGTTTGTACTCGGTCGAGGAAATGAATGATGTATCAAACCTTTTGTCAAACCTTGAATGGAGGATGTAGAACAAAACAATCGGTATCGCCAACATACAGCCCTACCATGGCTCCTGAGTGCATATATGCATATCAGATGCATGGTAGGACATATGCTGGCAAATCCGGATGATTTGTATTCGGTCGATGAACTGAATAATGTATGAAGGGACACCGAGAAGGGGGATATATATAGGGTCCTCTGACTCACAAAGTGTTGTGCTAGGGTTTTGATCCAACGGTTAAGAAGCGCTCGAAACAAACACCCCTGATTTAACGGCTCACAATCTCTCGAAAGAAACACACCGTACCCATGATCGAACAGCTCACAAGAGGTCAAAAGAAACACACCCCTGATCCAACGACTCACAAGCGCTTGAAAGAAACACATGATCCGTGTGATTCTTTCTGATTGGTCCCAACGAAACCGTAATCCTTTAGACACGGTTGGTAAAACAGGTCGGGACTAAAGAGTCTGTTTCTTCTCACTATATATATGTATGCATTTCCACCATTAGAATAAACACATATAAACTCACCACTCTCCCATGGCTTCTTCCGTACCCATTCTAACCTTCCTGCAGGCGGAGGCACTTTCCGCCTCGAACTACCCCTGCCCGCCCGGCTACAGCGTCCCTGCCGGTTGGATGCTGAGCGTCGGAGGAGTGCCGGTCCCTTGTGTTCCTCAAGGTGTGGTGCGTCGGACGGCCATCACGAACCATAATTACCACGAGCTCACGCGAGAGCAGCGGAGGAATCCCAGTTGGAATCCCGACTACCGCCCTACTTGAGACGCCTTCTTCATTAATCGGCGTGAGAGTGCGCTCGCTAGGTACAAGGAGAATGGCCCGCCTCCTTCGAACATCAACGAGGCCGGTCGTCAGCTGTGGTGGGGCGGCGGACGAACTCTTCAGAGCGTCATGAACTACATCAGGTCCGGCGATAACCCCCGCATGCGCTACCCTCACACCCAGTCCTGGCGTCGTGATCCTCCGAGGGAGTCCAGATCACCGTCCGATGATAGTGACGACGACGGCGGCAACAACGACGACTACAAGTCGGAGTACTATAGGCCTAGGCAGGAGTATGACTAGCAGATCAGATCCACTCTTGCCATTATCTAGATCTATTCTCTCCGTTTAGGTTTAGATCCACTCTTGCCATTATGTACTGCCTTGTTTATCTATCCAGATGTAACGGCCTCCTCCCTAATGTTAGCACTTGTGAGTCGTTGGATCAGGGGTGTGTTTCTTTCTCGCTCTTGTGAGTCGTCGGATCAGGGTGAGCCGTTAGTTATAGCGTATTCTTTCATTAAAAACAGAAAACAGACGCCCTAGCGCGCCGTAGTTCGCCGGAATACTACTCCTCCTCCTCGTCGTCGGGGAACTCGTCGGTGACCTCCTCCTGGTCGTCGGCGGCGGCGAAATTGTCGGTGACCTCCTCCTCGTCGTTGGAGGTGCACAATATCGTGTCCGAGATAGGCTCCCACTTCGGATCGTCGGAGGCCCAGACTTCGCCGGCGTGGTCGGCCCGGTGGAGCTCTTGCAGCGCCTTCGTCCTCGCCTCCCGGGCGGCCTCCAAAGCGAGGTGGCGTTCGAGGCGGCGCTCTGCACGCTCAGCCGCGCGGGTCTGCTAGAGCTCCTCGTCGGTGCGCTGATCCTCCGGATTGTTCCGGTAATACTCGCGGACGGCGCACTCGTCCCAGACGTCGACTAGGCCCTGAAACACGCGGTGGCGGAGGTGGGGGTGGTTGGCGGCGGTGGCGATCTGCGGCGTCGGCGCCCTGTCCTCCGCTTCCCAAAGGGTGTGGCAGTCGTTGAAAGTCATCAGCGACCGCGGGCGGGAGGAGTATATGGTTGTCCCCGTAGCGGATCTCTGCGGTGAACATTCCGTTTGGACGCGCTCGGACGCCGCGGAAGCCGGTGGTGCTGTTCCTCCTCGGAGGCATGGCGGCGGCGCAGCGGTTCGTGGAGAGGAGAGAGGGAGAAGAGTGGACGCGTGGAGAGGAAAAGATGCTCGAGGCGCAGTATTTTATACTGCGCGCTCGCGGCCACGCGGCACAACTCCCGTGCCACGCGGCCACATGCGTCTAAAACAAGTAACAGAGTTTTTTTAAATGTCTGAAAATTCAAAAATTGTTACTAGTTTAAATAGTTAGAATAAATATTTTTTAAAACAGAAAATGTATTTGAAATGTTTACGCAATTTTAAACACTTTTCATATTAAAAGTTTCTCCAAATTCAAAACCATTCATAAACTAGGTTTTTAAAATGTTTGAAAATTCAAAATTGTTACTAGTTTAAATAGTTAGAATAATTATTTTTAAAACAGAAAATGTATTTGAAATTGTTACGCAATTTTAAACAGTTTCCATATTGAAAGTTTCTCCTAATTCAAAACCATTGAAATGTATTTGAAAAAGTATTTGAAACGTGGCAGGGAATAAAATGGCGGTAGGGGAAAAATAATGAAATTTTGGGTCTTTTACCCCGGTTGGTGCCACCAACCGGGGTGAAAGACCCTCTTTTGCCCTGGTTCGTGCCATCAACCGGGGCAAAAGGCCTCCACCTATATAGCCCAGGGCGGAGCAACCGACCGGGGGAAACCCTCAGAAACGCCTAAGTCCCCGACGACGAAATCCAGAATGACGCTGTCAGGCTGCCCCATTTCGCCGCCGGGAATCGTCGTCGCGCCCGTGCTCTCGCCGCCGGGAATCCTCTCAATGCCCGTGCCCGTGCTCCTCGCCTCCACCGTGTGCGCGTGACCGTGCGCCCGTGCCCGCGCCCGTACTCCTCGCCGCCGGGAACCTCGCCGCCGGGAACCTCGCCGCCGGGCTCCTCGCCCCCGAGATCTCGCCGCCGTTCCACCTCCATCCTCCTCGAGGTGAGCGGGAGGAGCTCCACCGCTCGCCCTCCCCGTGCGCGCGCCCCCATCGGCTGGCCGGTAGATTTTTTCCGTGTTTATGTTTTTTTTACTGGTATTCTTTTTTACTCTTAGTATTTTTTAGCGTTAGTTTGTTTTACTGTTAGTTGCTATTACTTATTAGTTGTTATTTAGTTGTTAATATTTGTTAATACTATTTTCTAGCATTAGTTGTTAGTTGTTAATAGTTGTTATTAGTTGTTACTATTTTTTACCGTTAGTTTTTTAACTGTTAGTTGTTATTAGTTGTTAATATTTGCTAAATCCAAAATATCGAGCACATGTAATCACCGGATACATGAGTGAGAGAAACATGAGGGAACCGAGGGGGACAGAGAGGAGATAAACAAGGTGGGGAGCCGCGACATCACCGCGACCACGATCCCGACCACGGCGCCGCGCTCACTCACACCCACCGCAACCACCCCGACACGATCCCGACCACGGCGCCGCGCGTATAATACCCCGTGCACGCCACCCTCTCGCCACACCACTTCTCACACCCACCGCAACCACCCCGCACATGATCCCGACCACGGCGCCGCGCTCACTCATACCCACCGCAACCACCCCAACACGATCCCCACCACGGCGCCGCGCGTATAATACCCTGTCCACGCCACCCTCTCACCACACCACTCCTCGCACCCACCGCAACCACCCCGCACACATTCCCGACCACGGCGCCGCGCTCACTTACACCCACCGCAACCACCCCAACACGATCCCGACCACGGCGCCGCGCGTATAAGACCCCATCCACGCCACCCTCTCGCCACACCACTCCTCGCACCCACCGCAACCAACCCGCACACGATCTCTACCACGGTGTCGCGCTCACTCACGCCCACTGCAACCACCCCGACACGATCCCGACCACGGCGCCGCACGTATAAGACCCCGTCCACGCCACCCTCTCGCCACACCACTCCTCACACCCATCGCAACCACCCTGCACACTATCCACCGAGCATGTCTATTAGAATCTTGTTTTCTAGCATGTGTAAGTGTGTTACTCTCTGTTATAATGATCTTTTCTTACAGTACTTAGTGGTAATTATCCATATGTGAAACTTGATTGCATTTGAATTTATTAAAATATTGAAGTGATTTACTTGTTCAAATATTTGATTTACTATAGTATTTTATCTTCCATTTGTATTAGTTGAGCTATGGACGGCAGAGAGGATGAACAATAGGTGTTCGCTATAATAGAAGAAAGTACACTCACCGGTGGACCCAATGACGGTGGAGGTCAAGACGACGACTCGCAGTACCTGAATGAATCAGGTCAGGGGATGGAGTAAGAAAAGCAATTGCAAGGACCATATGTGGAACCGGAGAAAAGCAGTGATGAACAAGCCTTAGTGAAGGCCGTGGAACCTACTGCATCGACATCGTCTACCAAGAGGTCGAAACGAGGCCCAGCTCAAGAGATGAGCTCGAAAGAGCATCTGCTAATCGAGCAAGTCTATCGATCCGGCATACCTGCTTGGCCCATCAAGACAACAACTAAGTTTACAAGCCAATGTGGAGTTGTTGTTAGGGACATGATATCCCACAAGTATAGGGGATCGTGTGTAGCCTTTTCGATAAGTAAGAGTGTCGAACCCAACGAGGAGCTAAAGGTAGTACACGTATTCTCTCAAGTTCTATCAACCACTGATACAACTCTACGCACACTAAAATTTTACTTTACCTAGGAAATAATACTAGAGCAACAATACAGGTAAACAAGATAGTTTTGCAGGATAATAAATACATGAAAGTAAAGTTAGTTGCTGCAGCAATAAAGTATACTAAATGACTATAAACTAACAGTACCATGAGAGTGGGAAAGTGGTGGTAATTGTGATGGATTTATCCATGATCAAATAGTCAAATATATGGTTGTTAATCCTCTTTTATGTGGGAGAGGCAAATCTAACAAGCTCTCACTATTGAATGATTGCAAGTACTTATGATTGGAACTCTAGCAAATATCCGTAACTACTAGAAGATACATTAAGGTAAAAATACACATCCATAGCATTAAAATCAAAAGATCCTCTTTAACCCATATGCTTCAATCACTAGATTGGGGCCCATGTTTCTGTCACTCAAGCAGCTCTCCCTCTAGCTTTGTACACATAATACAAACCCTATGATGTGATCCATGCGCTCATAAACATATGATGGCACCATAGGACTGTAACAAATTCAATATATAGATCAAACCATCCATAGAGATTCAACAATCAATCATATGACAAAAGGATCTACACAAACATGCCATAGATGTAATAGATCTTCTGCAAATAATTTATAACGTCAAACACAATGTTTACATAGGACGGTACAGAGGTGTGTGGGAGGATTAAGCACTGTATACAAATAGGAATTGGCAATGGAGATGGAGGTGAAGAAGGTGGAGAGGACAACGCAGGGCGGCGCCACCGACATCATGGGGGAGCGCCACCCCTTAGCCCTCTTCCTTCAGACTTGGGAGCCCTCCCCATGGAGATGAGATCCATGGGGGAGGCTAAATTGTGGTTTTGGTGGCTGGAAATTCGTGGTATGGGGTGTCTCCAACGACATAGATTTCCTCCCTTTATATAGTATCACGGATTTCCGTCATCCCATATAGGGCTGCGGTAAATTGGGAGTATCTCGGCAGTCTGGACTCGGAATTAGAAGAAATGTAACTATAGAACGTACGTCGGAAAATTTCCCGCAACTTTGTCTTCTGTGAGATTTCTGTTTGACGCTATCTTCGACCCGTAACGTGGCAATCTTTAAAAAGTGTTTTCAGACAGATTTCAGGAAAGTCCCAATTCGACTCCATCAAGGTTTCTTCTTCTATTTTTGGTAATTCCTACACATCAAAGTGTAAAAAAACAACATTGTGCACTTTTTCAACTATTAGTAGGTTAGTCCGAATAAATCATAAAATTAATATAAAAACAATTATGAAAAGCATTAAAATAGCATGAAACCATCAAAAATTATAGATACATTTTGAACATATCAACATCCCTAAGCTTAGTTCCTACTCGTCCTCGAGTAGGTAAAACGATAAAAACAAAATAATTTTTGAGGTGACATGCTACCAACAACATTGATCATCCATAATGTGAACACATATGTAAGCTGAGAACATAGAACTTAAGCACAATCATGATAAATAAAACTTTAATAATAAAGCATAACAATCACGTTGCATCATGAGAAGTAACACAATAGAAGATTATGAATAACAATGCATCGAAAGTTATACGTTTGTTTCAAGTATAGAGAAAGCATGGAAAAGTGATATTTCGCTAGTCTTTAAGAGTGTGGCAAAACATAAGTGCCAGGACACCTTCAAAGTTTATGAGGAAGACTAGAAAAAATAATTTGAGAACAAGTAATAGCACATCATGAATCAATTAATAATATTTCTGGGACAAATACACTTTAAACTCAGAATGGCAACTATGCTCTCTCAATTGTGCATAAATTTAAAAGATGGAGACTCAACATAAAAACTAAATTAAAGACCCTTCGCAGAGGGAAGCATGGATCACTGGTGTGCTAGAGCTTTTATTTTATTAAACATAGGTGTAAAATGTTTGACACTCCTCCCATCCATCTTACACAAACCATGGCTAACTGATTGCTATGGATGGTGTGTTGGAAACCCCAAGAGGAGGGTGTGATGAGTAAGCGGCAAGAATTTCCCTCGGTTAAGAACCAAGGTTATCAATCCAGTAGGAGGAAGAGGATCTATGGAAGATTGATGACACTGACGGTGGTGATGGCGCCTCACCGGTGTCAGCAACAACGTGGAACCTGCACACAACACAACCAAAATACTTTGTCCCAACAGTACAATGAGGTTGTCAATCTCACCGGTCTTGCTGAAAACAAATATTACACGTATAGTGTGGAAAATGATGTATGCTTGCAGTAAGTAAAGAAAGCAGGAAATAGTTTTGATTTGTTTAACAGTGTGGAAAATGGACCGGGGTTTATAGATTTCACTAGTGGTGTCTCCCCATAAAAGATAGCATTCCTCGTGAACAAATTACAGTTGGGAAATTGACAAATAGAGGTTGCACCGTAGTGCACATATATGACATGAAGACTATTATGATATTTAGTGCAGGCATTACAGCAATATACATAGACCGAAATCCATCTGCATCTATGACTAATAATCCACCCTCAGGTAATCATCCAAACCCCCTTAGGTATTAAGTTGCAAGCAACAGATAACTGCATTAAACAAAGTGTGTAATGTAAGCAATGATTATGCACGCGGACACTGTCACTGCTGTTTTCTCCCTAATGGCAACATCACATCCTCCCCCTTCACGTTTCTGTCACTCGAGCAAGGCGAAAAGGAGGCATGAACCCACTATCAAGCATAAATACTCCCTCTTGGAGTCACTAGCAACTACTTTGGCCAGAGCAACCACTAGCAACGGAAAGCATGCAAGATCACAAACAAAATATGCAAATAAAGACTCTAATCAACTTGGCATAAGTTCAATATTCATCGGATCCCAGCAAACACAGCATATAGAATTACATAAAATCCATCTTGATCATGATAGGCAGCTCACGAGATCTAAACATGGAGCCATATGAGGAGAAGACAACCATCTAGCTACAACTACGAACCCATAGTCCAAGGATGAACTACTCACGCATCACTCCGGAGGCAGGCATGGTGATGGAGAAGCCTCCGGTGATGATCTCCTCTCTGGCAGGGTGCCGGAAACAGATTCAGAACTCCCCTGATCTAGGGTTGACAGTGACGGTGGCTGCGGAACTTTTCAGGGGATTTTTGATCAGGTGGTTAGGGTTTTCTATCTTGGGGGGGGGGGGGGTTAAATAGGCAAAAGGGCAAAGGCCGTGGAGCTCCAGCGGCACCACACCCATAGTTGGCGCGGCCAGGGGGACCCGTGCCACCCTATGGTGTGGCCTCCCTGGTGCCCGTCTTTGACTCCTCTTCGGTGTTCTGGATGCTTCCGGGGAAAATAGGCACTTCGGGCTAATTTGTGGGGTCCAATTCCGAGAATGTTTCGAGAACAACTTTTCTGAAACCAAAAACAGCAGAAAACATGGAACTGGCACTTGGCATCATGTTAGTAGGTTAGTCCCGGAAAACGTATAAAAATGCTATAAATAAGAGAGAAAACAAGTAGCAATTGACATAATATGATCATGGAGCATCAAAAATTATAGATACGTTGGAGACGTATCACTAACTGAATTCTCGGGTGCCTGCCAACAATCACATACCATGGAGGAATGTCTATATTTTGGGAGATGTATGCTAATGTCAACGAATGGTAAATTGAAAATATATTACGTCACAAGCTAACTAGATTTCACAAGAGAGGCTCCCGTATGAAGGACGCAACTGGTGTAGAAGGTCATCCCTCTTTCTCTTTTTTTTACACAATTATGCTTTGACTGGTAAATCAGGGGCAAAACTAGTGAAGAGATTTTGTGTGTATTAATTTGGGGCTGGGCACCCCGCTGCCAGCTCTTCTATCAATTGGATAAGAGGATGAAGCCACTAGTACAGGGTGTGAAATCCAATCAACAAGTGAGATGATGATTCTCTATTTATGTCCTCATGAGCAAAAACAGGAACACAAAGCAGGAGTAATTTTGAAGGTTTTAAAGGTGACACATGAGCAAATTACTTGGAGTCGCAGTTAAATACCACATGTAGGTAGGTATGATGGACACAATGGGAGAACTTGGTTTTAGGGAGTTGGATGAATGAGTAGAATTCCATACTTAGTATAGGTGGACGCTACCAAAATACTGGGAGTAACAAACCAAGAGAGCATAAGAGCCATAATCATGCATAGCGACATAAACATCATTAATCAAAACATAAGTGGTACCACAAGTTCAAAAACTAAATGATCATAGAGGCTATTAGTGACTGGTTCATAGTCATAAACATGGTGTGAGCATGCGCCAAGTCAACAAATAAAACATTCAAAAGAGAATACCGCAAATTTATGCTTCAATATGACAAGAACAACTGATGATTCTTTCAATGGCACATTAAAAACTCTCAGCTATTTGAGGCTAATCATGCTACTCAATAACCACAAGGATTTAAAACTAAAATAACATCTATCATGATATGAAAAAGTTCTAGCCACAGTCTATACAAGCTTCTACTTGCACCATTAAAAATTCTGCCTCAAGCAACAGTTTCTTTTCCCAACAAGCACCATACAATATGTTTTAACAAAAATACTCTACATGATACAACAAGAAAACATGAGAGTACTCACATAACAATACTAAAACTAACAGCTCTAAATAAGAGATGCATGAAAACAAAGGCTAAACGCCATACTAGCAAAAGTGAACACTGACAGAACAATAAGAATGAAGACTAGAGTGTTCTAAGCAATGAAAACAGAGTGTGCCTCTCTCCCACACAAGTATGATAAGATCTAACTATAAACTACAACAAAGAAAACTATACAAACTGAAAGAAAAATAAAAGACGCTCCAAATAAAGCACATAAGATGTGACCTGTAACATCCCAAGTATGAAAAATAGCCATTAGAATGTTTGCTCCCTGTTATTTTATGTTTTGCATCATGGCATCATGTTCATTGCAATTGTTTTGCTTGTTTTCCATTTGTTTTCCTCTGTTTTCATTTGTTTTCCAACTGTTTTCCTTTGTTTTCTATTTGAATTTCAAACCAAAATTCAAACCTTTTGTTTCATCCTTGTGATGTTACAATTTCCAAAGTGATATTTCAAATCAAAACAATTATTTGCTTCCATTAAATTTGTGATTCCAAACTATTGTTTTATTTCTATAAAAATGCATCCAATAACCAAACCCTTTTCAAATTCAAATAATTCTCCAAACAACAACCCTTTTGAACTTTATGAAAATTGCAAAAACCAATCAAACTTTTGTTTCAAATAAACTTGAAGGTTCAACTATTCAAATTATTGCTTCCAATATTTAAACTAATAGCAATTCACCTAAATTCAATCCATTTACCAAACCTCAACTAATTTGAATTATTTTTGTAAACAAAAGATGCACATGTTGTTTTTACCCTAAATAACTCACCCAAATTTTCTCCTAATTTTTCTAACATCCAAACCCTAGCTTTTCCTCCTATTTCAATCAGCAAAAAAAAGAGAAACAAAGAAAAATAATAAAGCTAACAAGAGGAGAGGAGAGAGGAGCACACCAGGCCCAGCCCTTTCCCCTTTGGCCCAACTCCCTCTCAGCCCAATACCCCTTCGCCAGCTTCTTCCACCTCTGTACGGATTGCATCCATGGTGTCCATGTATGTTCAGAGGTACAGGCAACGGCCACCACTCCTCCACTCCCCCCTATAACCTAGCCCCTGCTCCCTAGCCCTAACCCTACTTCCCTCCTCCCTCCTTCTTCCCTCTCACCGCCTCCATCTCTCCTCCCACCTCCAACTCCTTCTCTGTATCTTGCCTGAACCATCAACACCCGAAAATCACCTCCACTTCCTCCGATGATCATCGCCCCTAGGGATCCCCTCCGGCCGCCGCGAGGGTGGGAATGGAAAGCCCCCACCACGGGCTTCCTCTCCATCCCCTTGGCTCGAGCCGGGAGAGCCGGATGCGCCGCCGCCGTCCTCCTCAAGTCGCGGCCGTCTCCCTGTCCGCCCCGACCTCCTCCTGCCTCGAGCGCACGAGGTGAGCCCTCCCCTTTCCTCCCGCTCGCTCTCCTCCCTCTCTCTCCTTTACCTCGCCACAGCACGCCCCCACGCCCGTCCGCCCGGCGCCACTCCGGCGAGCAGCAGCCGCGACGGCCCTCGGCGACCATCCATCGATCCCATCCGCTCGGGTTCAGTTAGCGTGCAGCAAAAAATTCAGTAAACCCGCCAGTCTGAACCATATCCACCCCCCGCAGTCCCTTCTACCACAAGCAGCAGCACGGCCCAGTTGGTCTGTCCCTAGCGCGCGCCCGGGAGGTCTAGGGTTCGATCCCTCTAACCCACCTTTTATTCCTGCGTTTTTCTTTTTCTGCCCGCAGTTCAGAAAGTCAGATCTGATCAATTACTTCTAAATTCCATATAAAATTGAATATCACTCCAATTTGAATGATTCAAAATCCTGTGGTTTCATAATTTTGTGCTCCTTCTAGTAATGTCAAGTTTGCAACATGTTTCTTTAACATTTGTTTGCACTAAATAATTAATTACTGAAAATGCAATAAAATTTGGAAACTTTGGAATTTCATAACTTTAATTCTACTCATCCAATTTAAGAAAACTTGGGCTCTAAAAATTTGTCTTAACAAACTCTACACATTGGTATTTTATTTGGTCACAATTGAATTAATTTTGAGCATGTTTTCCTCTGTTTACTAAAAATGGCAGAATAAGAATGATTATGGAAAATTGCATAATAAATTCAATAATCACCCAAAAATTATGATTAATAGCTCAAAATGTTCAATGAAACCTTTGCTACATGTTTTCAACCTTTTCAATGCAATTTGTTCACTGTTTTGAATATTTTAACTTGGTGCAATATTTGAAAACCTGTTTAATTCACTTAATTTTGCAAAATTCATAACTTGAGCATAAAAATTCCAAATTGCACAAACTAAATATGTTTTCCAATCAACTTTTCATGTACTTTCCAAATATCAACTTTGTTTGCTGTTTTGAATATTTGAAATTGCTGAAAACAACTGTTTCTTATTTATTGCATTTAAAATTGCCAAAATAATAACTTGCTCATTTTAAATCCAATTTCAACAAATAAAATATGTTTTCCATGCAAAATTAAACCCTCTTTCCAAATATAAAATTTGTTTCATGTTTTGAATAATTAAAATTGGTTAAATGATTTAAACCTTGCTTAAATCATTTAATATTGTTAAATTCATAACTTGATCAACTTAAATTCTTTTGGGACATATAAAATATGTTTTCCAACCATAAAAGTATAATCTTTTGAAATATGAATTTGGTTTAATGCTTTGGACAAATAAAAATTCAAATAAGTTCATGTTTGAATTAAATTCATTTAATTCTTGTTTAAACTTGTTTAATTCATAAGTGATTCATCCAAAATCCTTTTTCAACAAGTGAAACATGTAATCCACCCAAAATTGTGTGTTCTATTCAAATATAAACTTTGTTATCTATTTTGGACAAGTTAAATTGGTGAAAACAACAAATGTTTTTGTGACACCTTTAAGAAACCAAAATTCCTTAACTTAATAACTAAAATTTCAAAATGGGTAAACCTTATTTCCAATTGATTCTATTGTTGTTATTTTGCTGTTTTCCTCATCCATGCATCATGCTATCCACTTTCACATGTTGCTTAGTCGTAAACCAATTAATTCAACCATAATTCATGGGCTTTCCATATGCAATCCACATTGCATGTGGGTCCATTTAATCATGTTGTTACCATGTCAACTAGTTTATTTCTATGCATCAATTAAATGGTCATGCATCATACCATGTTTGTGCATTATGCCATGATATTGATTGTTTGTTCTCTGCGTTGTTTGTTTGCTTCTTCTCGGATATACGACGATGTTGAGACCGACGATACTTCCGACACCCCTTCTAAGGACTTAGCTCAGTACCAGGCTACTGGGTTTGCAGGCAAGTATTCACTCACATGAACCATTGTGTTCCTTTCAACATTGGATACCGATACTTTCCGTTGTCTATTATGCTAGCCCTATGAATAGTTGCTTCTGTTACGAACCTATCACATGAATCCCTTAATCCTGATATTGCCTCACCTCCACTCCTATAACCCCATTGTTTGAGCCCGTGTCTTACTAGCATGCTTAGGGTTGTTTTGCTCGAGTCTGTTACCCGTTACTTTCTGTTACTATTTCATTATGTTCTGGGGGCTCGATGTTAAACAATGAATCATGCTACTGTTATTGTTAAATAATAATTTGATGATAAGGCACCGGCAGGAGGCCATGTGTGGTTTTGAGGCCTGCTAGTGTCGACCCTAATAGGAAAAGGGTCTTGTCTACTGATCCATGATGAGCGCACTAACCGCATGTGGGAAGCAAGTATGGGCGCCCCCTCAATTTGATTTGATTCGCATCTCGTCCAAATCGCCTCATTTAGTTCGTGTTTTCCATTTGCCGCATGCATGTTTTTGCGAGCCCAGGCCAGGGTGGAACTTTTGTAGTCGGCATATAGGGGGACACTGTCTTAGAGTGCTATGAGGGTCCCTTTTCTTCGGGGCTCGATTAGCCGTGCGCCCAAGGTGCTTTGGGCTTGATGCGAAGAAGAGTTGAGTTGTGTAGAGTGCCCCGCTTGGTGGGAGGCATCCCATCTGGCGGGTTATTCTTGCGTGTACGGCCAAATTGGTGCAACCCTGCAGGGATAAATCTTCTCGAGAAGCCGTGTTTTCCGCGGTTATGGACTACTTGGTGAAAGTACTGGCTAACAAGTACTCGGGACAACTTAAACCTAATGATTAACAACCTTACACCCAATGATTAACAACTTGACTAGTAATAGGCTTATTGACACAATAATCTGAACCATCATTATTTCAACTGTGTGAGTTATCCTCGGATTGCTTCTTTGGATAAGGGGCGAGGTCCAGGATGGGTTTGTTTGGTGGTTAGTTGTAGTTGGTTACGATACGTGATCTTATCTCCTTTCTGTTAGCCGGAAGTGGTAGTAACTCTGTAGTTGGTTAGAGCAGCCAGTTGCAGCATCTTTTATATCCCCTTCCTTCCGTTGAACCCAAAGCATCTGTGCTTGGTGTTGACGGGTTACATTTTGGTGAACTGTGAGTCTTGCTTGCCAGTACGTTTATGTACTGACCCCTTTGGGGCTGTGGTTTCCGCAGACTACGTTTCCGAAGATCACCATGGTGGCTACTACGTGGAGTATGACGAGACTGCTGACGAGTAGATAGCGGACCCGGGCAGGATCCGAGACTTCGTGGATGGGCTCCGTCTGTTCGTTTCCGGCCTCTTAGGCCTATTTGGATCTTGTCTGTACTCATACATTTTGGATGATTCCGCTGTGATGTAATGATGAATTGTTGGGACATGTGTCCTCTGGATGATTGTATTTGCTATCTCTGCTCTAGTGGGAGCTATTTGCAACTTATTTCCATCTTTTGTGTCGTAGAGATCTGTTGTGATATCACTTGTTCCAATTCCGTTGACGTACCATGTGTGTATGTTTTTTGAAGTACGTCAATGGAAGTATCCTGATTTCTATGGGATAGTTTACGTCGACGCTGAACAGACAGGGGTTGGTTGTCACACATACGTGTGTTGGCCTACTCGTAAGAGGACGCGGGTGCCGGTAAGCCCCGTAATCCAATCTACTACTGTTCAACGGAACGGCGAGTATCCTTTAGAAGTCCGGGTGCGACATGACCGAATAAAAATATGGTTTCACTAGAAGTGACCTGATAAATTGTTCATGAAGAAAGGGATGCCTTGGGCATCCCCAAGCTTAGGTGCTTGACTCTTCTTGGAATTTTCTGCGATGTACCACTGGGGCATCCCCAAGCTTAGGCTTTTCACTCTTCTTGATCACGTCATATCATCCTCTTCTCTTGACCTTCCAAACTTCCTTCACACCAAACTTCTCACAATCTTTATTAGCAAAGTTAGTGCAATCGAAATAATAAATTCACATGGTTCAGTTTCAACACAAGACTAACACTCAGAAACACATTAGCTACTGTCACAACTTCTTTTGAAACTGTTTTTCTCAAAAGAACACCAAGAGAAACAGATTAAGATGCAAATGCAATTATTGGCAGAAATCTGTCAAAATAGAATAGTAGGTAAAGATGATTTTTTCGAAAATATTCTGTTGCTCAAATCAAAAAGTGTTCGACTAAGAAAATTCGCGTATATAGCCCAGGATTACGCACAACAAAACTTAGGTTATTTTTAATTTTCCGTGATTTTATACGAATTTAACAGTGGACAAAAAAATTTGTTTCCTGCGCAGAAATCCGAAATATAGTCTCAAATTTCCACTAGAGGCTTTAGTTGGCTCAACTAATAAATGAAAATAAAGATACAAAGGAGTTGCTACAGAAGTATACAACCCCTTGACTCAAAGAAAACAAAGAAAAACAATGCAAAAATAAAAACATGGGTTATCTCCCAAGAAGTGTTGTTCTTTAAAGCCTTTTGGCTAGGCATGATATATTTCCCAAAGTGCTGCTATTAAACCAAATCAAATTTTGTTTTTGAATTAAAGAAAGGTTTATTAAATTTCCAACTTATAAATGAAAGGTAAGACCCAAAAAGAATCAAACGAAAATGCAAAGCGCCACTATTACAACAAAAGTCAGAATCTATCCAGAAGAACAACAGCTGGAAAACGTATTTATTAGGTGCACTTAAACATGTCATAAATTTTTTCCAATTTTTGTGAATGCATAGGGTTAGATGATACATAACCACTTAAAGTTTAGTGAGTTTTCGAGTTTTCAGTAAAATAAGAAAAATCGTACAATGAGCAGCATATGCTAAAAACAGAAAAAGCCCTTAAATATGCATCAACTAAAACTAAATGCGCAAAACTTGGTACTTTATTTTTTTAGAAACTAGAATAACATAGGCTAAACAATAATTAAACTTCATAGTAATAGAACAGAAACCCAAAAATAAATGAAAGCAAATTAAAATACATGTTAAGACCATATCATGTGAAAAAGGTAATATAGATCATGAACGAGACAACCTCATTTTTGTTGATGGATAGGGGGATGACACGGGCATCCCTAAGATTAGATGGTTGTATCTTCTTCAATATGTTCTTGGGATGCACCTAAACATCCCCAATCTTTAGCTCTTCCATATTTCTGTTCATCTCATATCACCATATTGAATAGATATTATAAGCTATATCCACATAAAACTTTACAAAACTCATTAGTAGGGTTAGGACTCATTAAATAAAATTCACTCATGTTCAAGTATTGGCAAGTTTCATGATATTTATTAAACATTAGCCACTGTATATATACCAAGGTTTCTTATACAATTTCCGTTGTCCGTCGAAAAACTAAGGAAACTAAGAACACTAAGTACAATATTGAACAAACAAAGAAATCTGCGGAAACTGAACAAGCTGTAAAGATGTCACTCAATGAGATAGTTATGGAGCTCAAATCAAAAAACATAAAACTAATGAAAGAAAGATAATAATCTCAGGTTTATAAAAATAATGTTTTGGTGATCTTAAACAGGTTATACGGTGAAGCACAACAAATCTGTTTCTGTGCAGTAAACAAACTTTTGCACTTTCAAGTAACTAGGGACTAATATTAGCACTTTATTTTTTTTATGTACAGCTATACAATATATATTTTTTTATCTGAAAAGCTTCCATGGAAAGAATTGTTTTGGTTTTATAGGCATGAACACAAGTGTTCAAAGTCGACCCCCACTTAACCATTACTCATCTTTTCAATCACTTTTCTTTTTGAAAACATTTTTAGATAAAAATGCAACTAATTTTTTTATAATTCGCATTCCCTGTCCAAACTAAGATAGAAAACAACTTACAACTAAAAGTAAAAATAAATTTAATGACAAATCAAACAAGTGCACACACGAATATTCACCCACTCTATTTCTCCCCGGCAACTGCGTCAGAAAAGGTCTTGATATCCCACAAGTATAGGGGATCATGTGTAGCCTTTTCGATAAGTAAGAGTGTTGAACCCAACGAGGAGCTAAAGATAGGATAAGTATGCTCTCAAGTTCTATCAACCACTGATACAACACTACGCACACTAAACGTTTACTTTACCTAGGAAATAACACTAGAGCAACAATATGGGTAAACAAGATAGTTTTGCATGAAAATAAATACATGAAAGTAAAGTTAGTTTCTAAAGTAATAAAGTACAAAGAATTACTATAAACTAACACTACCATGAGTGTGGGAAAGTGGTGGTAATTATCATGGATTTATCCATGATCAAATAGTCAAATACATGGTTGATATTCCTCTTTTATGTGGGAGTGGCAAAGCTAACAAGCTCTCACTATCCAATGATTGCAAGTACTTATGATTGGAACTCTAGAAAACATCGATAACTACTAGAAGATACATTAAGGTAAAAATACCCAACCATAGCATTAAGATCAAAAGGTCCTCTTTATCACATATTCTTCAATCACTAGATTGGGGCTCATGTCTCTGTCACTCAAGCAGCCCTCCCTATAGCTTTCTACACATACTACAAACCCTATGATGTGATCCATGCGCGCATAAACATATGATGGCACCATAGGAATGTAAAAAATTCAATATATAGCTCAAACCATCCATAGAGATTCAACAATCAATCATATGTCAAAATGATCTACACAAACATGACAAAGATGCAATAGATCATCTGCAAATAATTTCTAAGGTCAAGCACCATGTATACATAGGACGGTATAGAGGTGTGTGGGAGGATGAACCACTGTATACAAGTAGGAATTGGCGATGAAGATGGCGGTGAAGACGGTGGAGAGGACAACTCAGGGCGGCGCCGACGGTGGCGCGGTGACTCTTTCCCTGCGCCACCGGCATCATGTGGGAGTGCCGCCCCTTAGCCCTCTTCCTTCATGGACTTGGGAGCCATCCCCCATGGAGATGAGATCCATGAGGGAGGCTAAAACGTGGCTTTTGTGGCTGGAAATTCGTGGTATGGGGTGTCTCCCACGACCTAGGTTTCCTGCCTTTATATAGTATCACGGATTTTCGTCATCCCATCTAGAGCTGCGGTAAATAGGGCGGTACTCAGAATCAGGTGAATGTTAACTCTAGAACGTACAGCGTGAAATTCCCCATAACTTTGTCTTCTGTGAGATTTCCGTTTGACGCTGTCTTCGACTTGTAACATGGCAATCTTTAAAAAGTGTTTTCAGACAGATTTCAGGAAAGTCCCAATTCGACTCCAACAAGGTTTTTTCTTCTATTTTTGTTATTTCCTACACATCAAAGTGTAAAACAAGAACATTGTGCACTTTTGCAACTATTAGTAGATTAGTCCAAATAAATCATAAACTTAATATAAATACAATTATGAAAAGCATTAAAGTAGCATAAAACCATCAAAAATTATAGATACATTTTGGACGTATCAGGACATAATCCCGATAAGTATTGAAGAATGGAATGAGCCAGCAAAGGACAAAAACGATCCTGACCGTCTGGCAGTTTCTTTTGTCTCAGGCCGGTCAAAACAAGCTCTATTCGACAAGCTAATGAACCATTTTAGTCTCCCAAAATGTGAAACCGCCAAGACACAAAAGGCAATGCGCGACACAGTGATGCACTAGGGTCTGAAGGAGTTGCAGTGCCTAAGTTTGACAAACTCGAGGCAGATCTGCGAGAGCAGGGGATCATTCCAGGTACACAGGATTTTCCGCGGAGGTAAAAGAATTGGTTTCTTGGGCATGGGGCGACTTTGACGCAGAAGGGAACCTTATTATGACTGAAAAAATAAAGGTCCCCTCTGCGGCACTTGAGAAAGTGTTCCAAGAGGTTAAAGAGGGAGAGTTCAAGCCAGATCGAGAGAATGACGAGCTTACGAAGGCCCTATCGGAATCCAGAACATGGCGGCTGGACACGAGGCAAATGACGATATCTGTGGTGCTTTGGCATCAAGAAGGAAGATTGTGTCTATCCATATAGAAGTTGAGAGAGAGGAAAGAGAAAGAAGGAGGCGCAGGTCGAACAACGGGTTGGTGTCTTGGAAGCCGCAGTGATGATACAGCAATAGCAGATTAATGAGCTTACTGCACGACGCTCCGTGGAGCCAGACACTACATTCGACGAAACAGACACATCTCAACGCCGGAGCAACATGGCTTCAACGGAGGTTATGCTTCTCAACCGGCTGCCGCTGCAGTTATGCTTGTTGATGCCGCTGCACAGACGGAGGCCGTGGATGCAATCAAGGAGACGACAAGCTGTGTGCTATACGTGTCGATCTCAAACGTATCCATCAAGGTGGCGGACGACTACGCTTTACCTTGTGTAGAGGGAGCGACCTTCTATGGCCGTTCGATTACACCTGGCTATGCTCGTGTCGGCGTGGATAATGTTCAGCCAGCTTGGAGGATACTCCAGCTTGACATTCCCGGAAGTGATGGGGTAGAGACAATGGATAGGCCGTCAATTCCATCATTCAATGGAAAAAGAATGGCATAGTGTTTCCGATGAGGAGTCTGCCGCCACCACGGCCACCTACTTCTCCGAGACACAGTCCACCGCCATCACAAGCACCTACTTCTCCCAAACGTAGTCCACCGCCACCTTCTCCGAGACGCAGTCCACTGCCGCCACCAACGCCACCTACTTCTCCGAGACGCAGTCCGACTCGATCATCGCCAGCACACGTCGACGCCATGGACGTCAGCAGCCCGAGTCCGGCTCGATCTCCGTTGCCTGAGCCGACTCCGTCGCCTACCAAGTCCTCTAATCGGAAGGCTGCTACCTCTAAGTCTTCTGTGAAGAAGAAACGTGCTCCGAAGAAGAAATCCAAGCCGCAACCAGAAAAGTTGTCTTACCATATGAATGAAGAGGAGACCCACGACTGGATGACCGCGGACACGAAATGTCAGATGGCTGCGTGGGGAAAGAGAACCTTGGAGCCTCCAAAGGAACCAATAGATCCGACTGTAAAGAACCACTTCCAGAATTTGCTGGAAATTCCATCCCAGGTTCAGATGAATCTGCATCTGACTATGATCGCGGATTATTGATGACTTATAACAAAGTCAAGAAGGCGGGAAAACAATTGCCCAGCTTGGGAAGCAGCTAAAACAATCGCCCCCCTCCCCGCTCAAGGTGCTGGACACTTCACATACTCCAATCCAGTTGATCTGGAAGCAGTTGCGAGGTTTTCGAGAGAGTGTGGTATAACAGTTGACCAACTCCTAAGCGAATCTGACAAATTCGCACCGGCTGAATTGGCATGGAAATATGAGTTAGGGAAGTTTCTCGTCAGACCTGATCAGCTCGACTATTTGACAACATTCAAGCGCCAACTGCATAAGTGGTATATCCAAAGCGCAAAGGATGGGCTATACCAACTCATGGTGAAAATTAGAGATCAGGATTACTTCCGCGATGACTCGGTATGTATTGATTTTTAAGACATTTTTTAATTCTATAATCTAGACGCCTTGGAAAAATCGCTACTCAGCACCTATTGTCTGTAAGTATCTACCTCAGCTAGTTCGATCATTGCTTCTTATATATATTATCCTCACTTTACATTATGCAGGATGAAAATTCGGGAATGTAATGGAAACGGTGGCATTGGGTTCATTGACCCATATGTCGTTAATGATTTCATTTTAAAGCGATACCCTGAAATGACGGAGGAGAACATCGTTATGTTTTTGACGAAACAATTTCACTCTAGTGAAATACTATTTCCTTATAGACAAAGGTGACTGATACTGTCTTATGTATATTCCTTCACATTTCTATTTTTCTAAATCGTTGTTAAGTGTAGTTGATGAGTTATGCATGACTATGTATATAAACGCATGTGCATGTATCATTGGATTCTTTTCAACATTCACGTTGACACCAGGGCAGTTGATCTCATGGACTCTATGGATAAAGGACAAAAGGAGTACAAGCCCATTATTTCAATGCTCACAAATTAAGTTCAATCGTTGTCGCACTACACCATCCCCTTTTGTTCAATCATTATCGTACGATGACCCATATATTCTTTTTTCTTTCTTGGACAGGGCTTGGAAGTAGTTCAGGAAGCAACAATCCGGTTTAACGGAGTTGGATATGAAAGTTGACATACTCATCGTAAGTAGTACTTTCTACATTCATGCATTTCTCTTTAATTTCTTGAGCATTATTTGATTCAATTCTATTTCTCGTAAAGTGCCCTCAGCATCCACATGGAAGAAATTTATGTAGCTTCTATGTCATGGAGAACATAAGGACAGTCGTGGATGAGCGGTTAAAAAGAAGGACAAATTTAACGTTGCACGATCTCCGGAGGGAGCTCCTGCCGGCAGACCGCTTACAATCACTTCAAGAGGAATTGGCGGGTTTTATGCTGAAGTAAGTCATAGATCCCGATGGACCATTCTATTATACAGTATAAACAATGACCTCCATGTAATGATCTCAATGCATTTGTATAACTCTATTCAGATGTAATGATCTAATTGAGATCAATGTAATTATCTTCTGATAATATAAATGCATGCAATGATATGTATGATGATTATTGTCGATGTGCAATAAATATGTCATTTACAGCATAAACGAAATGACCAAAAAGAAAATAGCACAGAAATAACACCCCAAAAATAGCCCAAAAAAGAAACATGCCAAAACTCTGCCGCGACAGAGAACCTTTTGCCCCGGTTGGTGTTACCAACCGAGGTAAAAGGGTGCCAGCATGTACGCTGCGCAGAGCACATGTGGGCACCCCTTTTACCCGGTTGGTACCACCCACCGGGTCATTTGGGGGGCCTTTAGCCCGGGTTTGGCAAACCCGGTTTGGCAGCCGATGCATAAGCCCCCCCCCCCCCCAACCGGGGCAAAAGCCCTGCCCTCTACTAGTGTTAAAGCTCCAGATGGATCAATACTAGTTGAAAATAAGGGTAGTATTTTTCTCACAAGGGGTAAAATGGGGAAACAAATATAATAAATCTAGCAGACCGTGGAATAAAACTGGAAGGGTTTTTTTTGCGGGTAAAATAAAACTGGAAGGTATTGGTCTACTATATCCGTTGCTCCACTAATTTTCCTTCAACGAAGGCCATGGTCATAACTAAGAGAATATCCACTTGCGCCCTCATATAACATCGAACAATATCGTCGGACGAGTGTTACTTTGGACGCTGGCGCATGTTGTCATCTATGGCAATTTTTTTCTTAAATACAACGTGAAAATAAACAAACTTCATTTAATATTTCAGAAAAAACTACATATTTAAACGAAATTTTAATGGAGACCAAAATAAACATAAATCTAGAGGTACTGAAAGGTGCTGCAATCCTCCCAGTCCTAGTCGTCCCCCACCCCCTCCCCTCCCGTCGGTGCTGCCCAGCCCGGGACCTTACCACCGTCACCCCTTGTTTTCCCCACCGCTGGTGCCGATGGGCCCTACGTCGCAAGAGTGATCAACTCGCGCAGCAACCACGCTAGTGCGTACTCTAAAGGAGCCACTGGAATGACGTTCCCTAACTCCTCCAGGGTGCAGTTCATACCCAAGAAATCTAAGGGTTCAAACTTGGGTTCGTACATCGCCTCCTTCACCCGGAGTAAGGCAGCCACCACAATCTGCACCCTCTTCGCCGGTGGGCGTTAGAAAAGCCTTCCTCGGACTAAGGTCAATTCGTCACACTTGAAACTAGCATGGATGCAAACATCAGGCAACTAATGGAATTAGACTCGGGGGATATCGGTTGATAATATTGATGCATTCATAAAGCCTCTTCGAATCAAAATGAGTGTGACCAACTGATAGATGGAATTGGAATGGGGTGAGTTTCAAGATCCCAAGAGTCAGCCCTATGATCCTTATGCACAAGCAAAAATGGTTCCGGTAGCGAGGATACAATTTTCATAGCTGATGGTATGAAGGCCAAGGGGACTTCAAATTCGACGGGCACATCGATATCTATGCGCCCGACAGCATAGCAAGAGTTTGACTAGTTCTTCCATTCTCTCTGATATAGAAATTACGCTTTCCATCACCTTTCTTTCAGGGGTATAAATTTTTTATCTCATGAAGTCGGGTCTCTCTTCAATATGACATATATTCCTCTCTTTTTTAACAGCCCATTTGAATTCACTTTCACTAGTGGAAAACGGGGCTTTCGTCCCGGTTAGGAAGGGCCTCTAGTCCTGGATTTCCAACCGGGACTATCCAATTAGGACTAAAGCCACCCCCACCCTTTAGCCAGGGACGACCACACACTGGGACTAAAGGCCCCTCCACGTGGTCGTGGAATAGAGCGCAGGCTGGATGACCTGTAGTCCCGGTTTATAACACCAATCGGGACTAAAGGGCTCCACATGTCAGCGGCCCAACGCGGGGCTGGAGGGCCCTTTTGTCCTGGTTTGTAGCACCAACCTAGACTAAAGATCTCGTGGGTTTAGGGTTTTAGGGTATTGTGGGTTTAGGGTTTTAGGTTTTTATTTGTGTTTTCCATTTAATTCTTGCTCATCTCAAAGAAATTTCCATATACACATTTTACGTACTACATATTGTACTCATTGATGCATACATATAATATAATATCTCTTACAAGCGTTAATATATATATATATATATATATAGACACCCTATTTGACACCCTGGGTGCAGAAAACTTATTTTGCACCCATAATTTATTTTATGTTTCTAAGTTAATATTTTATGTTACGTAAGTAATTATTTACGTTCATGTTTGATCCATAAGAGAATAATCGGCATAAAAATGAAAAAATATGAGTCATACCAACATAAAAATCATAAAAACAATATAAAAATATGTATTGTTTTGTACTGCCACGTAAATAAAAAGGTTATGTCATGTATATATTTTCTTACATTCTATTCAACACAAGGAATACGACAAAATTTACGTGACATAAAATTCATGTACGGTTCAAAAGATACAGGGTGGGTGTAGAATAACTATTCTGCACCCTGGGTGTCAAATAGCGCTACCCTATATATATATATATATATATATATATATATACTAATTTGGTATTACACATGGAGACTCTCTAGTTGGAGCTAGACATAAAGCATCAGCTGAAATGGAACTCTCCGGTTCGAGCTATGACCTGCTTAACCAAAATTCCCGCCAATTCCTCTTGAATTGCTCGAATGCGGTTTTATGGTAGGAGCTTCTTCCTCATATCTTCGATCTTTAAAGATGGAGAACAATATGAATATATGAGTTGTCTGTATATATGAATGAAATTCAACACAATTGATGGTAATAGAATGCAATTTTGGATAGTGTTTACGTACTACAAATTGTCTTACACCCTTTCTCTGCTCACTAGTCATCATGCGAATGTACTCGCAAACGTAGTACCCACTTAAGTTAGTCTCTTGTTCCTGTCTCAACCACTTTACAAGAATATAATTCAAGAGATGCACAAACCTAGCTAGTACTACTTAACTTGGTAGGTTTAAAAGTCAGCTCCTTTTTTCATTCACCAGTAATATCCTTGATGAACTATTTCCAACAAATGCTTGGCAAAGAAAATGAATAAAGGAGTTATTATTTACTTGATATCGGGAAATGAATGAAAGAGGCTGATATAGTTCCCTTCGTCTATTGATTCAAGCTCAAGTCCATCACAGCTGGGCAATTGATACCATGTTGGGTAAACAAATTACAGCTGGACAATTGACAGATATAAAGGCTACACCATAGTGCATATGCATGACATGATGATTATTATGTGATTCATGATGATTACTGTGATGGAAATTAGGTAGCGTCTTCCTCCGGTAGATTTTCCCAATGGATTAGCCATTGCACCATGGGTTGTTTGTGGCGTTGCACGATTCGATGTTGTAGCAGTTGTAGTGGTTATGTTTTTATCTTCCCTGAAGTAGTCACCAGTGGGACGTGAGGTAGAGGAATGGCCTTGTTTCCCAGCTGCTTCTTCAACTGACTCACATGGAAGACTAGGTGGATTTCAGCTTGTTCTGGCAGTTGGAGTTTGTAAGCCAACTCACCCACTTTATGAATGATTCTGAATGGACCGTAATACTTCGATCTGAACTTCAGGGAACCACGAAGGCCGAAAGCATTTTGCCTATAAGGTTGGATTTTGAGGTAAGACATATCACCTTCTATGAATGAATGCTCACTCGCTCAGATCCGCAAAGCTGAGCATAATAGTACATTCTATTCTGAGCCTGCAATAATTTTTCTTTGAGATTTGCCATCATTGCAGCTCTGTCCGTGAGGGTGTTGTGTGCCTCTGGCCCAATGTGTTCTGGGATGGCAAGTTCACCAATCTGTGGGGGAGAATATCCATATAGTGCTTGGAATGGGGGTACACTTGAGAGATGTATGGCATGACCTGTTATACCAATATCCAGCAAGTGCAAGCTACTTCATCCAATTCTTGGGATTTTGGAACACCATGCTGCGCAAGTATGCTTCAAGACATTAATTCACTCGCTCGGTCTGGCCATCTGTTTCGGGATGGTGGGCTGTGCTCAGTCGTACCTTAACATTAAAGGCTTTAAAGAGCTCCTGATACAGTTTGCTGGTAAAGATGTGATCTCTGTCAGAGATGATTGCTACCGGCATGCCATGTAACTTGAATATGTTTTCCAGAAATGTTCTGTGGTGTTTTCCAGAAATGTTGTGACCACACAGTCGATGTTGTAAGGATGTGACAAGGGTATGAAGTGTGCGTACTTCGTCAGGCGGTCCACGACAACCAATATTACTTCTTTGCCTTGTGATTTAGGAAGTGCTTCGATGAAGTCGAGGCTGATATGTGACCAAGCCATGTCTGGGAGCTTAATGGGCTGCATAAGACATGGTGACTTGAGGTGTTCCGGTTTAGTGAGCTGGCATGTGGGACACTTGGCAATGAATTCTTCAATGTGTTTCCTCACTGCTGGCCAGTAAACCAGTCATTTGAGCCGATGGTATGTTGCCCTAGTGCGAGAATGTCCTTCCAAAGCCGAGCTATGGAAGTCCTTGAGAAACATGTCTCGGAGAGTGGTTGCAGCTCAAACATAGACTCTGTTATCCAATTTGAGGATTCCATCACAGAGCTGGAATCTTGGTGGATCCGACAGATCAGTTTCTAGCTTTTGGAGTAATTTATCATAGTATAGGTTTGCTCATAGCTGTGTTTGACATCGTCGAGCCATGCTGGTACTATTGTTGTGATCTGAAAACACTCTTCCTCATCCGGCACATCTCTGCGAGTGATGACGTCAAAAAATTTACAGAGGCAGTCAGCGTTTGACGGAAGTGCGGTTCCATTATCCCTCTGATTGCAACCGGAAGTATCTGCGTCATCATAGCAAGACAGTCATGAGACTTCATCCCGTTGAAGATTTGTTTTCTCCACGACTAGGTATCTTCTTATCAGCCCCGCGTAACCTAAGGGAAATTTATCATAGTCTGGGTCTTGCTCATAGCTGTGTTTCACATCGTCGAACCATGCTGGTACTATTGTTCTGTTTTGAAAACACTCTTCCTCATCCGGCACATCTCTGCGAGTGATGACGTCAAAAAAGTTACAGAGGCCACTCAGCGTTTGACAGAAGTGTGGTTCCATTATCCCTCTGATTGCAACCAGAACTATCTGCGTCATCATCACGTGACAGTCATGAGACTTCGTCTTGTCCAAGGTTTTTTTTCTCCGCAACTAGGTATATTCTTATCAGCCCCGTGTAACCTAAGGGAAATTTCACTCCGAGGATGCACTTGAATATTTGGTCGAGCTCGTCGGGACTTAGAGTGAAGCAAGAGGGTTTTAGACGGTGAGATTTGGTGTTGCTTAGCTCTTTTCCGCTTGCGGTCGTCCATATCCTCGACCTCATCCTCATCCTCCTCCGTCTGTTTACCCCTAGAAGGCGGTAAGTGAAGCTCGCTCCTGATATTTAGGACCATCAGGTTGTATCTTGGTTTCGGCCCATCTTTGGTCCTATCGGCCATGTTGAATAGAGTGCCAAGCAAGCTCTCACATACATTCTCATGATATACATGACATGAAGGCAGGGTGGCACTCCGAGGATTGGCCAGTATCGCAAGTCCAAATACACAGACCTACCTTTCCATACCCCCAAGAGCGGTCCTTCTAGCGGAGGACACTTTTTCTCTCCTCGCTTCTGCTTCTTCACCTTTTCCGGTGGAGGACACGTTTTCCAATTCTTCAATAGAGTATCGATCTCTTCTCCTCTTCTTTTGCATGGAGGTAGATCGAGCTCACCTTTACCATTGAAAAGGTGTCCACACTAGAGGCTTTAGTTGGCTCAACTAATAAATGAAAATAAAGATACAAAGGAGTTGCTACAGAAGTATACAACCCCTTGACTCAAAGAAAATAGAGAAAAGCAATGCAAAAATAAAAACATGGGTTATCTCCCAAGAAGTGTTGTTCTTTAAAGCATTTTGGCTAGGCTTGATATATTTCCCAAAGTGCTGCTATTAAACCAAATCAATTTTTTTTTGAATTACAGAAAGGTTTCTTACATTGCCAACTTATAAATGAAAGGTAAGACCCAAAAAGAATCAAACGAAAATGCTAAGCGCCACTCTTACAACAAAAGTCAGAATCTGTCCAAAAGAACAACAGTTGGAAAACGTATTTATTAGTTGCACTTAAACATGTCATAAATTTTTGCCAATTTTTGTGAATGCATAGGGTTAGATGATACATAACCACTTAAAGTTTAGTGAGTTTTCGAGTTTTCAGTAAAATATGAAAAATCGTACAATGATCAGCATATGCTAAAAACAGAAAAAGCCCTTAAATATGCATCAACTAAAACGAAATGCGCAAAACTTGGTACTTTATTTTGTTAGAAACTAAAATAACAGAGGCTAAACAATAATTAAACTTCATAGTAATAATACAGAAACCCAAAAATAAATGAAAGCAAATTAAAATACATATTAAGACCATATCATGTGAAAAGGTAATATAGATCATGAACGAGACAACCTCATTTTTATTGATGGATAGGGGGATGACTCGGGCATCCCCAAGATTAGATGATTGTATCTTCTTCAATATGTTCTTGGGATGCACCTAACCATCCCCAATCTTTAGCTCTTCCATATTTTTTTTCATCTCATATCACCATATTGATTAGATATTATAAGCTATATCCACATAAAACTTTACAAAACTCATTAGTAGGGTTAGGACTCATTAAATAAAATTCACTCATGTTCAAGTATTGGCAAGTTTCATGATATTTATTAAACATTAGCCACTGTATATATACCGAGGTTTCTTATACAATTTCCGTTGTCCGTCGAAAAACTAAGGAAACTAAGAACACTAAGTACAATATTGAACAAACAAAGAAATCTGTGAAAACTGAACAAGCTGTAAAGATGTCACTCAATGAGATAGTTATGGAGCTCAAATCAAAAAACATAAAACTAATGAAAGAAAGATAATAATCTCAGGTTTATGCACAAAACCTTTCGGATCAAAATAATGTTCTGGTGATCTTAAACATGTTATATGGTGAAGCACAACAAATCTGTTTCTGTGCAGTAAACAAACTTTTGCACTTTCAAGTAACTAGGGACTAATATTAGCACTTTATTTTTTTTATGTACAGCTATACAATATATATATTTTTTTATCTGAAAAGCTTCCATGGAAAGAATTGTTTTGGTTTTATAGGCATGAACACAAGTGTTCAAAGTCGACCCCCACTTAACCATTACTCATCTTTTCAATCACTTTTCTTTTTGAAAACATTTTTAGATAAAAATGCAACTAATTTTTTTATAATTCGCATTCCCTGTCCAAACTAAGATAGAAAACAACTTACAACTAAAAGTAAAAACTATTTAAAGAAAAAGGAAACAAGTGCACACAAGAATATTCACCCACGCTATTTCTCCCCGGCAACGGCGTCAGAAAAGGTCTTGATATCCCACAAGTATAGGGGATCATGTGTAGCCTTTTCGATAAGTAAGAGTGTTGAACCGAACGAGGAGCTAAAGATAGGATAAATATGCTCTCAAGTTCTATCAACCACTGATACAACTCTACGCACACTAAACGTTTACTTTACCTAGGAAATAACACTAGAGCAACAATACGGGTAAACAAGATAGTTTTGCATGATAATAAATACATGAAAGTAAAGTTAGTTTCTACAGTAATAAAGTACACAAAATTACTATAAACTAACACTACCATGAGTGTGGGAAAGTGGTGGTAATTATTATGGATTTATCCATGATCAAATAGTCAAATACATGGTTGATATTCCTCTTTTATGTGGAAGAGGCAAAGCAAACAAGCTCTCACTATCCAATGATTGCAAGTACTTATGATTGGAACTCTAGAAAACATCCATAACTACTAGAAGATACATTAAGGTAAAAATACCCAACCATAGAATTAAGATCAAAAGGTCCTCTTTATCACATATTCTTCAATCACTAGATTGGGGCTCATGTTTCTGTCACTCAAGCACCCCTCCCTATAGCTTTCTACACATAATACAAACCCTATGATGTGATTCATGCGCGCATAAACATATGATGGCACCATAGGACTGTAACAAATTCAATATATAGCTCAAACCATCCATAGAGATTCAACAATCAATCATATGTCAAAATGATCTACACAAACATGACAAAGATGCAATAGATCATCTGCAAATAATTTCTAAGGTCAAACACCATGTTTACATAGGACGGTACAGAGGTGTGTGGGAGGATGAACCAATTTATACAAGTAGGAATTGGCGATGAAGATGGCGGTGAAGACGGTGGAGAGGACAGCTCAGGGCGGCGCCGACGGTGGCGCAGGGACTCTTTCCCTGCGCCACCGGCATCATGTGGGAGTGCCGCCCCTTAGCCCTCTTCCTTAATGGACTTGGGAGCTTTCCCCCATGGAAATGAGATCCATGAGGGAGGCTAAAACGTGGCTTTTGTTGCTGGAAATTCGTGGTATGGGGTGTCTCCCACGACCTAGGTTTCCTGCCTTTATATAGTATCACGGATTTTCGTCATCCCATCTAGAGCTGCGGTAAATAGGGCGGTACTCAGAATCAGGCGAATCTTAACTCTAGAACATACGACGTGAAATGCCCCATAACTTTGTCTTCTGTGAGATTTCCGTTTGACGCTGTCTTCGACTCGTAACGTGGGAATCTTTAAAAAGTGTTTTCAGACAGATTTCAGGAAAGTCCCAATTCGACTCCAACAAGGTTTTTTCTTCTATTTTTGGTAATTCCTACACATCAAAGTGTAAAACAAGAACATTGTGCACTTTTGCAACTATTAGTAGATTAGTCCAAATAAATCATAAACTTAATATAAAAACAATTATGAAAAGCATTAAAGTAGCATGAAACCATTAAAAATTATAGATACGTTTTGGACGTATCAGGACATAATACCGATAAGTATTGAAGAATGGAATGAGCCAGCAAAGGACGAAAACGATCCTGACCGTCTAGCAGTTTCTTTTGTCCAAGACCGGCCAAAACAAGCTCTATTCGACAAGCTAATGAATCATTTCAGTCTCCCAAAATGTGAAACCGCCAAGACACAAAAGGCAATGCGCGACACAGTGATGCACTAGGCTCTGAAGGAGTTGCGGTGCCTAAGTTTGACAAACTCGAGGCAGATCTGCGAGAGCAGGGGATCATTCCAGGTACACAGGATTTTCCGCGGAGGTAAAGGAATTGGTTGCTTGGGCATGGGGCGACGTTTGACGCAGAAGGGAACCTTATTATGACAGAAAAAATATAGGTCCCCTTTGCGGCACTTAAGAAAGTGTTCCAAGAGGTTAAAGTGGGAGAGTTCAAGCCAGATCGAGAGAATGACGAGCTTACGAAGGCCCTCGGGAATCCAGAACATGGCGGCTGGACACAAGGCAAATGACGATATCTGTGGTGCTTTGGCATCAAGAAGGAAGATTGTGTCTATCCATAAAGAAGCTGAGAGAGAGGAAAGAGAAAGAAGGAGGCGCAGGTCGAACAACGGGTTGGTGTCTTGGAAGCCGCAGTGATGATACATCAATAGAAGATTAATGAGCTTACTGCACGGCGCTCCCCGGAGCCAGACACTACATTCGAGGAAACAGACACATCTCAACGCCGGAGCAACATGGCTTCAACGGAGGTTATGCTTCTCAACCGGCTGCCGCTGCAGTTATGCTTGTTGATGCCGCTGCATAGACGGAGGCCGGGGATGCAATCAAGGAGACGACAAGCCGTGTGCTATACGTGTCGATCTCAAACGTATCCATCAAGGTGGCGGACGGCTACGCTTTACCTTGTGTAGAGGGAGGCGACCTTCTATGGCCGTTCGATTACACCTGGCTATGCTCGTGTCGGCGTGGATAATGTTCAGCCAGCTTGGAGGATACTCCAGCTTGACATCCCCGGAAGTGATGGGGTAGAGACACTGGGAGAGGCCGTCAATTCCATCATTCAATGCAAAAAGAATGGCATAGTGTTTCCGATGAGCAGTCTGCCGCCACCACCGCCACCTACTTCTCCGAGACACAGTCCACCGCCATCACAAGCACCTACTTCTCCCAGACGCAGTCCACCGCCACCTTCTCCGAGACGCAGTCCACTGCCGCCACCACCGCCACCTACTTCTCCGAGACGCAGTACGACTCGATCATCGCCAGCACACGTCGACGCCATGGACGTCAGCAACCCGAGTCCGGCTCGATCTCCGATGCCTGAGCCGACTCCGTCGCCCACCAAGTCCTCTAATCGGAAGGCTGCTGCCTCTAAGTCTTCCATGAGGAAGAAACGTGATCCGAAGAAGAAAGCCAAGCCGCAACCAGAAAAGTTGGCTTACCATATGAATGAAGAGGAGACCCACGATTGGATGACCGCGGACACGAAATGTCAGATGGCTGCGTGGGGAAAGAGAACCTTGGAGCCGCCAAAGGAACCAATAGATCCGACTGTAAAGAACCACTTCCAGAATTTGCTGGGAATTCCATCCCAGGTTCAGCTGAATCTGCCATCTGACTATGATCGCAGATTATTGATGAGTTATAACAAAGTCAATATGGCGGGAAAACAATTCCCCAGCTCGCGAAGCAGCCAAAACAACCCCCCCCCCCCGCTCAAGGTGCTGGACACTGCACATAATCCCTCCAATCCAGTTGATCTGGAAGCAGTTGCGAGGTTTGCTAGAGAGTGTGGTATAACAGTTGACCAACTCCTAAGCGAATCTGAAAAATTCGCACCGGCTGAATTGGCATGGAAATATGAATTAGGGAAGTTTCTCGTCAGACCTGATCAGCTCGACTCTTTGACAACATTCAAGCGCCAACTGCATAAGTGGTATATCCAAAGCGCAAAGGATGGGCTAGACCAGCTCATGGTGAAAATTAGAGATCAGGATTACTTCCGTGATGACTCGATCTGTATTGATTTTGAAGACATTTTTTCTTCTATAATCTAGACGCCTTGGAAAAGCGCTACTCAGCCCCTATTGTCTGTAAGTATCTACCTCAGCTAGTTCGATAGTTGCTTCTTATATATATTATCCTCACTTTACATTATGCAGGATGAAAATTCGGGAATGTAATGGAAACGGTGGCATTGGGTTCATTGACCCATATGTCGTCAATGATTTCATTTTAAAGCGATACCCCGAAATGACGGAGGAGAACATCGTTATGTTTTTGACGAAACAATTTCACTCTAGTGAAATACTATTTCTTTATAGACAAAGGTGACTGATACTGTCTTATGCATATCCCTTCACATTTCTATTTTGCTAAATCGTTTTTAAGTGTAGTTGGTGAGTTATGCATGACTATGTATATAAACGCGTGTGCATGTATCATTGGATTCTTTTCAACATTCACGTTGACACCAGGGCAGTTGATCTCATGGACTCTATGGATAAAGGACAAAAGGAGTACAACCCCATTATTTCAATGCTCACAAAGTAAGTTCAATCATTGTCGCACTACACCGTCCCCTTTTGTTCAATCTTTATCGTACAATGACCCATATATTCTTTTTTATTTCCCGGACAGGGCTTGGAAGCAATTCAGGAAGCAACAATCCGGTTTAACGGAGTTGGATATGAAAGTTGACACACTCATCGTAAGTAGTACTTTCTACATTCACGCATTTCTCTTTAATTGCTTGAGCATTATTTGATTCAATTCTTTTTCTCGTAAAGTGCCCTCAGCAGCCACAGGGAAGAAATTTATGTAGCTTCTATGTCATGGAGAACATAAGGACAGTCGTGAATGAGCGGTTAAAAAGAAGGAAAAATTTAACGTTGCACGATCTCCGGAGGGAGCTCCTGCCGGCAGACCGCTTACAATCACTTCAAGTGGAATTGGCGGGTTTTATGCTGAAGGAAGTCATAGATCCCGATGGACCATTCCATTATACAGTATAAACAATGATCTCCATGTAATGATCTCAATGCATGTGTATAACTCTATTCAGATGTAATGATCTAATTGAGATCAATGTAATTATCTTCTGATAATATAAATGCATGCAATGATCTGTATGATGATTACTGTCGATGTGCAATAAATATGTCATTTATAGCATAAACGAAATCACCGAAAAGAAAACATCACAGAAATAACACCCCAAAAACAGCCCAAAAAAGAAACATGCCAAAACACTGCCGCGGCAGAGAACCTTTTGCCCCGGTTGGTGTTACCAACCGAGGTAAAAGGGTGCATGCCTGTACGCTGCGCAGAGCACACGTGGGCACCCCTTTTACCCCGGTTGGTACCACCCACCGGGTCATTAGGGGGGCCTTTAGGCCGGGTTTGGCAAACCCGCTTCGGCAGCCGGTGCATAAGGCCCCCCCTCCAACCGGGGAAAAAGCCCTGCCCTCCACTAGTGTTAAAGCTCCAGATGGATCAATACTAGTTGAAAATAAGGGTAGTATTTTTCTCAAAAGGGGTAAAATGGGGAAAAAATATAATAAATCTAGCAGACCGTGGAATAAAACTGGAAGGGTTTTTTTTGCGGGTAAAATAAAACTGGAAGGTATTGGTCTACTATATCCGTTGCTCCACAAATTTCCTTCAACGAATGCCATGGGCATAACTAACAGCATCTCCACTTGCGCCCTCATATAACATCGAACAATATCGTCGGACGAGTGTTACTGTGGACGCCGG
The DNA here is from genome assembly GCA_028641055.1 of Alopecurus myosuroides. Taxonomy (NCBI): domain Eukaryota; kingdom Viridiplantae; phylum Streptophyta; class Magnoliopsida; order Poales; family Poaceae; genus Alopecurus; species Alopecurus myosuroides. The sequence continues at coordinate 344,976,925 of CM054063.1, forward strand.
CGCATGTTGTCATCTATGGCAATTTTTTTTCTTAAATACAACGTGAAAATAAACAAACTTCATTTAATATTTCAGAAAAAACTACATATTTAAACGAAATTTTAATGGAGACAAAAATAAACATAAATCTAGAGGTACTGGAAGGCGTTGCACTCCTCCCAGTCCTTGTCGTCCCCCACCCCCTCCCCTCCCGTCGGTGCTGCCCAGCCCGGGACCTTACCACCGTCACCCCTTGTTTTCCCCGCCGCTGGTGCCGATGGTCCCTACGTCGCAAGAGTGATCAACTCGCGCACCAACCACGCTAGTGCATACTCTAAAGGAGCCACTGGAATGACGTTCCCTAACTCCTCCAGGGTGCAGTTCATACCCGAGAAATCTAAGGGTTCAAACTTGGGGTCGCACATCGCCTCCTTCACCCGGAGTAGGGCAGCCACCACAATCTGCACCTTCTTCGCCGGTGGGCGTAATAAAAGCCTTCCTCGGACTAAGGTCGCTTCGTCACACTTGAAACTAGCATGGATGCAGACATCATCCAACTAATGGAATTAGACTCGGGGGATCTCGCTTGATAATATTGATGCATTCATAAAACCTCTTCGAATCAAAATGAGTGTGACCAACTGGTAGATGGAATTGGAATGGGGTGAGTTTCAAGATCCCGAGAGTTAGCCCTCTGATCCATATGCACAAGCAAAAATGGTTCCGGTAGCGAGGATACAATGTTCATAGCTGATGGTATGAAGGCCAAGGGGACTTCAAATTCGACGGGAACATCGATAACTATGCGCCCGACAGCATAGCAAGAGTTTGACAAGTTCTTCCATTCTCTCTGATATAGAAATTACGCTTTCCACCACCTTTCTTTCAGGGCTATAAATTTTTATCTCATGAAGTCGGGTCTCTCTTCAATATGACATATATTCCTCTCTTTTTTAACAACGCATTTGAATTCACTTTCACTAGTGGAAAACGGGGCTTTCGTCCCGGTTGGGAAGGGCCTCTAGTCCCGGATTTCCAACCGGGACTGCCCAATTAGGACTAAAGCCACCCCCCACCCTTTAGCCATGGACGACCACACACTAGGACTAAAGGCCCCTCCACGTGGTCGTGGAATAGAGCGCGGGCTGGATGACTTGTAGTCCCGGTTTATAACACCAATCGAGACTAAAGGGCTCCACATGTCAGCGGCCCAGCGCGGGGCTGGAGGGCCCTTTTGTCATGGTTTGTAGCACCAACCTAGACTAAAGATCTCGTGGGTTTAGGGTTTTAGGGTATTGTGGGTTTAGGGTTTTAGGTTTTTTATTTGTGTTTTCCATTTAATTCTTGCTCATCTCAAAGAAATTTCCATATACACATTTTACATACTACATATTGTACACGTTGATGCATACATATAATATAATATTTCTTACAAGCGTTAATATATATATACTAATTTTGTATTACACATGGAGACTCTCTAGTTGGAACAAGACATAAAGCATCAACTGAAATGGAACTCTCCGGTTCAAGCTATGACCTGCTCAACCAAAATCCCCGCCAATTCCTCTTGAATTGCTCGAATGCGGTTCTATGGTAGGAGCTTCTTCCTCATATCTTCGATCTTTAAAGATGGAGAACAATATGAATATATGAGTTGTCTGTATATATGAATGAAATTCAACACAATTGATGGTAATAGAATGCAATTTTGAATAGTGTTTACGTACTACAAATTGTCTTACACCCTTTCTCTGCTCACCGGTCATCATGCGAATGTACCCGCAAACGTAGTACCCACCTAAGTTAGTCTCTTGTTCCTGTCTCAACCACTTTACAAGAATTTAATTCAAGAGATGCACGAACCTAGCTAGTACTACTTACCTTGGTAGGTTTAAAAGTCAGCTCCGTTTTTCATTCACCAGTAATATCCTTGATGAACTATTTCCAACAAGTGATTGGCAAAGAAAATGAATAAAGGATTTATTATTTACTTGATATCGGGAAATGAATGAAAGAGGCTGATATAGTTCCCTTCTTCTATTGATTGAAGCTCAAGTCCATCACAGCTGGGAAATTGATACCATGTTGGGTAAACAAATTATAGCTGGACAATTGACAGATATAAAGGTTGCACCGTAGTGCATATGCATGACATGATGATTATTATGTGATTCATTATGATTACTGTGATGGAAATTAGGTAGAGTATTCCTCCGGTAGATTTTCCCAATGGATTAGCCATTGCGCCATGGGTTGTTTGTGGCGTTGCACGATACGACGTTGCAGAAGTTGTAGTGGTTATGTTTTTATCTTCCCTGAAGCAGTCACCAGTGGGACGTGAGGGAGAGGAATGGCCTTGTTTCCCAGCTGCTTCTTCAACTGACTCACATGGAAGACTGGATGGATTTCAGCTTGTTCTGACAGTTAGAGTTTGTAAGCCAACTCACCCACTTTCTGAATGATTCTGAATGGACCGTAATACTTCGATCTGAACTTCAGGGAACCACGAAGGCCGAAAGCATTCTGCCTATAAGGTTTGATTTTGAGGTAAGACATATCACCTTTTGTGAATGAATGCTCACTCGCTCAGATCTGCGAAGCTCAGCATAATAGTACATTCTATTCTGAGCCTGCAATAAGTTTTCTTTGAGATTTTCCATCATTGTAGCTCTATCCGTGAGGGTGTTGTGTGACTCTGGCCCAATGTGTTCTGGGATGGCAAGTTCACCAATCCGTGGGGGAGAATATCCATATAGTTCTTGGAATGGGGGTACACTTGAGAGATGTATGGCATTACCTGTTATACCAATATTCAGCAAGTGCAAGCTACTTCATCCAATTCTTGGGATTTTGGAACACCATGCTGCGCAAGTATGCTTCAAGACATTAATTCACTCGCTCGGTCTGGCCATCTGTTTCGGGATGGTGGGATGTGCTCAGTCGTACCTCAACATTCAAGGATTTAAAGAGCTCCTCATACAGTTTGCGTGTAAAGATGTGATCTCTGTCAGAGATGATTGCTACCGGCATGCCATGTAACTTGAATATGTTTTCCAGAAATGTTGTGTGGTGTTTTCCAGAAATGTTGTGACCACACAATCGATGTTGTAAGGATGTGACAAGGGTATGAAGTGTGCGTACTTCGTCAGGCGGTCCACGACAACCAATATTACTTCTTTGCCTTGTGATTTAGGAAGTGCTTCGATGAAGTCGAGGCTGATATGTGACCAAGCAATGTCTGGGAGCTCAATGGGCTGCAGAAGATATCGTGACTTGAGGTGTTCCGGTTTAGTGAGCTGGCATGTGGGACACTTGGCAATGAATTCTTCAATGTGTTTCCTCATTGCTGGCCAGTAAAACAGTCGTTTGCGCCGATGGTATGTTGCCCTAGTGCGAGAATGTCCTTCCAAAGCCGAGCTATGGAAGTCCTTGAGAAGCATGTCTTGGAGAGTGGTTGCAGCTCCAACATAGACTCTGTTATTCAATTTGAGGATTCCATCAGAGAGCTTGAATCTTGGTGGGTTCGACACATCAGTTTCTAGATTTTGGGGTAATTTATCATAGTATGGGTTTGCTCATAGCTGTGTTTGACATCGTCGAGCCATGGTTGTACGATTGTTGTGATCTGAAAACACTCTTCCTCATCCGTCACATCTCTGCGAGTGATGACGTCAAAAAAGTTACAGAGGCCAGTCAGCGTTTGACGGAAGTGCGGTTCCATTATCCCTCTGATTGCAACCGGAAGTATCTGCGTCATCATCACGTGACAGTCATGAGACTTGATCGCGTTGAAGTTTTTTTTTTCTCCGCGACTAGGTATCTGCTTATCAGACCCGCGTAACCTAAGGGAAATTTATCATAGTCTGGGTCTTGCTCATAGCTGTGTTTGACATCGTCGAGCCATGCTGGTACTATTGTTCTGTTCCGAAAACACTCTTCCTCATCCGTCACATCTTTGCGAGTGATGACGTTAAAAAAGTTACAGAGGCCACTCATCGTTTGACGGAAGTGCGGTTCCATTATCCCTCTGATTGCAACCAGAACTATCTGCGTCATCATCACGTGACAGTCATGAGACTTCATCTCGTCCTAGATTTTTTTCTCCGCGACTAGGTATCTGCTTATCAGCCCCGCGTAACCTAAGGGAAATTTCACTCCGAGGATGCACTTGAATATTTGGTCGAGCTCGTCGGGACTTAGAGTGAAGCAAGAGGGTTTTAGACGGTGAGTTTTGGTGTTGCTTAGCTCTTTTACGCTTGCGGTCGTCCATATCCTCGACCTCATCAACATTCTCCTCCATCTGTTTACCCCTAGAAGGCGGTAAGTGAAGCTCGCTCCTGATATTCAGGACCATCAGGTTGTATCTTGGTTTCGGCCCATCTTTGGTCCTATCGGCCATGTTGAATAGAGTGCCAAGCAAGCTCTCACACACATTCTCATGATATGCATGACATGAAGGCAGTGTGGCACTCCGAGGATTGGCAAGTACCGCAAGTCCAAAAACATAGACCTACCTTTCCATACCCCCAAGAGCGGTCCTTCTAGCGGAGCACACTTTTTCTCTCCTCGCTTCCGCTTCTTCACCTTTTCCGGCGGAGGACACGTTTTCCAATTCTTCAATAGAGTATCGATCTCTTCTCCTCTTCTTTTGCATGGAGGTAGATCGACCTCACCTTTACCATTGAAAAGGTGTCCACCCTTTCTCCACGGGTCGTTCTGTTGTAGCAACATTCGATGCCTCATGTAGACAGTTTTCGAAGAACCAGGATCTTTGCCTCGCTGTAGAAACGGCGTCAATTCAATGCACCTGACACAATCCTTGTCTCCATGGCACACCACCGTCGTGATCAGTGCGGCTCTCATACAAAAAGGTTCTTCTTTGAAGGCGTCCCATGTTTCCACTCCTTCCTCCCACAACGTGTGTAGCTCCTCCTTCAATAGCTCTAGATATTTCTCCCTGGCTGGGTCGGCCCTTCAATTAGCATACTCATGTGTATATACTTCCTCTTCAGACAAAATCATGGGGGGAGGTTGTACATCCATAGAAACACGAGCCAGATGCTATGTTTGTTGCTTTGGTTGCCAAACAGATTAAGACCGTCGGTGCTTGCACCAAGCCTGATGTTCCTTGGATCGTTCCCGAATTATTCATCAAATGCCTCTAATGCTTTCCACTGCCATGCATCCTAAGGGTGTGTCAGCACTGGTTTTTCAACACGTTCTGGATCACTCAACACCACCTTCTTTGTTTCCGCGTGCCAGCACATGAGGTTTGCTTCCTTGGGGTCCAGGTACCACTGCAGACGGGTAATGAGTTGAAAGTACTAAACAACTTTTCTAGGAGCTTTTTTCGTCCCCTCTTGTAACACTGGACATTTGATCTGGTCCGCGTGCTTGTTACCATAAATTATGCAGTCATGGACGCAAGCGTGGTATTTCGTGTGCGGTAAATCGAGGGGGCAGACGATTTTCTTGGCCTCCTATAGAGTACTAGCACATGTATTCCTTTCAGGTAAGTGTGTCTTCAAGTATCACAGAAGATCGTCCGTGCTTGTGTCAGTCCATCCGTGTTTTGCCTTCATGTCTACAAGATCGAGAGCTACTCTCAAGAGGGACTCCTCTGCCCCGCGAATTGCGTCATACAACAGAGTTGCAGAGTCTATCTCTAGTTGCGCGATATTAGATTTCCATCTGGCGTCAGTCGACGTGTTCTTGAGAAGCAGCTCTTGAACATGAGGGTCATGCGCGGCTGAAGTTAGCAGAGTATTCATGTCCTTGTCTTCTAAATGTTGTTGACCACCATGACTCCCTTCTTCTTCATAGTCGTCTCCGCCGGCAGCCTCTTCGTCCTCTGCATTTCCATGTTCAGACTCTTCCTCATCTTCACATGTCGCCGCCCCATTGGTCTCGTCGTGATCATCGTCTTCATAATCACCCATCCACTGAGTGTTGCCCTCCACGAAACTATACCTGAGAAGGTGCTGCTCCACATTGCCAGAAGCCGGGGGTTTGAACATAGACCCTAACTTGCATTTTTGACACGGACACTCTATCTCCGTGCGGTTTTTTCGATGCATGTCGGCCATCGCGTGTTGCACGTATCTATGCACCACACTTTCCCTCATCGCAATGACCATTGTCGTCTACACGGCAAGAGAGATTTCATTATTTAGATCCGGTTTTCACGGAAAATATTAGCATGACCTTTGCTGCAAAAGGTAACGCGGAGCGCCAGAAATTTGCCGAAACGGAAATGAATCAACATTTCGGCAAAACATTAGCAACTCATCCTCATGGCAACACAACACAATGCAAAATAAAAAATGAAAGATATAGTTCGTCCACCAACCAATCTCACACCCATTGAGATGACACACAATTCCAAATATATAGACGCGATGACGACGTCAAAGATCACCGGAGAGACGACCGATGAGAGAGTGCTAGATCTAGAAGTAGCTAGTGGTACATTTGCGGTGAGATCTAGTGTCTCCGGTTAGTAGATCTAGTGGAGATATGGAAGAGGGAAATGGGGTAGGGTTACTAGCTAAAATATATCAAACATGATTGGTTAAATTAGCTAAAAAAAGTGGAGGGATGTGGGGGGAATGAGCTTGGAGAACTAATGGCTCGAATTTGGAGTAGGGGTGAGTGAATGGCGTGGATAGGGGTGGTGGGTGGCTGGCTGGCCACCTATTTATGCCGGAAGTTACCACAGGCGCATAATGACAAAATTCGCCTGGGGTAGTTCAATGTATCGCATGCGAACCAGAGTATTCTCCGCCAGCTGTATCGGAGGCCAGCGGGCGGGAAGTACCATAGGCGCATACGCTTCTTATTCGGGAGCGATAAAGTAACGTAGCACAAGCACATTTGGGTCGTATTCGCCAGCAGTACAGGCAGCGTGCCTGGGGGTGCCCCTGCCACCTTTATCTCCGGCGTACCACAACCCTATTCGCCTGGGGTATTTTTCTTAGCGCGGCGCATGGGCAACTTGTTCGCCGACGCTACTAGCGCAGGCGCATCACATGGGACGTGCGCATGCGGTAGGATATGCTGCTATAACCATTTCTCTAGTAGTGTCGGTTTTTGCCCAAAACGCTTTCCGAAACTTTTGAACCCTATAGATAAAATCATAGATCTTATCTAGCAATATCAGAAACATATTACCGACATCCCCAGACATCTCATGTCCCCCGTAATCTATCTGAATATTAATTCTATCATGCCAGAATCATCCGGATGAGACCCGCTCTTTCTTTGGACCATCCAATGTGAATAAATAACCTTGACGCCTTAAGTGTGTGTGACCCCTAAGTAGACATGACAGGGAAACCAATTTCCCAATCAGTAATCAACATCGGGACCCTGGACGTCCAAATTAATTCTTATTAGTTATACTAAGAAAACTGTTGAACATGTTGGTTTTTAAGTAAGTTCCTATTACTTCGCGATACCAGTCAATACCTCAAGACGAGATGAATTATAAGACCATGATTAAACTCTTTAATCAACATATCACATTATTCTTGATGTTTGGTATGATTCCTTTTACTTGTTACCATGTTATAGTATCACCATGACTAGTGTCATATCTTTGTCTGCGCAGACTTATTAACAAATACTATTACACCGATTGGATCCTGGATGTATCTCTCTATTATCTAGTTGAGTAATTACTAGTTTTGAACTATCATGATGAAATGAGTACTTTTGAGGCCACACATTGACAGCCTTTTCGATCATCCAGTTTATAGTGTGATACTTGAATATACCAAAATGATCTCTCCGGTGAACATCATTATATATCCTCATGGTCTAAAAAAGGAAAGAAAATAACCATCTTGTGATGATACTATTTAGCGAAAAAACTCCCGTAGTATCTCAATTAATTGGGTCTACCCAGCCCCATTGTGAAACAACAAAGTGCTCTTATTAATATTGACAAAGCATATGTCCGTGACCAGGAAAACGTGCTCATCTAATATTAACAAGTTTGTTTGTGAGACATGAAAATGGCCATTATGGTGTGTTTATGTTTCGACATGTGCGTATGAGTTTTCCTCTAAATCTGATATTCAGTGACCACAAATGTTATAGCATAAAAACATAATACTTAAATCATGAAAAGTATGTATATTATTGTCTCTTGTGCATACATCCAACACCAACTTGCACTGACAATTTAAGACTTATTTGAACTTCTGGTGGATCATTTGAAGGGATCTTGCAAAACGATTTTCAACTTGGGAGAAAGATTGAGGGGCTCCAACCATCCATAAGAATGTGCCTAATGATTTCAAAGATGGCATACTTCTACTTGATGCCAATCCATAGTCGGGCACTGGAAGATCATGTAAATATAAAAACGTCCTCGTGCATCCTAAACATTTTGTAGCTACTATTTGCATGATCAAGATTTTCCATGAACCACTCAAATACCGTTTGTTGAGGAATAAAGTAAGGTGATTTGTTCAATTAAGTTCGAATATACATGTTACCTAGTTCTCCCACCATAACAACTTCAAATGCCAAATATGCCATCTCTACAAGTTCCTCCATGCTCTCATTTTCCTCATCATCAATTCCATCATAAGTTGCACCCATCTATAAACTTTTAGGAAAAAGAACATGAGTGATTCACATAAACAAATGATATACAAACAAATGGTATAAATAATTAACTATACTTACCACATTACAACCAAAATAGCTCACGACATGCACAGATGAGAACTATAATAATTCATAACAAACACAAATGATAACCAAAATAGTTCACCACATGCACACATGAAAACCATAACGATACACAACAACCACACGTGACCACCAAAATAGTACATTACATCCACACATGATAACCATAATAGTTCACGACAAGCACACATGACCCATTAAGATAGTTCATTAAATAGAAACTAAAAGTTCTAACCAACGACCACTTACCATTCATGAAAGGATACAACTTGCTACTTGGGAGACATTTCTTGGTGCTCCCTTTGAAGCCAATCAAACCGTCCATTTTTGGTTTTGATCAACATGAATAGCTCACGATATGCCCGCTTCATCACAATCTTGGTGGCGATGTGAAACAAAGGAGTCCCTTCAACGGCTCCACAATCCACCATCAAATTAAGAACTTTGGCCATGGTACGAGTATTATTCTTGTCAACAAGATTGGTTGTCCCTTCACCGGTCACTCTTGTGTTTATATTACCACATGTTTGTTTGAACAAACGGAGAAACGAGTTCCTCTTCATCTCCCACGGGCTTGCACTTAGCTAATATTTTAACTTTTTTCTTCTTATTCTTGGATGAACTCGGAGGAGTTAGCTCTTCGACCTCATCAATTTCCTCTACCTCCATGCCACCACCACCATCATCATCATCATTAGAGCTACCGTATATCTCTCCATGAAGGGAAGCTGTTTCTCTGGTGACAGGAATTGCACAAAATATCATGTCCATCTCCTTCAAGTTAGGAGGTCCCAAGTAGTGACACTTTGCATGATCGGGGTAATTCTAAGAACAAAGCATTTTAATTAGTACATCAGATATGCGCGCGCGCACACACACACCACACACACAGAGACCCTCACACCACATGCGCACGCACACACGCACCACACACACACGCACACGCACCCACCCACCCACCCACACACACACACACCTTAAGATGAATCCCCCACTATATATATTTAATGCATCAAATTTTATAAAAAACAAACACTCTCACCTGAAGATGAATCCCCCACTAAGTATCATCCACTTCAATAGTTTAACGTTGTTCATCCCATCCAAGCCCCGTTGCGACAAGTTTCAGATCCATGAATTGATTGTACTATTTCTTCAACATGTTCGATTTGCTCTTGAATTGCTTCTTTGTTAGTCTCGCCTTTGTGACTTCAAAGAATCTTTCTTGAATTTTCTTGTAACCTTTAGCATTGAAACATCCGGGGCCTATTTTTTTTTAGAATTTCTTCCTTACAAATCTCAGAAAACACCCCAGTGTGATATGCATCCCAATTTTCCTTGTTCATCTATAGCCATTCCGACATACTTTATTATACACATGTTCAACCAATATTTATCAAAGATGATATGATAATCTGTTTGTCCCACCAATAGACATACAACAATGTCCAACTAATATATATTACATTCAAACATGTGCAGGAACAACAAAGAAATCAATAGACGAGACACATGTCCAACTCCTAAATCCATATAAGAAAGTTAACATGATTTTCCTAAGCAATGAAACTACCATGCACCATATACATTTCCACCATCCTCACACACACAAATCAAGCAATTCACTACATATACATACTTTCCAATGCATAAAAAAAAACCCGTTATGAATATATACTTCACATATGCAATATAGACCCAGTTATGAATAAAGAAAAAAAACAAGAGAAGAAGAGCCACCTTCAGCGAGGGTCACGGGAAGGAGCAGGAGCGGACCATAAATGCTTCGGGGAGCAGAAGCGGCGACCAACTAGGAGAGGCCGGAAGAGCAAACGGGCGGTGTTTGGGGAGCAATGTCGGCAGAGGGGCCTCACAGCTAGTACGTGTCTCGTCGGGGACTATGGGCTACTCCCTCCGTTCAACAATAGATGACTTTAACTTATCTATATATGGATGTATCTAGACATATTTTAGTGTCTAGATACATCTGAAGGGGTCGTTGCATAGAAAATAAAAAAATTCCTACGCGAGAGACACCCGAAAGGCCAAGATCTAATATAGGAGACGAAGTGGAACGGGCAACAAGAGGGTTAAGGAGAACACATACCCTTGAAGACTCAAAGTGGTACGAGATCAAATCTCGTTGTTGGCGTAGTCGTACTCACACCAATCCCGATAGCGAGAAGATGGGCACCGCAATCCAGCGGTGCATCCGTGATCGGTCACACGTACGGTTGATGACGACCTCCGTTCCCTCGTTCCAGTGGGGCGCGGAAGTAGAGGATCCCTCGGAACTCCAGTAGCACGACGGCGTGGTGGTGAAGAAGAATCCCACGGTCAGGGCTTCACCAAGCCGGAGACCATGAAATGGAGCAGCGGGTGGAGGGAAAAGGAAGTGGCAAGTGTGTGAAGGAGGGAGAGCTCTCACCCTCCTTTTATAGGAGAGGGGGAGGCAGCCCAAGGGGGGTGCGGCCAGCCCATGCGTGTGCCCCCACCTCTTCCCTCATCATGTGAGTGGACACTCGACTCACCTCCACTCACTTTCCCATTATTTCTCACTTGGAAAATCCAAAGGTTTTCTTTTAATAAATAAATAAAACATTTTTATTTCTTTATTTATATTTGTTAATTCCATTAAAAAACATTTGCATATAGAACCTCGAATCATTTGTTAATTCTATTAACAACCATTCGACGAAAAACCCCTTGAACTATTTCAATTTTCCCCGAAACAATTTCGGTGCTGCCCAAAATATTCTTCGATATTCCGTATCCTCTCAAACGCGTCATCGAACCTTAAGTGTGTCACCCTACGGTTCGCGAATAAGATAGACATGATCGAGACTCCTCTCCGATCAATAATCAACAGCGGGATCTGGAGATCCGTGATGACTCCTATATATTCAACGATGACTCTCGTGATCGTGTGAACCAACAACGCCGTGAACTATTCCCTTTGTCTCGCGATATTTTACTTGTCCGAGATTCGATCATTGGTATCAACCATACCTTGTTCAATCTCGTTACCGACAAGTACTATTTTCTCGTTTCCGTGATATAACATCCTAGTGATCATATCACGTTCTTGCAAGCGGTTTCGATGTGATATCACCGAGAGGGCCCAGAGTATATCTCTCCGTCATTTGGATGGACAAATTCCACTCTTGATCCATGATCCTAAACTAACACTTTCCGAATACTTAACGACACCTTTATAGTCACCCTGTTACGGTGCGACGTTTGATGCCATCAAAGCACTCCTCCGGTATCAGCGATTGACATGATCTCATGGTCTAAGGAATAAGTTACTTCGTATGTTTGATATAACAATGTAAACTAAATGACTTGATCGCATTGCTATATTCTCTTTGGGTATATGTTCATCACATCATTCTTCTAATGACATGACCCCGTTATTAATAACATCCAATGTTCATGATCAGGAAACCTTGATCATCTATTAATCAACGAGCTAGTTAAAAGAGAGGCTTTACTAGGAACCATTGTTTGTTTATTAAGCACACATGTATCAACGTTTCCGGTTAATACAATTCTAGCATGAGAAATAAACATTCATCATAAACAAGGAATAAGATAATAACCATTTTATTATTGCCTCTCGGGCATATTCCCTTCAGTCTCCCACTTGCACTAGAGTCAATAATCTAGTCTGTAAGCACTTTAACACATATGGCGTAACAGCGTTATTACCATGCTTCGCATGCGGTAAACATCATCAAAAAGATCTGAACTGTTCAGGTCCTATTGTATTTTCATGTTCTTTGCATCTACACGCATCACTCATTCTCTAATGAGATGGCTTTGTATTATATATGGTCAATTGGTGAAAACTTAATTCCTCATCTTAAACTGATGTCACTAACATTGTGAAAATGTAGCTTCATAGTGTTAGCATTCTTGGAAATTCACCAAGTTCCGGTGATACCTTAATTCCTCAGCTTAAATTGATGTTACTAACATTGTGAAAATGTAGCTTCATAGTTTCAGCATTCTTGGAAATTCACCAAGTTCAATAAAGAACTCCTTGACACAAAATACGCTTATAATCAGTTGTCAACACAACGATATACTTTAGCCTTTGTTGTAGTATCTATCACAATATTTTAATTTTGAAACTCTTTCAAATCCAGCATGGAACTTTCTTCCATCCTATTGTGCTACCCTTCATCACATGTTTTAATTGAGATAAAATTACTTGAACAAATGACAAGAATATTAGTGTAACATATTACAACTAATATTTTGTCATTACTATATAGGAAAACATATCCTTAGCATTTCTAAAAGGACACAAGGATCTCTCCCACTATTGTCTAAACATCATATGAATTATCCTACTATAACATTTTATAGCATAGGACTCATCTGGTTGTGTACATAGCATGGAAACATGACTTAGAAATCTCAATTTCAATGATGCTCATCATGTGTCAAAACACATGAATCTTGCTCAATTATTTTCCATGTGACAAGAACTCCTTCTTGTCATTTTCATATTGACTTACTTCAATATTTCATCTATGCAATTTGGCTTCAATCATATCAGGTGCGTCAATCCATCTTTTATAGATACCGATGCCCAATATCTTCTAAGCCTTTCATCAATATGAAATCGAAAATATTAACCGTGTTAATTTAAAATACATATTTTCCAATCATCCATATGTCATCTACATAAAGTATTGGAAATATGTCATAGCACTCCCACTTAATTTCTTGTAACTTTACAAGCATCTTTATCGTTCATGATGGAACCAAACTCTTTTGATAACTTCATTAAGCTAAAGATTTCAACTTCGCTATGCTCACTTCAACCATTGAAGTGTGCATACCTTTCTAGCAACCTTTTGAATTTTACAAAACTCTCAGACTGTGTCAAGTACACATCCTTGATCAAACTTCCTCGAGAGGAGAGTTGGTTTTGTTATTCAACTGCCATATCATAATATGTAAAAAATTTATAGAACTATCCGCAAAGACTAAAGCATCACTACGAAAGATCAAAATCTTGTAGTAGTCAACTCTTTGAACTTTGTCGAAAACAAATTTTCGATAAGTACCCATGTCTTTGTCGCTATATAGACCCTTTTGCTATCGTTAGGCATCATGCCTATTGAAAGGACTACCAAGTCACATACTTGATATTCATACAAGGATACTATGGCGGATATAATGACTCATAGTGAATTTTACGAAGTTAGGGCCCATCATTTGCTTCCTTTATAAGGTCCAGGTCCTTTTGTTGTCAAACCAACACTTTACACTTAAACCACAAGTTGTTCTAAGTACAAAGGTTTTGGACTTTTCTGGTACAGTTCGCAAACTCATTTGAAGTAGCTACAACATTTGTAGTGTCTTCTACTTAGTCAAAATAGTAAACCCCGGAACAACTTCCAGTGCTGCGGTACTCTTGACATGATAACGAAGATTCTCTAATCTCGTTGAGTTTGTACTGTGCTCCCACTCACTTGTTTCGCAAGAACTAATTTCTCGAGAAATCAACCCTTTCTGACAAACAACATTTGTCTTTTGGTTTGGTGATAGGAGAAATACCCAATGTTTTATTTGGAATAACCTTATACATATATATTTATCCTATTTTGGTTGTAAACATTTTACACATGCTATGCATACCAAAACTTAAGAAAAATGACAATTCGGGTCATTACCCAAACCATATCTTATATATTGTCAATTTCAACGGATCATGATGGTGCTGTTTTCAGTGTAAAAGCGGTTGTCCTTAATGTATAAACTACAAAATTATAATGGCAATTTTATTAATCTTACCATGTCAAACAGGGTTTGATTTTGTCTTTTTGAATACTCCAATCTAATGTGGGGTATTCGAGAAGTATAAGTTGTAGAACAATTCTGCAACTTCTCAGATGTTTTGCTAAACTTGTAACTCAAACTTTATCCTTTATGATCCAATCATAAATACTTGATTATCTTGTTACATTAATTTTAACTTCATATTAACAACCTTTTGAACCAATTCAAAAAGTCAAACTATGTTCCCTTTAAATAGATATACTCACATATCTACTTAAATCATCGACAGAATTTTATGAAGGAAAAATTAATCCACCATACATGACTACACATAATGGACTATATACATCAATATGTATAATCTCCACTAAATTAGTCGTCCATTATACTTTGGCCTAAGAACGGAATTCTAGTCATCTTTTGGAAGAGGTCTCACAAGCGTCAATTTATTCAAAATAAAATGACTCCGGAAGTCCATCAATATGGAGTTCCTTCATGTTTTCCTTTCCGATATGAACTAAAATGGTGGTGTCACAATTTAAGTGAAAATCTTTTACGTCTTGCAACGTTTAGCATTCAGTCTTATAGATGTTTACTTAACCAACATGATTTATATTAACATATCCATCAATTATGGAATATGGTCATCGTTTGAACAATCTCATTTGTTCTCACAAAAGACTAGAACAAAATAACAACTTATTAAGTCTTCAAATAAATCTTGACTGTTTGGTTCGATACGACAATGAACACAATAACACTTTATTTATGTTCTTGTCATAATCGATTCCACATCTATTACTAGTTCCTTTTAGGCCCTTGTATTTCTTGCATTGCGTTGCTTTGTATGACAACTCATACCAACCAATGTGGTATCAAAATACCCAAAAATACTTTGTTAACTAGTAATACATCTATAACTTGTATATCAAGCATATACTCCTGAGCTGGACTTTTCCAGTTATCTTCCTTTTCTGCCATATATCTTTTTGTAATTCTATTTTCAATATTCCCTTTCCTTTATAGAAGAATCATTCAACATCAAACAACGCTAGTCGTACTAGCTCATTTTCTTTGGCATGTTAGTCATATACTATCACCCATTGAGTCATACTTTGAGTTTGATTGTTCTACTAATATCACCATATTAATAGTATTCTTCTAGATTCCACTCTTAGCAATCTCCAAGTAAGGTAAACTACTTTACCCATACTTCTAATCCATCCCATCATAACAATTTTATTATTAAGATACTATAGCTCGAAGGAAGGGATTTAGAGGATAATTTTTAGCGCCCAACTTCTTGGAATATTCAAACGCCTAGCGTCTTCAATCATTGCATATATTCAGATAATATAAGCAAACATTGTCACGCTAAATTATATTCAGTCATGTTGCCACAAATAAGTTTCTAGATATCAATATATCTTTCACTTGATTGTTTCTGAAAACAATTCTTCTCAGTTCCTAAATCACTTTGATCAACAAAACATTCTTTTGAAGATAAAGTAATACGAATGCAACCATGACTCTGGATTCTAAGTAGGAATTATTTGCTCTCTAGATTAATCAATCATTAACCATATGGAGCTAGGTAGGAAATACGAAACATCTACAATAGGACTCAATTTTAAATTTCACTAATACGGTACCAATCTTAAATGATTTTTACCAGATCATAACAGTTATATCTCAATCAACAATCTAAGTGTAAGGTAGTTATGTGGATGCCAATGAATACTACAATTTGTGCAAATTCACTTTGATTTGTTGTTCATGATAAATAAGTTCAAGTTAATTAAAAATTAAACCATGAACTCTCACTCAAAAACAACATCCCTCTTAGTCGTCTTTAGTGATTACACGAACCAAATTCACTACACCAAAACCGATCATAACGTGAGATGATGTAGCTTCAAAGGCGAACATCGACATGTTCTTCATATCATCCATATGACTCATGCTTTACCTTTCGGTTACGTGTTCCGAGGCCATGTCTGTACATGCTAGGCTCGCCAAGTAGAACCGTAGTATTGCGTGTGTTTCAAGGCCATGTCTGTACATGCTAGGCTTGAAAACACCCGTTGTATGCGAACGTTGAGTCTATCACAACCGATCATCACGTGGTGTCTCGAAAACGACGAACTTTCTTAACGGTGCATACTTAAGGAAGAACACATTATTATCTTGATATTAAGTGAGAGGGATCATCTTATAATGCTACCATCGTTATCTAAGCAAAACAAGATGCATAAAAGGATTAACATCACAACATCACATGTAAGGATAACGTGATATGATATGGTCCTCCTTGCACTTGATCTCCATCATGTGCATTATGGTATGATCTTAATCATTCCACCGGCGTGGTACCAAGTACCATGGCACCCCAATCTTGATTGTACATCAATAAGAAGACAATCATATGGATACCTTCTGGTATATCAATAATTTACAAATTAGATCATCTCATAATCAAATTTGTAATATTGACCATATCACATCACATGCCCAGCAAAAACTAGTTAGACGCCTCTAATTTATTTTTGCATATTTTACGTGGCTTAGGGCTTTCGATGATAGAACCGTTCATACCTACGAACATCAACCACAACGATGATAAACACATTTTTAACAACCCTTCATAGATTAGATCTTAACTATAGTAGAAGAAACAGACACCCGCAAGCCACTTATGCAATACAAGTTGCATGTCAGTTGTGGAACAAGTCTCATGTACGTGGACATGTAAGGTTAGTCCGGGCTGCTTCATCCCACTATGCCACTAAGATCATAAAATAATCAAGAAGGTAATAACATGATCATCAACGCCCACATACACCTATGTGTTCTACCCGTACAAAACATCTACGCATAGATCCGGCTCTGATACCACCGAAGGGGTCGTTGCATAGAAAACAAAAAAATTTCCTACGCGAGAGACACCCAAAAGGCCAAGATCTAATCTAGGAGACGAAGTGCAACGGGCAACAAGAGGGTTAAGGAGAACACATACCCTCGAAGACTCAAAGTGGTACGAGATCAAATCTCGTTGTTGGCGTAGTCGTACTCACACCGATTCCGATAGCGAGAAGATGGGCACCGCAATCCGGCGGTGCATCCGTGATCGGTCACACGTACGGTTGATGAAGACCTCCGTTCCCTCGTTCCAGCGGGGCGCGGAAGTAGAGGATCCCTCGGAACTCCAGCAGCACGACGACGTGGTGGCGAAGAAGAATCCCACGGTCAGGGCTTCGCCAAGCCGGAGACCATGAAATGGAGCAGCGGGTGGAGGGAAAAGGAAGTGGCAAGTGTGTGAAGGAGGGAGAGCTCTCACCCTCCTTTTATAGGAGAGGGGGGAGGCAGCCCAAGGGGGTGCGGCCAGCCCATGGGTGTGCCCCCACCTCTTCCCTCATCATGTGAGTGGACACTCCACTCACCTCCACTCACTTTCCCATTATTTCCCACTTGGAAAATCCAAAGGTTTTCTTTTAATAAATAAATAATTTTTTATTTATTTCTTTATTTATATTTGTTAATTCCATTAACAAACATTTGCATATAGCACCTCGAATCATTTGTTAATTCTATTAACAACCATTCGACGAAAAACCCCTTGAACTATTTCAATTTTCCCCGAAACAATTTCGGTGCTGCCCAAAATATTCTTCGATATTCCGTATCCTCTCAAACGCGTCATCGAACCTTAAGTGTGTCACCCTACGGTTCGCGAATAAGATAGACATGATCGAGACTCCTCTCCGATCAATAATCAACAGCGGGATCTGGAGATCCGTGATGACTCCTATATATTCAACGATGACTCTCGTGATCGTGTGAACCAACAACGCCGTGAACTATTCCCTTTGTCTCGCGATATTTTACTTGTCCGAGATTCGATCATTGGTATCAACCATACCTTGTTCAATCTCGTTACCGACAAGTACTCTTTTCTCGTTTCCGTGATATAACATCCTTGTGATCATATCACGTGCTTGCAAGCGGTTTCGATGTGATATCACCGAGAGGGCCCAGAGTATATCTCTCCGTCATTTGGATGGACAAATTCCACTCTTGATCCATGATCCTCAACTAACACTTTCCGAATACTTAACGACACCTTTATAGTCACCTTGTTACGGTGCGACGTTTGATGCCATCAAAGCACTCCTCCGGTATCAGCGATTGACATTATCTCATGGTCTAAGGAATAAGTTACTTCGTATGTTTGATATAACAATGTAAACTAAATGACTTGATCGCATTGCTATATTCTCTTTGGGTATATGTTCATCACATCATTCTTATAATGACATGACCCCGTTATTAATAACATCCAATGTTCATGATCAGGAAACCTTGATCATCTATTAATCAACGAGCTAGTTAAAAGAGAGGCTTTACTAGGAACCATTGTTTGTTTATTAAGCACATATGTATCAACGTTTCCGGTTAATACAATTCTAGCATGAGAAATAAACATTCATCATAAACAAGGAATAAGATAATAACCATTTTATTATTGCCTCTCGGGCATATTCCCTTCAACATCCATATATAGATATGTGGAAGTCATCTATTGTTGAACGGAGGGAGTAGGTCGCAGCCGAGAGCAGGAGAGGAGGCCATTTGGGGACGGGTACGGGGGAGTGGAGGGCGGTGGGATGGATAAGGATGGAGGCAGCGGCTCTACAACAACCGGCGCCGAAGGTGAGGAGGCAAGGCGGACGACGGCACTAGGGTAACAGCGGTAGGCGCTCCATCTCCTATCGAGCTCGGTGGGGAATGAGGTACCGGGTGCCGATTTGGGATTTTTTGACTGGGCTCGACCCTAGTATGGGGTGGCAGTTCTGGTGTAATTTGCAGCAAGCGATAGGGGCAGACGGGGCGTGGGTTCGGCGGAAAGCAGGAAAAGCCACTCGGGAGGTGCTTTGCGTTCCTATAGTGCAGATAAGATCGTGCGGTTGACAGTGGAAAAACATGGTACAATTGTCTGGTTTGGTTGGTAATAGAAGGACCTCGCGCGTCCCTGCGTCGAGGATCGCTCTAATCAGTCATCAACATGTTTCACCAGCTAAATTCACCATGCAACCATAAAATGAGAACTACCATTAATAGTATATTTTAAAATTTATTATTCAGCAAACAACAGTGTTTACATACCAAAACTCATTTCAGGTGGAACAAAAAATGGAGGTATTTAACTTGAAGAAAATTAATGAACATGTACCTGACGTTTGAACCTTGTTTATTAAAAAAATGAGGTATTTCTCCTGAAGAAAAGGAGCATACCCTTGCAAATTATTCGTCGTCATACAAAAGATCATTAACAAAACTTTCAAGGGATACACGGTATAACCATCATATGAGTGTTCATTATATGCAACCGACAAACAATAATGATCATCAGAAATAATATCTCATGTAACTATAATATTTTTTAAATACTTCTGAGTGCATCAGAACTTCTATCTTCTTTCAAGGTTTCCACCATGGAAGAATGTTGACTGTTCAACGAATAATTTCACGACACTTGAGTTATAATTTTTTTCCGAACCATGGAGGAGCACTGCATATATTAAATTAGGTAGTGAAGAAAGCCAAAGACTGCAAAAGTTTATGTAACTGAATTAAGACAACATAGAGTGGAAAAGGAAAAATATCTAAAGATAACATCCTTGGGTGTCACACGGGCCTTCCCAGGGCGTTTGGCAGTTTTGGCCGTCAGATCAAGCCTCTACGAGTGCGTGTCAGCCATCCGCGTGACGGTAAAAAAAATTTACTGCCCGACTCCGCTTCGTATAAAAGCTGCGCCCGCCACGGTAGAAAACCCTAGCTTCCCCAATCCCCTCGTGTCTCTCTTCTCCTCGAATCCCGCCGCCTCTCTCAGGCGCTCTTTCTCCTTGCTGTATCGAGCAGCACAGCCGTGCCGCCGCCTCATCTTCTCCTCTGTCTCGCCACCTCGCGCCGCCGCCGCGCCTGCGCTCTCTCACATCTAGCAGCACAGTCGTCCGCTCGCTCCGTCGCCGCGCACCGCTCTCCCAAGGATCTCTCCAACTGGGTGGAGTTGGTGGTGGGATTTGGAGGGGAGGGGCCATGTTGATGAATCCGACTGAGGATGGATACGAGGTCCCCTCGCTGCATCATCATTCGTCTGCTTTACGACCACCCGCAGTCCAGTGCGTTTGGAGGTCTTTGGCGACCGGAGAGTATTTCTTCTCGCTTGCTGAGCTTGCACCGACACCGTCGATCTCGTGCCACCGCTGTGCCTCGCCACCCCCTCCACAACGGCGCTCAGTAGGAGGTTCGAGGATGATGCCCAGGATGGAGACGGATGACAACATCAAGCCGAGGTGAGCCCTCCCACATCCCATCCTCTTGCCCTTTCCTTAATTTCCAGTTTCCACGCGGCTCACCCCTCCATCTTTCTCAGCTTCCGGCTGACTGTGGTGTGCCGTCGCCATTAAGATCATGTAGGAAAAGGCATATATGATGTCCACCTCATATCTAGTTTGGTTGTATTTGGTGTGCTATGCATTCATTGCACCGCCTGCCTTCTTATTTCCAAGGTTGAAGAAGTTAATAGACTTATTAGGATACTTACAAACTTAGTTTTGTTTTAAGGAAGGTATATACAATTAATAATAACCAGGTAAAAAGGGTGATCCGAGAACAATGGATGGAGTCTGTACTGTTGGGAACTGGCCCACTCGGCTCAAATAGTCTTGCAACAGAAGATAATAGAGAGAGAGAAAACAAAATGACCTGTAAAGAGAAATAACGAGTGTGAAGCCTCCCATGCATGTCGTAGCAAGCAAATCCTCATATGGACACTAGTGGAAACAGGGCCTTTTGTCACGGGTCGTAAGGGCCAGTTGTCCCGGTTGTGCAACCGGGATGGGCTGGCCGGGACAAATGGCCCGTCCCATTGGTCCCGGTTGTGCCAGGACCCGGGATGGTAAGGATAGGCCACGTGGCGAACCTGGGCCAGGGAGTTCGTCCCGGTTCGTTCAAGGGACCGGGATGGATACTTTTTTGACAAAAAAATATATATAATCGTTCAGTTTCCGCGTCCAGGCCCACGTCTTTTATTAAGCCCACTGGTCACATTTTTTTGTCAAAAGGTCCCACTGGCCCGCGTCTTTTATTATGGTCAGTCAACGGTTCGAAGGGCCCACTGCCCAGCGTCTTTTATTATGGTCAGTCAACGGTTCAAAGGGGCCACTGGCCAGTGGCCGTTGGCTGGCTCGCCTGGTCCCTTAAATTAAGACTACAGGACGGTCAAAGGGCCACTGCCGCCTCGTCTTCCCGCCCCGCCTCGGCTTCCCGCGCCCCCACTTCCCCACGCGCGCGTGCCACAGCTGCAACCGCCGCCCACGCCTCGGCTCCTGCCCGCATTCATGGCCGCCTGCAACCGCCGCCACGTCCAGGCCGCCGGTTGGCATGCCAGCCCACCCCGGGTCCTTTTTAAAGGCCCCCCGCCGCCCGTACAACCCATCCACCCCGTCCGCGCCCAAGGTAGAGCAACCATAGCCACCATGTCCCGCTGGTTCGGCAGCGGCTCCGGCAAGCGCCCCAGGAACGACGGCGAAGGCTCCTCGAGCGGCGCCGGCCGCGTCCCACCACCGCCGGCGGAGGCCTTCGGCTACGGCCCTGGAGGTGTCCGCCTCGGCGGGACGCCGCGCGTCCCCGCGCCACCTCCGGCTGCACGCCCGCCGTCCAGAGCCGCGCCCAAGGGCAAGAGGTTCCGCCGGTACGTCCGGGTGGATGAGGCCGAGTGGCACTGGAACAACGCCACGCCGGTGTTCTATGCCGACGTCCACCTCCCGGACGGCTGGCACCTGAACCCCCAGCGGATCCCTGTGCCGCCGGTCCCGACCGGCCAGGCGCTGCTCGAGGAGATAGACCGCCGCCGCGAGCTCCTGCCGGCTCCCGTCCGCAGGGAGCGCGCGTACGCGCGCAGCTCCCCCTACTGGGGCGCCTGGCTCGAGCAGGAGCACGAGCAGCGCCGGCGCTCCTACATCCCCGCCCCCCACGAGGTGGACGTCGCGGACTACCCGCCGCCACCGCCCGGCCGGGAGAGGGAGCTGTGGCTCCTCGAGGACATCCCGGAGGACTTCTCCGGGGAGGAGGACCCCGTGCTCCGGGCCGCCATGGAGGAGGCCTGCGAGGCCTCCCGCCGCTCACTCGTCGAGGACGAAATCAAGCGGTGGGAGCGGGTCGTGTCCATGCCATGCCGCCGCCGCCCCCCGAGCCTACCCCCTGGTGGCACGCGCTCTACGCCGAGTATGAGGCGTCCGAGGACCAGCCGCCGCCGCAGCCGCTCCCCCCCGGGCTGGAGTACGGCATGTCCTGGGCCTGGACCGGCGGTGTTTGGGCGCCGGAGTCGCCGGAGCAGGAGGAGCTGCCCCCTCCGCCGCCGCCGCCGCAGGAGGTGCTGCCCCCGCCACCGCCGCTGCCCCCGCCACCGCCGTACGCGCCTCCGATGCCCCCGATGCCTGCACCCCCGGCCCAGCCACCTGCCCACCTGTGGCAGCCACCCGCCTACCATTGCATCTCCGACGACGAGGAGGACAACTAGATCGGCCGGTCGCCTGTGGCCGCGCCGCCGCCCCCTATTCTATGTAAGCAAGACCCCTTGCTACCCCCCAAGAAAACGGCCGGCCGCCTGTGGCCGCGCCGCCGCCCTTTTATGCAAGTACGGCCGGCCGCCTGTGGCCGCGCCGCCCCCTATCTATGTAAGCAAGGCCCCTGGCCTTTTTTTTAATATAAGTTGTGTGCCCCCCTAGTCTACCGTGTCCCTAGCCCATACCCGCCGGCGGTCCGCCGGCGGGATCTGTCTACTCGTTCCCGCCGCCGGCAGGGCTTCGCCCAGCCATGTCCACTCGTACCTGTCCCTGGGGTGTTCGTTCGGCCTGGAGAGAGGGCCGCGATTTTTATACACCTGGGCCTCTATTCCCGGCCCGTGCCACCAACCGGGACTAGAGCCCCTTTGGTCCCGGTTGGTACAACGGCCCGGGACCAAAAACAAATTTCGAATTTCGGTGGCACCCCTGCGCGCCCAAAATTTTTTAGCGCCAAAATTTGGAAAGGGTTAAGTTTGCACATTAACAACTTCTATATACTTTCAAATTTGACAAAAATTCCAACATGAAAAATGCTAGAATTTGCAAAACTAATTTAAATCCATTTTTCGTTTAACTAAATAATTATTCTAACTATTGAAACTATTAATTATTTTTTCATTTGTATATAATTTGAATATAAAAATGTTACAATTTTTGATTTCTCTCGTGATCTTCCTAATTCAAAGCGAGTTGTACCTTATTGACACGGTGAATTTGAGATCTTCGTCTACAACAGAAAAACCATAGTTTTCCTTCGAAGTTTTACTCTGCGCATCCACACGTATTTTCCCTTTATCCCGACCCCCGCTTGAACAGTTAGAGGTGGTGGATTACTTGAGCCTGCAAGAGTACGTTCGATCTGTTTTATCAGAATTGGACTTGCCACACGGGTTTGCAAGTAATCGAGCTGCTTTCTAGGATCCCAGGAAGGCCA
Organism: Alopecurus myosuroides; assembly: GCA_028641055.1. Taxonomy (NCBI): domain Eukaryota; kingdom Viridiplantae; phylum Streptophyta; class Magnoliopsida; order Poales; family Poaceae; genus Alopecurus; species Alopecurus myosuroides. The sequence continues at coordinate 345,000,964 of CM054063.1, forward strand.
CCAGTTCTCATAATGAGGGAATGCCTCAAATATGGTCTTTGGAGCAAGAGGAAGGAGACGTGACCTATTCTCAATTGGCAAATTATGGATATAGCCTCTTTCTTGAGCAGCTGCACAGAAGTGCTTAGAATCCACAAACTCCGGCTCTATGTCATACAAATTTCTGGAAATTTCCACCCATACACTTTTTGGAGCTAGGGCCTCATTTTCGTAGTAGAAGTAGGGTGGCTTGTTCATCCTCTAGAGTCGATGTCAGTCCTGGCTGCTTGTCCATCCTCTAGAGTCTGCTCTGCTCTGCTCTACTGCTCCTTGCGGCTCAGGTTGGTAACGGTCCATGTTTGCGTAGTCTTTGTGAACTTATGGTTTGATTTGAGAATTTCAAAACTTTGATTTCAGACTGGGTGGGTGGGTGTGTGCCGCTGGTTGGAATAATAATGAAGTCAGACTGGTCATAGTTGTCAAGCACTCAATGCTTGCCAGCTTTTGACCGATCAATACAAATTATTGGTCAAACTTGCACCTACTCCATTCATAATCACATAATATGTATAAATATCATTTTGGCTAACAAAATCTCGTTCATACTACGTTATAAGAATTATGATCATGTATTCCACGTTTATTATTACACATCACCAACAACATCCCTATCTAGTCTTCTGAATTTTCTTCGTGTCCCTTGCTTATGATCGCTTCGGCCGTAACCATGGAGCATCTTCATTATTTAACGGGATGGTGGGGTCAGCTTTCACTGTGAAGGGTGGAATTTCAACAAACTTATTATAATCTTCTGACATGTCTGTCGTGTCCTCGATTCCGACGATGTTTCTTTTCCCTGAGGGAACTATGTGACGCTTCGGCTCATCGTATGATGAAATTGTTCCCTTATTTTTTCTTTTCTTCGGTCTGGAAGACATGTCCTTCACATAGAAGACCTGAGCCACATCATTGGCTAGAACGAATGGTTCGTCATTGTAACCAATACAGTTGAGATCCACTGTTGTCATTCCATAAAGCGGGTCTACCTTTACCCCTTCTCCATTCAGGTTGACCCATTTGCACTTGAACAAAGGGACCTTAAAAGAAGGTCCATAGTCAAGTTCCCATATCTCCTCTATGTAACCATAGTATGTGTCAGTTTTTCCATTCTCGTTTGTTGTATCAAAGCGGACACCACTGTTTTGGTTGGTGCTCTTCTTATCTTGGGAGCTCGTGTAAAATGTATTCCCATTTATCTCGTACCCTTGAAAACTCCCAATAGTCGAAGATGGTGACCCTGCCAACATGTACAGCTGATCTTCAACAGTGGTGTCATTTATAAGATGTGTTTGCAACCAACTTCCGAAAGTCTCCATGTGTTCGCGTTTAATCCATGAGTCATCCTTCCCCGGGTTTGCAGACCATACAATATTCTTGTGTTCCTCGACATACGTAGCCATGAACATAGAATTTTGTAGAACTGTGTAGTGTGCTTTGGTCAAAGAATGCCCGTCCCTAGGTATCATTGTTTTCTTTCCCAGCGTTCCTTTTCCCCTCAGTCTCCCCTCATGCCGCGATTCAGGAACACCAATTGTCTTAAGGTCAGGAATAAAGTCAACACAGAACCCAATGACCTCCTCTGTTCCATAGCCCTTCGAGATGCTTCCTTCTGGCCTAGGACGGTTATGAACATATTTCTTCAAGACTCCCATGAACCTCTCAAAGGGGAACATATTGTGTAGAAATACCGGACCGAGAATATGAATCTCTTCACATAGGTGAACAAGGAGATGAGTCATAATGTTGAAGAAGGATGGTGGGAACACCAACTCAAAACTAACAAGACACTGGACCACATCCCTCTATAATCTTGTCAGAATTTCTGGATCGATTACCTTCTGAGATATTGCGTTCATGAATGCACATAGCTTAACAATGGGTACTCGAACATTTTCCGGTAGAAGCCCCCTCAATGCAATCGGAAGCAACTGCGTCATAATCACGTGGCAGTCATGAGACTTCAGGTTTTGGAATTTTTTCTCTGCCATGTTTATTATCCCCTTTATATTCGACGAGAAGCCAGACGGAACCTTGATACTGTAAAGGACTTCAAAGAATATTTCCTTCTCTGCTTTAGTAAGAGCGTAGCTGCTTAAGGAATGGCGCCATGTATCTGTGTGCTTGTTGCTTGGGTCTTTCATACGTTGCTGGTCCTCCCGTGCTTCAGGCGTATCTTTTGACTTCCCATACACGCCCAGGAAGCATAGCAGATTGACACAGAGATTCTTTGTCACGTGCATCACGTCGATCGAAGACCGGACATCTAAAACTTTACAATAGGGTAGCTCCCAAAATATAGATTTCTTCTTCCACATGGGTGCCCGCTTATCAGGGCCGTACGGAACTGGTTGGCTGCCAGCAGCCTTACCAAAGATTACTTCTAGGTCCTTGACCATATCGAATATATCATGACCACTACGGAGCTCAGGCTTCTTTCGGTTATCTGCCTCACCTCTGAAATGTTTCCCTTCTTTTTTCCTTAAGGGATGCTTGATCGGAAGAAATCTACGATGCCCCATGTATACAACCTTCTTACATTTATCCAAAAAAACACTGTCAGTCTTATCTAAACAGTGTGTGCATGCATTGTATCCCTTGTTTGTATGACCGGAAATGTTACTAAGAGCTGGACAATCATTGATGGTCACGAAAAGCAACGCCCGTAGGTCAAATGGCTTTTGTTCGTTCTCATCCCACACACGTACACCTGGTTTGCCCCACAGTTCTAAGAGTTCTTCCACTAATGGCCTTAGATACACATCAATGTCGTTGCCAGGTTGCCTCGGGCCTTGGATGAGAACTAGCATCATAATGAACTTGCGCTTCATGCACAACCAAGGAGGAAGGTTGTACATACATAGAGTTACAGGCCAAGTGCTATGACTGGAGCTCTGCTCCCCAAAAGGATTAAAGCCATCTGTACTTAGACCAAACCATAAGTTTCTCGCCTCTCCTGCAAAGTCTGGAAAATCTCTCTCGATCTTTCTCCACTGCGATCCATCGGCGGGGTGCCTCAACTTTCCATCTTTCTTACGGTCTTCTTTGTGCCATCGCAACAACCTAGCATGCCCTTTGTTTCTAAACAGACGTTTCAGCCGTGGTATTATAGGAGCATACCACATCACCTTAGCAGGAACCCTCTTACGGGGGGGCTCGCCGTCAACATCACCAGGATCATCTGCTCTGATCTTATACCGCAGTGCAGTGCATATCGGACATTCATCCAAATTCTCGTACTTCTCACCGCGGAAGAGAATGCAGTCATTAATGCATGCATGTATCTTCTGCACATCTAATCCTAGAGGGCAGAGAGCTTTCTTTGCTTCGTACGTACTCTCAGGCAATTCGTTATCCTTTGGAAGTTTTGGCTTCATTAGTTGAAGTAAACTCTCAAATGCCTTGTCAGTCACACCGTTTTGTGCCTTCCATTTCAGCAACTCCAGTGTGGTACCGAGCTTTGTGCTACCATCTTCGCAATTTCGGTACAACAATTTTTTGTGATCCTGTAACATGTTGTCCAGCTTCAACCTCTCCAATTTATTTTCACAGTCTTCCCTTGCATCAGCAATAACTCGGCCAAGATCATCATCGGGCTCTTCTGATGCCTGTTCTTGATCACCTTCTTCTTCTGCATTCTCTTCCATTGCAGTATCGTCGTATTCAGGGAACAAAGGATCTTCTTCTTCTTCTTCATCGTCTTCCATCACAACCCCTCTTTCTCCATGCTTGGTCCAGCAATTATAGCTGGGCATGAAACCTCTCCGAAGTAGATGGCCGTGAAGGATTCTTTCGGAAGAATGTTCTCTGACGTTCCGACAATCAACACATGGGCAACACATGAAGCCATTATCTTTGTTCGCCTGAGCTACAGCAAGAAATGCATTCAGGCCTGCCATATACTCGGAAGTGCGTCGGTCACCGTACATCCATCGCTGCCGTGCATCCATCTGCATCATATAATTAAGTTTATCAAAATACATATTAATACAGAGATAACCACAGTACATCGACAAATAATATTTTTTATGTATCAGTTACAGATGAAAAAGATAATTTGTTAACCTCGGTCGAAGATACCATTTTCAGTGAGCTTGTGTGCGTCTCGGAAATTTCGTCGAACACCTCGTGTGCATAGTAAAAAAAAAAACACCAACACCACACTCTCTCACACTTCCAAGCAAAAAAAAAGATGGAAGGAGGGGGGGCTGGGGCAGTATATATAGGGGAAGGGGGCATTGGTCCCGGTTCGTGGACTGAACCGGGACAACAGGTCATGCGCGTGCCACGTGGCTTGTGGCTAGGCATTGGTCCCGGTCCGTGGCAAGAGCCGGGACCGATATGCCCCCCACGAACCGGGACCAATGCGCCCAGGCGATTCCTGTTGCCCCGGGCGCACGAACCGGGACCAATGCAGGGCATTTGTCCCGGATTTGGTTCCAACTGGGACAGCTGCCCCCCCGGCCCCCTGGACGAGAGGGGTTGTTTCCACTAGTGGGACCAGCGCTCCAAGAGACCAAAACTAGTCAGAGGATTATTCACATGCATGAACCGATGACTTCACGGCAAAGGAGGAAAATCCACATAGTATCTTATTGTAGATAAGCATGAGAAGAAAAATAAAGACCTTCTAGACATGGTGACTTCTTTGTATCGCTTGGTATGACGTTACTTAAATGTTGGAATCAACAACAAACACATATATAGTATACGTAGAGTACGGACAAAAACGTTAGAGATCGACCATAATATAGGACAAACATCCTGTACTAATGATAATTTGTGGTGGTGATGGTCGTTGCCGTGTGTGGCTCCAAAAGCTTGATGGCGAGGTTTCAAATCCACAGGTCCCTGATTAATTAATTTATTTGATCAATTGGAGCCCTTGATTATGATGATCGTCTCATTTCGTGTTGGTTATCCAATGATGCAATTTATTCCCATCGTGTATTTATGTTATGTTTATCAAGATGTATGTGTGCGATATTAAACACAAGATTTAATAAGTTGGCAGAAAGTTGCTGAATTATAGTGTGCAAGTCTAATTTGCTTGATTGATTGTCCATAGTCATGGACTTGTTGTATTATCTTCTATAAGTATTGTGTTACTTTTTTTAGGGGTAAAAGAGCTTAATTTTATTACTAATATAGTACAGGGTTACCATCAGTTAATGCCAAAGAGCGCCTACTATTAATAAGTTACAAGTGGTACGTGTTTCTGGTGGTGTATGGATCCATAATATTAATGTCATCTAGGCCCTTGATTATGATGCATGTTTCGTGTTGGTTAATCAGTTGCTCCGTTTTGTTCGAATGTTCCATCGTTTATTAATATGCATGCATGTAAACGTATGTACTTGCAACAACTTATTCAATTAAAGTTCTTGAATTTTAATTGAAATTGGGCAGATACTTGCTTAACTATAGTTGCATCAAGAACTAAGTTGATCCACTAAACATATACATCCATGACAACAATGGTTGAAAATTCATCTTTTATTCATTAATTTAGCGTTCAAGAATATTAATCGAGGTTGGGCGGAAGGTTGATTAATCATCGTATGCATTGAGAACCAACCATGCTCTTCTAGACATACACATCCGTATCAACAACGACTGAGAAATAACCATCATTTATCAATTGACTGGCCTTTAGTTTGCTATGCCTTTGCTTAATTCTTCTACGCATAGTCCAATCCAGTCCGAATGTGTGGGCCCTGCAGATAGGACAAAAGGTGTGGTAGTTGGTGGTGGTGAATCATCGATGCTAAATTGATCAATGTGAGCGATCGATCGAACGATCGGGTCCTATGTTAGGATGGTCTTTCATTTCGTGTTGGTTAGCTAACTACCAGCTCCGCAAGAAAAATCAGCTTCGCAGATTTGTTCAATTAATTGTTCCATGGTGTATCAACGTTCATGCTTAATTACATACTAATCAAGGCGACAATTTTATTTGAAGAGTGGGCAGATGGGTTGCATGATTATCGTGTACAAGCTTACCAATTAGTTGCCCACACACAAGTCACATGTAGCAATTGGCACTATCATGCATCCACTGGTCCTCTATTGATATGCTTTCCCTTAGTCCCTACAAAGGCTGCTGCCCCGTTTCTTGTAGTTCGTGGTACCGCTTGTACTTTGGCGCCGGTGGGATATGTTCATCTTAATTTCTACATTAAGCCGACTCTCACTGCCCTCAAGCAGTTGCCTCGTCATCCACGTACGACAAAAATAAAATGAGGTAAATTAACGGAGTAAAAGGTACAAATACGGTATAAAATGTTGCAATAGTTTGTGGGTAGACAAGAAGATCTTGTTGGAAACAAACGAAACCAAATTGTTTGTGCGTAAATAATGTGACCACAGAATTAATGCCCACGCTCCTCGTCTGCCGTATGAATACGGAGCTGTTGTTGCACAAGTTCACACTGGCCCGCCTAGCTAAGCTAGCTAGTTACACGCATCTATTTATCGCTTTCTCGCAACCGCAGTATTCCGTGTGTGGCTACTATGACTTGGATCGTGATGCTTCTACTTGCATCAGTGTTAGAGTATCCGATACGTACTGATGTACGTATCCAACTAGGACTTTGTAACTTGTATACGTTCGCTCATATAATAAACATACCCTACCCGATGAGGCACATCGGGGTAGCCAATCTTCTTTCATGGTATCAGAGCGCAAGCCCTGACCTAGACACGCTTCCGCCGCCGCCGTCTCGCCACCGCCACCTGCCTCGTTTCTGATCGATCCGATCTCAGGCAATGGCCACCGAGACTGCCTCTTCCAGCGCCGCGATGGCCTCTGCATCCTCGCCGGACGCTTCCGGGGATCTCTCCAACGCAATGGCCTCCGTCCTTGCATCCCCGCCTCCGATGGTGACCACGACCTCGATGGGTTCGGCGCCTATGTTGTCTACCATGACGGCGCCTCTCTACTCCACCGTGTCACCTTACGGCATGTTGCCGTTTCAGCTACCGATGATGGCGTACTCAACGCCCCCTCGAGCACCGATTCCCTCTATCGAGCAAAACCCTAGCTCGGCCATGTTCGGCCCGGTCTACAACCAGGGGGTCAGTTCTACAATCATATGATCCCCGGCGGGCACATGATCCCTGGTGGTGTTATCAACATTGGACCATCAATTACCATCAAGCTAACTAGCGACAATTACCTAGTTTGGCGGGCTCAAGTTGGTCCTCTTCTCCGGAGTCAGCTCCTAATGGGGTACGTAGATGGATCCATCCCATGCCCTTCTGCTCAGATTGTTGCCAATCATAGAGGTGCCATGGTTCAGCAACCCAACCCCGCCTATCACCACTGGGTTCAACAAGATCAAGCCGTCCTTTCTGTGTTTGTCTCCTCAATGATGCCCGGTGTAGTTGGCATGGTGATGTTCGCAGCTACTGCGCGGGAGGCGTGGGAGACTCTCAGTGGTGCTTTTGCCTCCACCTCCATCGCGCGTTCCACGGGTATCCGCCAACAGATGGCCGAACTAAAAAAGGAGAACATGATGGCCACGGTCTACTTCCACCGGATGAAGTCACTTTCGGACACTCTCACGAGCATCGGACAGCCCCTACGTCCCGAAGAATTCATCTCGTACATCCTTGCGGGTCTCGATGGAGACTATGATTCTCTCCATGGCGTCGTTACGGCCCGGACCACTCCAATGCCGGTTCATGACCTCTTCTCGCAGATCATCGCCACGGAGCAGCGGATGCTTGCTCGTCGCGCAGCAGCAGCTTCGGCCCACTATCCTGCGGCCCATGCTGCCAGCGCAGGAGTTTCTGTCGCATATGGCGCTGCGCGTGGAGGAACGCGGCCCACTTACCGTCCGACGGCCCAGACTCCGCCCCAGCCGCGGCCCAACAACACCGACAGCTCTGCGCCACGGACTAGTACTGGCAAGGGCACTGTTGTGTGTCAACTTTGCGGAATTCCTCGCCACACATCTGCAAAGTGCTATAAACGGTTTAACCGTAATTATCTGGGTATTGGTAATGATGGGAGCAATACTGAGCGTCAAATTGCTATGGCTATGACCACTACTTCTCCTGGCGGTCAACAGGTCGGCCAACAGGTTGTTGATCCGGCGTGGTACGCCGACTCCGGGGCTACTCATCACATTACCCATGATTTGGAGAAACTCACTACGCATGACCCCTACCACGGCACTAAGCAAGTTCACATGGCAAACGGAGCAGGTATGCATATTCATAATGTTGGTCATGCTGTTATTCCTACTCCATCGTCTCGAACGTTAGCTCTTCGCAATGTTCTCCATGTCCCTCATGCATCTCGCAATCTTTTGTCCATGAGCAAACTTTCACATGATAATAATGTTTTCATTGAACTACACCCTAATGATCTTTTTGTTAAGGATCGGGACACGAGAGCACCCATTCTTAGAGGTCGTTGCCGTGGAGGTCTCTACGAGATTAAAGTCCCTGTCATCAAGCAAGCACTCAGCAGTGTCAAGGTGTCACGCAATGTGTGGCACAGTCGCCTAGGTCATCCAGCTTTACAAGTCGTTCAACATGTTCTTCATAGCCATGAGTTACCTTCTACCATAGAGTCTAGTAAAAATAAAGCAGTGTGTGATGCTTGTCAACAAGGGAAAAGTCATCAATTACCTTTTTCTTTGTCTACTCGTGTCCTCAAGTCTCCCCTAGAGATCATTTATTCTGATGTGTGGGGTCCTGCCCAAACATCTATTAGTGGACATCGTTTCTATGTGAGTTTTATTGATGGTTATAGTCGTTTCACTTGGCTCTATTTACTCAAGCATAAATCTGATGTCTATGATGTGTTCCTTCAATTTCAAAAACATGTTGAACGCTTGCTAAACCGAAAAATCATACATGTTCAAACCGATTGGGGGGGAGAATATGAGAAACTTCATCCATTCTTTCATAACCTAGGCATATCTCATCGTGTTTCTTGTCCACACACTCATCAACAAAATGGCACTGCTGAACGAAAACACCGTCACATTGTTGAGACCGGTCTCACTTTGCTTGCTCATGCATCTGTTCCTCTTTGCTATTGGAGCGATGCATTTTCCACTGCCTGTTTTCTCATTAATAGGATTCCTAGTCGTACTATTGATATGTCCACTCCTCTTGAGAGATTACTTCATGAATCTCCGGACTATACCTTCTTCAAGGTGTTTGGATGTGCTTTTTGGCCCCACTTGCGGTCGTACAACAATCACAAACTTGAGTTTCGATCCAAGAAGTGTGTCTTCCTTGGATATAGTTCCCTACACAAAGGATATAAGTGCCTCCATGTTCCCTCAAATCGAGTCTATATCTCTAGGGATGTCGTTTTTGATGAGCATGTGTTTCCGTTTGCAAACATGCCCAATACTCACACGTCATCACCCCTCACCGAGTCCTCTTTATTATCAGCTGACCACTTTATGGATACTGCAAATGCACCATTTTTGCTTGCTAATCATGGTGCAGGTACCGGACGTGGCGCTCGCCTGGAACTTCTCGAGAATGATTCGGCAGAACAGACATGGTCTGCCTCGGAGTCAGCGCCAGTCCCTGTCTCTGCTCCGGTGGTCGTGCGGGTTCCCGCCCACCCTGTCGGCCACACCGACCCGCCAGTCTCCTCGGCTGCTGTGCCCCCGCTGGGTCCCGCGTCTGCGCCCACCTCGGCTGACCGCGACGCGCCTGTGTCCGTCGCTGCCGACAGCAACGTGACACGCATGGACGCGCCGGGCTCTGCGCCTGGCTCACCTGCGCCCAGGTCGCCGACACGCCACTCGGACGCGCCAGGATCTGCGTCGTGCTCATCTGCTCCGAGCTCCCCTGCGCCCGAGACGCCGACAGCCGATATGCATGCGTCATCTCCTGCACATACCTCTGTGTCCCCCGAGCTGCCTGCGTCTCCACATCTGCCACATGTCCGTCAGCCACCGGTGATTTCTCGCCCGGTCACACGGTTGTCCCGCGGGATTCGCAAACCTAGGGTTCCGAAAGATGGTACAGTGGCCTGGACTACTATTCTTGCAGCATATACAGCATCAAAAGGTACAGCTGAACCTCGAGATTATCACGAGGCCCTTCGTATTCCTCATTGGAGGGCTGCTATGGAGGAGGAGTTCTCCGCACTTCAGTCCAATGGTACGTGGAAATTAGTACCTCCTGTTCCTGGTGTTAATTTAATTGACTCTCGTTGGATCTTTAAAGTCAAATTACGTGCTGATGGCTCTATTGAGAGATATAAGGCGCGTCTTGTTGCAAAGGGGTTCAAGCAACGCTTTGGTCTTGATTATGATGAGACATTCAGCCCTGTGGTGAAACCAGCAACAGTTCGTTTATTGCTCTCTATGGCTCTCTCACATGGTTGGTCTCTTCGGCAGCTGGATATTCAGAATGCCTTCCTCAATGGGTTTCTTGATGAACAGGTATACATGAGACAACCCCCGGGTTTTACAGATGCTACTCACCCAGGTCACTATTGTCAGCTTGTCAAATCTCTTTATGGTTTGAAGCAGGCACCACGGGCCTGGCATGCTCGCCTTAGTTTTGTTCTTGGTTCATTGGGATTTTCACCATTGGTTGCTGACACGTCGCTATTCATCCTTCACCGATCAGATCTGATTATGTATTTGCTGGTATATGTTGACGATATTATTGTGATCAGTTCACTTCCCTCTGCTATTCCCAAGTTAATTCATGTGCTACGGTCTGAATTCTCTGTCAAGGATCTTGGTGTTCTTCATTATTTCTTGGGAATTGAGGTTACCTCACCATCTACTGGCAGTTTGGTTCTTCGACAGTGCAAGTATGCCCTTGAGCTTCTTGCCCGTGTTGGTCTACTCAGGTGCAGTCCTGTCACTACTCCCATGTCGCCGTCTGAACGGCTTTGTAGTACTGATGGTGATCCTCTCTCTTCTGATGAGGCAACTCAGTATCGCAGTATTGTTGGTGGGCTCCAATACCTCACTGTGACTCGTCCTGATCTGTCATTCGTTGTCAACAAAGTCTGTCAGTATCTTCATGCTCCTCGGACCTCACATTGGTCGGCAGTTAAGCGCATACTCAGATATGTGCGGTTTACTATTGACAGTGGTCTTCAGTTTCGGTCTTCCACTTCCACCTTGCTCTCAGCTTTCTCTGATGCAGATTGGGCTGGCAATATGGACGACAGGCGATCCACGGGGGGATATGCTATCTTTTATGGAGGTAATTTGATCGCCTGGAGTGCTCGTGAACAATCCACAGTATCCAGGTCCAGCACAGAATCTGAATATAAAGCTCTGGCTATTGCTACAGCAGAGCTAGTCTGGGTGCAGTCATTGTTGCATGAGCTTGGTGTCACTCAAACACAGCCTCCAGTGTTATGGTGTGACAACATTGGTGCAACATATCTGTCGTCTAACCCAGTCTTTCATGCAAGAACCAAGCACATTGAAGTTGATTTTCACTTTGTTCGTGAGCGAGTCAGTCAGAAGCAACTTCAGATTCGCTTCATATCATCCAAAGATCAAGTAGCTGATATTTTCACTAAACCCCTTCCTTTACCGTTATATGATCATTGTAAACGCAATCTCAACGTGTTATCAGTTGAGATTGAGGGAGGGTGTTAGAGTATCCGATACGTACTCATGTACATATCCAACTAGGACTTTGTAAGTTGTATACGTTCGCTTATATAATAAACATACCCTACCCGATGAGGCACATCGGGGTAGCCAATCTTCTTTCAATCAGTAGTTCAGTACCTGTGCGTTATCATCCCTCCGAAAACTCCTTTTGATGCAAGGCCTCAGTGGAGCCTAAGAAATTAAAAAAAACACACTTTGAAATGTCAAAAAAAAAGAGCCCACAATATGTATATGGGAACATGATCTACATAAAAAAGAAAAATGTAGGATCAAAATTGTGCTTTTTTCTTCTTTGAGATGCACAAATTTGTGATTTTTAGATAGTCTTATTTTCTTAACAAAAGTTTGCAGATATGTACTCCCTCCGTTCCACAGTACTTGATTTTCATTTGTCCAAAAGTGGATGTACGTAGACATGTTTTAGTGTATACGTACATCCACATTTTGACACATGGAAGTCAAGTATTTTGGAACGGAGTAGATCACATTACTAAGATACTTAGATGCATCTGTGCATGTGGTTATGCTCAAAAAAAAATCTGTGCGACGTGGTTTATTGACCCGTAACTCGACCATGCATGTCTCTTTTTCTTTCTTTCTCTCGCGCGGCGCACCTCCTGGCCTGGCTGTGGCGATCCATCCATTATAATCTTCTCGGGTCGCCCAGCTACACACGCACGCATTGCATCCTAGTACCAAGTACTCCCTCTCTCTTAGCATGTCTAGATACATCTATATCTAGACAAGTGAAAGTCATCTATTATTGAACGGAGGGAGTAATTACTAAACTCTTTGTTCTGTGTTCATTCACGGTCTAACGTACTAACTAGCCATCTAAAAAGAGTTTCCGTAGCATGCACGGGCACATGTAAATCTCACGAGCTTGTAGTACCATAGAGAAACGATGCCACACGTATTTATTTAAGAAAAATCTATATTTAGTTAGTACTATTTTTAGCTCATATGTCAATATGTGACTGAGAATTAATGCACCCATGCCACCGACCCTCCAGGTCGACCATCCATCAGAATGTACGTTGTCTACAGGAAACCATTCACCGTGAGTCTCTCTCTAGTTATGGATATATATATAGATGTGGCTCATGCATTGCTCGATCCTACTTGATTCATACTCCATCTTACAAGTTTGGGTCAAAGGAAAAAAACATCAAGCCAACTAGGTTGATCGATCGGCGATGACGACCATGCCTAGACGCGTCTTCTTCCTCCTCCTCTTCGTCGTATGCCTCTCCCTCGCCGCCGACGGTGCCGTCGACCTCAAGGAGTCATGTAGCATGACACATTACCCAAAGCTGTGTGTGTCCATCCTGTCCGCCAACCCAGCGAGCAAGATGGCCGACACACGCGGGCTGGCCCTGATCGCCATCCGCACTGCCGCCAAGATGGCCGAGGAAGCAAACAAGGCCGTGCATGACGAGCTCGAAGCAAACTCCGACGATTGCTTCCTGGAATGCATGCACGCTATCCAGGCGGCAACGCAGAACCTCTACGGCAGGGACGATGATGAAATGTACAAAAGTGCGCGCTACTACTTCCAGGATGCAGATACCGACCGTTGGGGCTGGAACTGCGAGCGCTGCCACATCCCCGGCACACCCAAACTTCCCAACATCATTTCGAAGGGCAGTGATTTCGACAAGTTCATGAAAGTAACCTCGAAACTCGTCATGCAGGTTCCCGGAGGCGATATCCCGCCGCCGCCGCCAAACGAATTCGCAAACGGGACTAGCTAAGCTAGTGCTTCCACACCCGAGCAGCTAACCCGTGAAATTAAGGCTTCAAATCCATGGTTTCTTAATTAACTACCTTCTTTTTAATTCCACATATATATAGTAGTAATGCTGTTGTTTTTACTACCTTTTATTATCCCCAAGGCATGCCTTGGTGATTTATTTGTTTTGGCAAAAAGGCATGAGCATGCATGCCTGTAACGAGTTGTGTACTATCTAAACTACTAATAAAATAGTAAACATGTTGGGATACATTAAATCCGTTCAATGTCCTCCGAATCAACCATCTAGATCGCTTCAATGCCGTGCACCTCAACATATCGAACAGGCACGAGTCTCGAGTCTCCTTGATCGTGACGTACCTAAGAGAAACATACACATTCTAACAAAACCGTATTAAGTGGTTAAGTGGTTTGATGGGTGACCGGTTGAGATAAAGATAAAGTACGTTTAAGTGGTTAAACAATTTAAATCCGTTCAATGTCATCCGAATCAACAATCTATGTCGGTGTATTGTAGATTTAGACTTGCCGTCGTGTGCCATAGTCCGACAATAAGAGAGGGGCTGGAACGTGACGGAGTTCGCCGGAGACGGGGGAGACACAATTTTACCCAGGTTTAGGTTAGCCGATGAGGCTCCCTACTTCCTGCTTAATCCACTATAATGAGGGTAAGAACCCGATACAGATTACAGGAGATTGAATTGATCGTCTAGCCTCAAAGCTCTCCCTGGTCCCTCCTTAAGGCTCTCCCCGTCCGGCCTTATATAGACGACCGGGCTAGGGCATACAAGGAGGAATCTACAATCAACCTAGATCTAGACGGTCCAGATCGTCCGGCTTCTTCTCCAAGTCGAATCGCCAGGAATCCGTCTTCTCCACGTCGGCTTCTCTCCTTGCGCGTGAAGGCACCGCCTTACGCTTCGAAGCACTGGGCCGTCCGACTAAGCCCAAGCTTAGCCACATTTCGGGCCGCCTCAATGATCCGGCTTAATGATCCGGCAAAGGATACCCTATTTGCCATTCCCTCAACAGTAGCCCCCGGGAAGAATTGAGATTCCTTTCGGCTTCCGTTCTTCGGCTAAAGGAGAGGCGAAATGGTAATGTCGAATCTTCCCATTCGGTTCAATCCTCAGTAAGCCAGAAACTTTTCTTGCAATAGTTTTCGTAACAATTGCTTCCGTCTTAGACGGGTTGGTCATTCCAACTTATTTAGTCAAAGATTTCGTCTATTCCGATTCAGCCGAAATTTTTGTCTTCAACCCATTGATCGGAAAGTTATTTCCTCCTGGTTTAGGATGGTTCATCCAGATGGTAACTTCGCCTTTCCTAGCTTAACGGGAAAGCCATTCTTTCTCCAGTCAAACTGTAAAGGTCCCACCGATCTGACATGATCTGACGGCTTCGAATCGTCACGTCGCACGTTAGCTCCGAGGGCCGAACTGTCAGGTCGTGGAGACACGAACCGTCCGGCCACGCCACCCACTTTCAACGTGCGGAAACCGAGGAGATAGAGATCGTGCATATCGCGGCGCAGTAACTTTCCAACGCGTGGCGGAAATGTCGGACGGTTCGGTTCCAGCGTGGCTATAAAAGGAGTTTTACCATGCCTTGTTCTTCATACTGCTCAAACCTCCGAACACATCTCTCACCTCCGACGAACCCCTTGCGCGCAGCTTCTCAACCTCCGGCGAAAGCGAGAGCCTGCCTCACCGCCTTCATCCATGGATCCGGCCCGCAACGTCGCGGCTCAGGGCCTTGCTCCGGTCGTTCCCGCCGTCGCTCCTTCGCCTCCTGCCGCTCCCACCTCTCCGACGACCTCAAGTCTTCGGGGGGTGGTGCAGCTTCAGGCGGACGTCGCCGGCGCTCAGACATCCGCTTCTTCGACGGACACCGAACTTCTCGCCATCGCCTCGGCGGTGCTCTTCTCAGCCGCCGACGAAAGTGCCGCCGGGGAGGCACCCGTCCTTTCTGCCGCCGTCACCGAGGGTCAAGTGGCATCTTCTCGCGCCGCCACCCCTGCGATGGACGCAGGAGCGATGCGACCTGACGCGGATCTTCCTCGTGCCAACACCTCTGCGTCAAATCAGCCCGCGACTGAAGACGACGCCGGGGACAACGCCGACGACGACGCTTCTTCGACGGCAGAACGGTACTGGATTCAGTGCCACGTCACCGAGGGCCAGCTCGAAGCTATGGCTGCAGAGGGCCTAATTCCGTCTAAGGAAGATGGCGGCTGGCATTCTGCCTTCGGCGATTCCATGCCGAAACCCAAACCAGACGAACGGGTAATGCTTACTTCCCACATCCATCGCGGCCTAGGTTTCCGCCTTCTCTTTTCTTCTTAGAGGTTTGTAACTATTACGGCCTTCAGCCCCACAACCTCACCCCCAACAGCATCCTCTACATAGCCGGATTCCCGGCCTTGTTCGAGGGCTGGTTAGGCTTATCTCCTCGTCTAGACTTCTTCAAGTACGTATTCCAGCCTAGGCGGCAAACCATTGGAGGTAGAGAGCGGAAAGAACTCGCCGTTTGCGGGACGGTGAGCATCAATTTGCGTAGTGCTCATGACGGTTAAAACCCGCGGCATCACAGATATTCCTCACTACCTCTCCATCCTCGGTTTCTCTGGTCTGGGAACTATGGCCCCGGTCTCCATTATCCATGCCTCCCCCATTCCAGGTGCTGGCCTAGGCTTTCCCCCTTTCACTCCTAGCCAGGATGACGACGAATCCTCCGCCCACTCTGACCACTCCGACGACATCCTGCGGGACTACCCGCAGCCCCCTTCTTCCTTTCCTCCAGGGGGCGCTTCCTGTGAGCCGCCTTCCCGTGATCGCCTCGTGCAGATGCCTGACGGGGCTGTGATGTGGGGGGCTTTCCGTCCTTTCGTTGACGCAGTGCCCCTATCCTCACGCCCGGCCAAGGTTGATGTTCAGGTGTTCCCTGGGTACTTCGAAATTTCAGTTTTGGGGAAGGCTGGCGAGACGGGCCTCTACCGCGTTCCCATGCTGCGCCCCAACTCCATGGGCATGCTCGTGGTGAACTTCATGACTGCTTCCATCGGGCTCCTTAAGCAGGTGGCCACGGTGGGCGATCGTCGCGCGCCGCTGCTTTCGATCGACGTCGTGTGCCGGGACCCTTCCTTCTCCTGTGCTCATGGTCCCCCTCCTCGCTCTGAGACCATAGTTGGCGCCCCCTCCCGCCTCCGTCTTCCTGACATCTGCAGCGCCACCTCCCCTCCTCCCGTCAGTGACGTTCAGGCCTTCTCCACTCCTAGACGGAGCCCCAGGCTCTGTCAGCTGGAAGACGCCCACCATGTCACCATGCTGGACAAGGCCATTGCCCGCAAGGCCTCTCGCTTGGCCTCTGTGGGTCTCTCCCCGTCGCCCAAGGAGAAGGGCCTCCCGGCTCAAGACCTGCTGTTTCTCGCGTCGCATGCTTCTGCCCCTCTCCCGCGCCAGGATATCGTGCAGCTCGGAGGTCACTGCAATGTTTCAGCCTCCCAGCTGGACGAGGAGCTAGGAGTCGTTTAGATGTTATTTCCTTGGTTTAGCTTCGTTTTTCTTTATGTTTGTTGGCCTGTTGATCCGGCTGCGCCCGCGTGTCACGGCCTTGTGTCATTTACTTTACCGCTCTCAGTTTCCTTCGGTTGGCCTTACTCTTTTCCGTTGGTTTGGATTCGTGTTAGCTATCCTCATGTGACTTGTAAGCCCGCTCATCTGGTGCCTTCTATGGTTTCGTAATGAATAGGATCTTTCTGTTTGAATCGTGGAATGTTCGTGGTCTCGGTGACGCTTTAAAATGCGTTGACGTCAAAGCTTCTCTTTGTGTCGACCCCCCGGCCTTCATCTGTCTCCAGGAGACCAAGTTATCTCACATCGACAGCTTCAAAGCTAGCTCTTTTCTCCCCCCTTCCCTACGCTCTTTCCACTACATTCCCTCTGATGGCACGTCTGGTGGCATTCTAACTGCTTGGAATGATACCTTGTTTGCTTGTGGTTCTGTCGTCTCGCTTACTCACTCCCTTACCATCTCTTTCCAATCTAGAGTATCCGACGTTGCCTTCTCCCTCACCAACGTTTACGGTCCTTGCACCCCTAACCTCAAACCCGCTTTCTTACAAGAGCTCTCTTCCCTAGGGCCGCTTGCGGTTGGCCCCTGGCTTCTCTTAGGGGATTTTAACATGCTGCTATCCCCTGATGATAGATCCAACAATAATTTCAACGCCGCAGAGGCGGCCACCTTCCAGCTCGCCATTGACCAGCTGCAGCTTCACGACATCCCTCTCCGCGACAGGCTTTACACTTGGTCCAATATGCAGTCATCCCCGACATTGTGTCGCTTAGACCGCGCCCTTGCTTCAAATGATTGGCATTTTCTTTTCCCTAACTCAGCCCTAACTTCCAAGACAAGATCTACCTCGGACCACGTTCCCATCTGTCTTGCTGCTTCATCCAATATTCCGCGTCCCTCGGTCTTCCGCCTCAACAATCACATCCTATCCATGTCGGCTTTCAAAGACATCATCTCCAGAACTTGGAGGAGTGTCTCCTCCTCTAATCGATCTCTTAGCTCCGCGGGGGCCTTTGCACTCCGTCTCAAAAGGATTCGCGCCACCGCAAAAGTTTGGAACAAAAAGGCTCGATCTCCTCTTCTCCTCGCGACCAACTGCGACATTGTTATCTCTCTTCTCGACAAGATCGAGGAGCATAGGCCGCTCTCTACTCTCGAATTTAGTCTGCGCGTCCTAGTAAAACGATCTCTTCACGACCTCAACGTCGCGCGAGCGGCCTACTGGCGTCAAAGAGCTAAAATTAAAAACTGTGTTCTTGGAGATGAAAACTCTAAATTCTTTCACCTTTCTGCCACCGTGCGCTTCCAGCACAATCAAATCCGCTCCCTCAATTACGAAGGTTCCACTTTCACCTCCCACCAGGGCATGCTTGCCACGCTTCACTCTTTCTTCAAAAACCTAATTGGGGTCCCAAAGCCGTGCTCTGCCGCCTTCGATATTGTAGACCTTTTGTCCAACTCCACTATCCCCTCATCTTTCGCCACCTATATCGCTTCCCCTTTCTCCCTCGACGAGCTTCAGAAGGCTCTTTGGGACATGGACGCTTCCTCTAGCCCTGGCCCTGACGGTTTCGGCCCCGCGTTTTACAAGGCGAACTGGGATCTCATTAAAAACGACCTCTCCACGCTGTTGAACAATCTGTTAGACTCCCCTCTTGACCTTAGGCGCCTTAACAAATCTTATGTGGTCCTCATTCCTAAAATTTCGGGCGCTAACTCCCCTGACAAGTTCAGGCCAATATCTCTTCAAAACTGTTGTGTCAAACTGGCATCCAAATGCTTGGCAAATCGCCTGCAGCTTGTCATCCCCACAATTATTAGCCCCGATCAAACTGGTTTTCTCAAAGGGAGGTCTGTTGCTGAAAACTTCATCTACGCGGCTGACATCGTCCAAACCTGCCATCGACGTCGATCTCCTACTATCGTCTTGAAATTAGACTTTCATAAAGCTTTTGATTCAGTCTCTTGGGAAGCAATCGACCAGGTTCTCCTTGCTAAAGCCTTCCCTCCCTCTTTTCGAAGTAGAATCCAAAACCTTAACTCCTCATCCCAATCTGCGGTCATTTTAAATGGCTCCCCGGGTCCCTGGTTCCATTGCAAATGTGGGCTACGCCAGGGTGACCCTATCTCTCCTTACTTGTTCAATCTCATCGCCGAAGTCATGCGCATGCTGATCCTTCAAGCCTCCCATCTTGGCCTTCTGGCCCACCCTATTCTTGATGAATCTCCCTGCCCGGTCCTTCAATACGCTGACGACACGATTATAATTCTCAAAGCCACCCCGGATTGCTGCCAGAACCTTAAGGCGGTGTTGGATATCTTCTCCGATTTCTCCGGACTCACTATCAATTTCCAAAAAAGCACCTTTGCCCCTATCCACGTTAACGCTGCCCTAGCGACCTCTCTGGCCGACACCCTTGGATGCAGCTTAGCCTCCTTCCCTCAAACTTACCTAGGCCTTCCTTTATCCACTCACAAGCTTAGGCTTTCG
The DNA here is from genome assembly GCA_028641055.1 of Alopecurus myosuroides. Classification (NCBI taxonomy): domain Eukaryota; kingdom Viridiplantae; phylum Streptophyta; class Magnoliopsida; order Poales; family Poaceae; genus Alopecurus; species Alopecurus myosuroides. The sequence goes on from CM054063.1 coordinate 345,020,444, forward strand.
GCATTCCACCCTTACCTCGAAAAATTCCGCAAACGCATCCCAGGCTGGATTGGTAAGTTGCTTCCTATCTCCAGCAGGGCCATTCTAGTCAAAGCCTCGCTGCGCTCTATGGCCTCTCACCTTCTCTCAGCGATCCGAGTCCCCGCTGGCACCATTTGCGAGTTCGACAAATCCTGTCGGGCTTTCTTCTGGGCCGGGGAGGATTGCGTCAACGGGGGTCAATGCAAGGTCGCTTGGGATGAAGTCTGTGCTCCTGTTAACAAAGGTGGTCTCGGGTTCAGGTGTTTGCGCACTCACAACGACGCTCTTCTCATGAAATTCCTCTCCAAACTGCACTCTGACTCCTCGTTGCCTTGGGCCTCTTGGCTTCGCTCCCAACACGGCTGGTCCGCAAATAGGGACCTGGGAGACTCGCACCACTTAGATACCATTGTTTGGAAAGACCTCTTGGCCTGTCTACCTCGTTTTCGCGCTATCACCAAGGTCTCTATCGGGAACGGCGTATCTACGTCTTTCTGGCTCGATCTTTGGCTTCAAGATGCCACGCTTGCCTCTCGCTTTCCAGCGCTGTACTCTCACTCAACCAAACCTAACGCCTCCGCGGCCTCCGTTTTAAACTCCGCTAACCTTTGCTTCTCTCTTCACCCTCGTCTCTCTGCCGCCGCCACTCAGGAGCTTATGGACTTGCGATCTCTGCTGGCTCTCGTGTCGTTAGATCAGTCCGCGCCCGACATACGCTCTGCCCGATCGAACAGCAAGTTTCTAACCACTAAAACAGCATACTTGGCAGCTTTTGATCATTTGCAGGTGTACAGCTTTGCACAACCGACTTGGAAAAATTTCGCGACTAATCGGTGCAGGTTTTTTCTTTGGCTGGCGGATCGTGGGCGTCTCTTCACCAACGCCAGACGCTTCCGGCGTGGTTTATCCGATTCTGCAGATTGCCCTTTCTGTACGGAGTCGGAAACAACTGCCCATATGCTGCTGCACTGTGCCCGCCTGCAGCCGTTTTGGGGATCCCTTCAGGCCTTACACTACGATACCGCTTCATGCAATTCTATTCGAGACCTATGGGAGGATGCAGATGCTGATTTGGTTCGAACTACAGTGCTTATCTCTGCCTTGTGGAACCTCTGGAAGAGTCGAAATGCCTTGGTCTTCCGTGCTACCTTGGAGCCCCTCTCGGAGGTGTTCAGGCGTTGCGCAGACGATCTGCGTCTCTGGATGCACAGATGCTCTTCTGCGCCTAAGAGGTCCCTCTTGCAGGACTGGGCTACCATGTTTTATCACCTGGCTTCCCCTTCTTAGTTCCTAGTCATAGTCAGTGTTCACTCTTTTTTCTCCCTTCCCACCTCTTCTCTCTCTATCCCTGCTTCACTCTCTATTTATATTCTGATGCTTTTGCACAGCCTTGTAAATGTTTTCTTACAGCTTCACCCCCCCCCCTCCCCCCCCTCTCTGAACTTTGTACAGCTACCCTGAGGCTTGCCTCGGTTTTATATTTCATTTGGGTTCAGGCCGGCTTCAAGCCCGCCGTAGTTCTCTCAAAAAAAAATTTGCGTAGGAATAGGGACTGGTATCCCAAGGTGCCGAAAATCGATTCGGTTAAAGACTGGACCGGCACCTTCTTTTATTGCAAAGATGTCCCTTTTCCCAATCAATCCTCGGGCATTCCGCCTTTTAAAAACATAGCCGGAGAGGAGAGGTCTAGCTGGGACGAGAAGCCGGCAACATTTGTTCCCGGAGGCATTCTTCTTATCCAACGCCGGATCGAAGCCCTGACGCGTCGGGAGCCAGAACTTACTGGCACCGACACGCGCCGAATCCAGCCCTGCTCCTTCCGTGGTTCTAGCTTACTTTGCGAGTACACAGACGAGAAGGACGCGCTTCGCTTCACCGAAACAGACTTATCGGACAAGGAGTATCGTTGGAGGGTGAATCAAGTAATCACCGAGCGAACCAACTACTCGGAATCTTGTCCGATGCACACTGCAGCCAACCCCGTGACCAAGGTATAAACCTTTTATCTTGTCTTAGCTTGCCTTTTTTTGACTTGTCCAAGGAAAGCCGAACTTTATATTTCTTCCGTTCGACGCATTGGCCGATGCTGATTTCGTCCAGCCGGGCGAAGCTGAGGCCAAGAAACGCCTTGCCGAGAAGCGCCAAGCTGAGGCAGATAAATCTTCTCGGAAGCGCAAGAAGGGCGCTTCCGCCGCCGACGCCGTGATGATAGATGACGACAACCTTGGCGTGAAGATCGCCAAAACTTGGTGAGTTTCCTCTTTCGTATTATCTGAAGGTTTATCTCTTAGCCAATAAATTTATCGACTTTCTTCCCTTTCAGCGTCAAGCCTGGACGCTTAAGAGGCGGAAGACGTCTTGCACGAACTTGGCCTCTTCTTCCCTGGCGAAGACGAGTGCCTTCTCCAGCTTCGCCAACGGAGCCCCCTGCTACGTTTCGGCTGGAGGACCTTCCGGCCCTTTCGCCCCTGAGGGCTCCTCAGCTTACTGCGCGGGCAGTGTCTTTCAGTGAACCGTCTTGGTCGGCTGCAGCCGCCTCCACTCTCCCTCGGAACTTGCTGGCTCCCATTTCGGAAGCCGAAGCGGCCCGCATGGTGAGGATCAAGGAGGAAGCCTTCGACGAGGAGGGCCGATTTAACCCCGGCTGGAGGGAGCAATTTATCGGTGCTCCTACTCCTGAGCCGAAGCTGATGCCGGTAGATCAGTACTAATCCGAAATGGAGAGGTACTATTTCCTCCTGCCGTGCTCCGGCAAGGTTTTGAAGTGATGTAGGACAAGTTCCTGACCTTCACTAGCGAATTCAGCCAGCTCATGCTCAGCATGAGCAACATGAGTCAGGTACCATTGTAGCCCCCTAGCTCTTAGGCAAGCTTTCTTTTCCCGAAATTTTGCGTGAGAGCTACATTTTTAGTCTGAACTTCCTCATGTTGTAGCAGACGAGCGAGGTGATGAACGTCGAGTGCTTCTCGGCGTTAACTCGCAACGTCGGAAAACTTCGTGAGATGAAAAAGGCTCACGAGGATATGTCGACAGATATCACCATTTTGAAGCTCGAGAATGCCGAACTTCGCCGTAAGTGACTTACCCGAAAGGTTTCATGGAAAGTCACTTGATATGCCTCTCATCTTTGTTCGTCTGTTCTGCAGATCAACTTGTAGAGGCGAAAAAAGGGCTTGAAGAATATGGAAATGCCCAGAATCTTCGCAAAGAGAACATTGAGCTCTTCAAGGAGAATGAACCTCTGAAGGGCGAGCTAGAGACGTCTCAGAAGCTCCTTTTCGAAACTCGCAAAGCGAGCAAGGAACAGGCCGACAGAGACGCCGAAAGCGTCAAACTTCTTCTAGATACCCTTGAGGCTCGCTTAGCCGCGATCAAGGCTGTAGACGACGAGCTATTAAGTAGGATTTTCCTCTACTTTTCGATTTTACTCGAAGTTTTAGTCGCCTTATCCCTCTGCTTTTTCTTAGCAGGTCATTACATCAGTGATCGTCCGACGAACGAGAACACTTCAGACACATCAGATGAATAATTTAAGACCAAGTTAGTATAGATTAGTTCCTAAGGTATAAACTATTTTAGAAATGTAATTATATAGAGCTTTGTTAGTATCTTGATAATGGAGAGGATATTTAATTGTAATCCAACTTAACTCTATGGACAAGAACCTAAATATTTCAACATATGCTCAAACAAACCGTTGTATTGTGATCAATGTCACAAAACCAAAAAAAAAATGTTCCCATATTAACTTTCAGAAAAATGACGAGACAGATGAGCGCCACTGAAACCAACATTAAGCGCCCTTTAAACCCATGCCAATGCCATACTTTCCATCGGTAGATGAAGAACTTGGTAAAGCGGACCAACTTCTATAGAATCCATTACGTTCTCTAGCTATAACTGTGAGGGAGCACGAACCCCAGTATGCAGGTCGGAGCGACATAAGGTGCAGTATGCTGCCTACGATCGGGGCATAGTGATATTGCGAGTCACTGCCGGCTCTATGGCTGGCGTTTACACTGCTTCAACCCTCTTGTCGCCGCCACACATATTGCCGCAACTGCAACTGCCCATATCCACAAGCGGCCACCTCGTTGCCTTACAGTCACCACAGCCATGCTGACCACCACCAAAAATTACCAGGGTTGTCGTCCCAGTGTTGGAGCTCCATGTTCCATCCTATTTCGTAGTCCCTCGTAGTTGGAGTGGACATGAGACACCTACCTTCATCTGTCGAGCGTGTTTACCCGTCGGTTTCATCCAGCATCCAAGATTGTTATCTTATTATTTTGCTCCATTGTAACCATGCAACTAGGAACTAGTAGCTAGAATCTTATATCCCTGGAAATAATCAACTCCATTGCCGCATGATAGTGCCTACAACAAGGAAGGGGTTCACTAAGGTGCTAGACATGGAACTCGAAGACAAAAGCACCAGAAAACTTAAGATTGGGGCCTTTTGGTGGTATTCCAATATTGAGAATGTTTATTTGATGTAAAACACGATATAAGTAACCTGACTCACTCAATTTTTTGCAGTAGTTACCATGGCAGGGGATTGAAGCTTCGCCACCTAAATAAAATGGAACACGAGCCAAATCACCTTAGTTTTTTTACACCAGGCCATGCATGAAGCTCGACATGGAATTGTTCTAAGGAGCCTCGCCTAAAATATCTTGCGGTCGCAGAAAACCACGAGCAGATGGTGCAGGGATGGCTCTAGCAGCTAAGATAAGAGGTGGTCATGATTATGTCCCTGAATAATTAGCAAAATTCGCAAATGATGAAGATGAAATTTCGCGTTGTGGCAGATGGGGCAGCATAATTTTTGGGAACTTCTAAACGAAGGAAGCAACGCACACATGGTTATAAATAGTTAGACGAGAGGAAAAATAGACTGACCGAGTGGAAACTTAGTGTTCAGCTTGATATCCCCTGCAGTATGGCGGACAAACTTTAAAATACGCAACACTTAATTATGATTGCAGGAATTATCACGAAACAACCCTCATTGCTAGATTTTCAGTACTTCTCAAGCCTACATGTTGTGTATTATTTCTGATGAAACAATGGTTATTATGTTAGCATGGGAACCTTTCTCGGATCTTGAAGTGTGGAATTGAAACAATGCTCTTTATAAGGACTAGAGGCTGGGGCGCCCCTTGGGGCGCCTCCGAGCTGGTCCTTTGCATCCTAATTTTGGCGCATGGTTGGCAGCTTTATTTGCATCCTAATTTCGACGCATGGTTGGCAGCTTTATTTGGCTATGCAGTGCAACTGGTTGTTGAACTTTATTTTTGGCAAACAGTTTAATATTCAGCCTGGGACCAGGTCTATTCCTAGCAAATTAAACCCATTTGGTTTCAGTTTTAGGACTTGAAATGTCTTAATTGTAAGGTTGTTCTACGAACATGGCCTCGCGCAATATAGAAATTATTCTTCCTTAATTCAATAGCTAGAACAAATAGACATGAAAAAAAGTTTGCTCTTATCCTTTCTAAAACTATGAAAAAGTGCATAGTATATTTAGAAGAGAAATAGAGAAGCAAAGACTGAAAACTTAACACCCTATGAGAAATAGGGAAACAATGACAAAAAACGAAGCATTTTGGACATCTCGTGTCCAATGCTTGAAGCCATTGAGTAATCTGCATATATATCTCCAACTCGCTACACTCAGAAATGCATAAATTCCAAATTAAGTAAGTACCAACCATCAAATATGTAAATCGAATGATAGAACCAGTCACCAACAAACAACAAGTCTTACTATAATCATACTCGCCAGTCCTTGCAATTTTCTTGGCATGTTGTTGGAAATCCCTTGGTAATTAGTACCCACCGTTTGAGAATGGTGAACTCCTAAAAGTAGCTATGATCTCATAACCTCATTTTTCTTCTGCATCCACAAAACTGATTTCATAACCTTAATGTTGTTTCTAGAAAACAAGCTCTGAAGCACTAATGCATTACTTTGACCAACCTGACCTAGCTGGCACTAATGTTTGACATGAATCACCAACTTGTGATGTGCCCAAGAGTTTCAAGGGTTAGGTCTTCTTGCAACATTTAATTAGTTCATGAACTTCAATTAGAGGTAGCACACAAAACATAGATTATGAGTGATTAATTCAAGGCACCAAAGCTAATGAATGTTTAAAATCAAACAGCACCTTCCAAGAACATAAACGCTGATGGTTAAAATCACGCTTCAAAAAAATGAACAGAACATGTATAAGTATTTTATTGTTCATTGTTTAAATCAAGAGAAGAACACATTCTTCTGCATTTAAGCGGTATAATATGCCGGTTCCTCAACCAATAGATATATTAAAACAAAAAGAGTCATCCGTAAATGTATGGTAGCAAGCTATATGCATTGATGCAGACTATTCTTGGACAATACAACTGAAAGAATTATTTTCAGTTTATAAACAACAACACATATTTAATATTATTTGATACACTCTTTATATATCACATTCACTTGGTAGTAGCTCCAGCTCATTAGAAGAGAGAGATAATTAATAAAAAAACGAATGAAGAGATCTTTATTCATGAAGTAATTGAAGTGAATATATTACATGCATTGGCAAATAAGCAAATCACACCGACAATGGAAGAAGAAACTGTACCAAAAACTGGGTGAAACTAAAGGGAAAAGAAAACGGCACAACAATATCACCTTCTCCTGCTTATCCCTCCTTACCGGCATATCTAGGGTATGTTTGGTTGGCAGCCAACGCTGGCCTTACCAAAAAAAGGGCACACCGGTGTGCTGCAGCTGTTATTTTCTTAGCTCCCAAAAAGTTGGCTAGCCCATGCCCATTCCATGCGATGCAGTTCATTGTTTCAACAATCTTTGGCAAACTGCGTGCGCATGATTCATTCGCCAAAATTTGGGTCACACCTGAAAATTGGTAGGACGAGTTCAGACGTAAACCAAACGTACCTCTGCACTCCCAGGTCAATCACACATGACAATTTCATCTAGTTGGTTAGATGATTCTCTACCTCTGGTCCAACCTAGGGGAGGCACATGGATATCATGCCTAACGAGGGGAATTTGTGTGCAATAGAACACATTAAGACCGAGCATGTGATAATTTGCACGTCATTAAGCTGAGCTCGAGTTTAACCTTTAACAGCTTAACACATGGCAAATCACTACATAATTTATCGCAAAATGCTCTTGATTTTCAGTAATGAATTTAGTAGTACGTTAACATGAACAAAAATGTGATGGTGGGCTGTAAGTTAGGAGCTCAAAAGTGTGTTGGTCAATGGAGCCAACAACTCACCAACACTACACCCTCTCATCTTTGCACTTCCTCAACCCAACCCATAATTATATGTAAGATCCCGAACAAGCAATTTATTTTTATATATAAGCACACCTTATTGTTGTTCTCAATTCATTCCACGTGATGTCATGTGATGGTAAGACAATTCCTAACGTGTGATATCACTTAATTATTTTTTTGAACAAGAGTTGGGGCCAGGCCCCAATGCTGCATTATCAAAGAACGTGTGGCAGGAAAAGATTACAAAGAGGTCCCTTTTCATCCCTTGCCCTAACAAACCTATAATTCTCTAGGGAGAGAAACAATTAATGCCCTAACAAACGCGTGGCAGGAGAAGACGAGGGTTTGAGATGTTAATCAGTTTGCGATCTTACATGTTCATATATTATTCTCTAGGGAGAGAAACAATTAATTTTACTGATTAATGAGCTGATGGAGCTGAGCCTGCTAGTTAGTATTAACTGCACATACATGCTCTTCATGTCTCAGCTAGCTAATCTAGCCTCCAATTACCAAAAATACACTACAAGGCATGCTCACACGATTATACATGTAACCTGATAATGTTATGAAGTTGCTGCATTCCGATAATGCAATGTGGCTGAGGCTAGAAATACATCGCTGTTTGATCTGTACCTTTGTTGATAAAATAATTAGTGAAAGGCTGAAGCCAATAATTTTTTTTTTAAGATTACGTCTGAAAGACATATCGGTTTCATAGAAGAAAGGCCGATGCCAAGATACAACGCGTCTGGCACAGGCGCACAGGACGCAACCCACTCACACACCGTAGAATGTACGGGATTACTCGCCAAACCTCCACCGGTCTACCTGACGAAGACTACCCTGGAATAAGCCGGCTGCGCACCAAAGGGCCGCCTCGGCCTCCACCATTTTGAGCACATTCTCCAGTGATGGTTGTTGCCTCTCAAACACCACACTGTTCCGATGTCTCCACAGGCACCAGCAATTGAGGGTAATTGCTGTCCACATATCCTTTTTGTCCCTTACGTCTGTCGTACGTCCTGGGAGGCAGCTCTCAACCCTGTCCAGAGGACTCGGGATCCACTCAGCAAATCCCCACCTGCCCAGCAGCACCGTCCACACCTGCCTGGTTAGCACACACCCTAGCAAAAGGTGGTCGATACTCTCATCGTGCTGATCACAGAACGGGCAAGCCGTCGGGTGTGGCAATCCACGCTGGCTGAGTCTATCTGATGTCCAGCACCTATTCTTCAAAACTAGCCACATGAAGAATTTGCACTTGTTTGGGGCCCGGGACCTCCAGATTTGTTCCGTACCTGCGAGGACCACCTTACCAGCAAACAGTGCTCTATAGGCCGACCTAGCCGAGTAAGCATAACTAGCTTCCCAGTTCCAATGGAACTCATCCTCCACGCCCTGCCTGGGGGAAATTCTTGCCACTTGATCGGCCATGGCAAAAAGTTCGCGTAATTCATGCTCGTTCAAATCGGGAGGCACATATTCCAGCCAGCCCCCCTAGGCCTTCTCTTACCTTGCGGCTAGCACGGACCCTGTGGGGTATTCTCTTTAGCAGAGCGGGTGCAATGTCCTTAATTCTCCCTCTGGCCAACCACCTGTCGCTCCAGAAAAGAGTGACGGCACCGTTGCCAAGCACGGATGTAGTTGCTGCCTCAAACAAATGTGTTACTGACCTCGGAAACTTGGATGTTAAACTCATTCCACGGCTTGGAGGTATCCGCCCTCCTAAGCCAGAGCCATCTTGCCCTCAAAGCTTGATTCAGAAGACGGAGGTTCGGGATGCCTAGGCCACCCAAGTGCTTGGGCATGCAAACCCTATCCCAGACCACCAGACAGTGTCCCCCGTGCACATCTTTCCGCCCTTTCCACAAGAAACCCCGAAGGATTTTCTCAATGTCTACCACCATCTTGGATGGCAAATCCAACGAAATCATAGAGAAGACCGAGACCGCCGAGAGCGTGGTTTTGACCAATTCTAGCCTTCCTCCCTTATTCAGAAGATTTGCCCTCCAACTTGGTAAATGACCCGCCATACTATCCACAATATATTGTAGTTGGGCCGCAAAGAGCTTTCTGAGGGACAGCAGCAGCCCTAAATATCGCAGGGGAAACGACAAAATAGGGCAATGCAGCTCTTGAGCCACCAACTCCGATTCCTCAATTCCACACCTGATTAAATGCGCACAACACTTTTCCAGGTTGGCGCGTAGCCCAGATGCCTCTTCAAAAACTTCCAGGATCCTTGAGAACACTCTAAAATCCCGCACAGTTGGCCTCAGGAAGGTCACCACGTCGTCTGCATAGATCGATGTCCGGTGACGCAAGCCCGTCCGCGCCAGGCGCGTGAGCGGTCCACGGGCCGTGGCCCTCTCAATCATAAGGTGGAGAACCTCCATAATCATGATGAAAAGCTGCGGTGAAAGCGGGTCACCTTGTCTTAGCCCTCTTTTCTTGAAGATTTTATCACCCGGCCATCCATTGAGGAGAACCTTAGTCGAACCAGAGGACAAAAGGCCACAGATGATGGCAATGACAACATTCCCGAATCCCAACTTCCTTAAGACCTCCACGAGGAACGGCCAACTGACAATGTCAAAAGTTTTTGTGATATCAAGTTTTAGAAGCACTGCCGGCGTGGCCGAACTGTGCAGCTTCCTCGCCGTCTCCCTCACGGTCAGGAAGTTGTCATGAATGAAACGTCCACGCACGAAAGCACTCTGGTGCACACCCACGATTTGTGGCAGCACCGGTGTAATCCGGCAAGCAATCACTTTAGCCACCAGGTTCGCGAAACAGTGGATGAGACTAATGGGCCTGAAGTCTTTCAGCTCCTCTATACCAGGCTTTTTGGGCAACAACGTGATGAAATCCTGGTTAAGAACTCAAAGTCCGGGAACGTCCCGTCTAGCTAACGATCTGAAGGCAGCCAGAATATCGCCTTTGATAATACCCCAACACGCGACAAAGAACCTGTTGGTGAAACCGTCCGGGCCAGGGCATTTATCCAAAGGCATCCCCTTTATAGCCGTCCACACTTCCTCTTCGGTGAAGGCCTCATCCAGATGGTTTAAGTCTGTCGTAGGGAGCTCAAGAAAATCCAGGTCCACCGAGAAGTTCCTCTCGCTATCCACGCCTAAGATGCCATAAAAAAACTCATCCACAGCTTCTGCCTTAGCCTCGTGGTCCGTCCGCCTCACCCCGTCCACTAAAAGATGTTCGATAAAGTTTTTCCTTCTGCGGTGACTAGCCTGAATGTGGAAGAATTTAGTACACGCATCTCCTTCGCGAAGCCACAGAATATGCGCCCTCTGTCGGGCTCGGGCCAGAGATCTTTCCAAGGACGCAAGCCCCAGAAGTTTCCCCTTTAAGGCTTTAACAACCGCCTCAGAGCTCGTTCTTCCACGGAAAGCACCCTCGATTCCATAGCCACATCTAGCCTCAAGATCGTCTCGTTAGCCACTAAGATCTGTAGCTTGATGTTGCCGACAAACTTGCTGTTCCAACTGGCAAGGCGCCTTGTTGTTTCCCTGAACTTCTTATCGAGCAACTTGAACGGATTGGTCTCAAGCGGCACGGAATTCAACGCTTCCTGGACAACTTCCAAGAAACCCTCCACTTTTGTCCAGAAGGCTTGGAAATGAAACCTACGCCCGGTCTTCAGGCTAGGGCTAAACTCAACACCAAGGGACAGTGGACCGAAGGACCCGAAGACCCAGCTAGGAGGAACGCCTCCGGGAACTCCTCCTCCCAATCCACCGTCGAGAAGACTCTGTCTAACCGTTCGAGAGTAGCCTCTTGCCTCTCATTTAACCACGTAAACCTTCTCCCATTCAGATAAGTTTCTTTTAACTCCAAGGCAGACAGGGTGCGACGGAATCTACCCATCAACGGTCTGTTCACAACTCCTTTATTCTTGTCTTCCGGATCCGTGATAAGATTGAAGTCGCCTGCTACCAACCACTGTCCAGCGTGCAAATCCCTGATGTCACGCAATTCCTGCCAAAATTCTCTCTTTTCCTCCACACCCTGAGGGCCGTAAACTTTGGTGAACCACCAACCCGGCTCTCCTCCCAGTGAAATGCTCACGGTCAAAGCATTTTTTGTTAGGTGGGGGTTTGAGACTGTCACATGTGCCGACTGCCACGCGAGCAAAATGCCGCCCCGGGTCCCACTGGCAGGTAGAAAGAAGAAATCATCGAATGCCGGCCCCACGCTTTCCCTCGCTACTTGCGCTGAGATTACTTCCATTTTTGTCTCCTCTAGACAGACTACCTTTGCGTCAAAAGACCTCAAGTTATGAAACACTGCGGCTTGACGAGGAGGAGAATTTAGTCCACGCGCATTCCAAATGGCAAAAATCACATCATAGCTCAACATGGCAACAGAGCTGAATACAAACGCACTCAAGAGACTGGAAGAACAGGAAAAAAACCACGCCCTAAACCAGGCACTCCACCGGCAAATCCTCGGTCAACGGCAAAGCCTCCGGCTGCCACCCAAACAACCCCAGCACTACGTTGATATGCTCCTGCGACATTGGTTGCGCAAATAGATCAATATATGCATTAAGCGCCTCATCCCCAATCACTTCTCCTTCTCTAGTGATCCCCAAACGACGAATCAACTCTTTTTGTTGCCGACTAATCGGTGATCCAGCCGCAAACTTTCCTTTGTGTCTGCTGCTACGCCGCACCGGGCCTGTGTGAATTCTGTTCGAGCGGCACCTCTTGAAAGGCCTGTGGAGGATAGGGGATACGGGCTTCAAGCAGGAAACATCAAAGACCCCTCCTCCCCTCCTTGCAGTGCTAACGCACTGTCTGCATGGACATCCACGACCCCAGGGTCCACCATCGCCTCTCACTCCAAGACACGCAACTCCTCTTCACCAACCGATCCAGCTGAGGAAAGAGTCACCTGAAAGCAGTCCAGCACTGTAGGGGAATCCGGCTGCTGCTGCTGCGACCCCTGCCGAAAATCAACCGCAGACAACGAGGCCTTGCTACTGAGAGGAGAGAGTGAGCCTGGGGAGCCCAGCAGCGCACCATCCAACTCCCTGCCCTGCAACAACCACTTATGCACAGGGGACCAATCCACCACCTTCGGACGGTTCAAAATTTCAAAATGGCCGCCCGCACCAACCTCCATTGCCACGGACGTCAGAGTCCTAGACTCCTTTTGCATGTCTTGCAGCGTATCTGCCGCTGCTACATGCGCAGGCTGGTGGGGCTGACCCAGTCCCGTTCCCTTTTCTCCTCCTGGTGAAACCAGCCACACCCGCAGGCCACTGTCCTCATCTAATCCCAGACCCCCTTAAACATTTTGACTTGTACGATCTCCCCCACCACCCACCGGCCCTGCAAAGTGGAGAGATGCCTCCAACAGCATCGGGTCCCACCACAACTCCCCAGCCTCCACTTTCCACGCGTCCGCGAACTGGTCGCCACCCCGCTCCAAAACCGTCGGAGACCAGTCCAACTCTGGCCCCACAGTAATTGCTCCACGCGCAACCGGCGCCTGCACTGGCCCCGCTCTCTCTTTTCCACTTTTCCACGTGGCTGCTGCCTGCTAGCCACCCGACTGATCCCAGCCCTACTCTGGCCCCACCATGCCTCTAGCACCAGCTTCGTCAACCTCCCACCATCACCATGGCACCACCTCCGTCGGGCAACCGAGAGCAGCCCGGCGACGTCGCACATCACCGCCGGCGCCCCGTCCATCCTGGCAAGGCTCAGCCCAACTGTCCCGGAGTCGAAACCGCCTCGGCGGCTCCCTTTCCGCGGCGCGACCACCTCCAGGCCTCCTTTCCATCTTGACCTTTATTTTCAATTAATTCATTAACCTTTTCAAAGTTCATGACAAAGACTTTAAACAGAAATACTTTAAGCAAATCTTAGATGGGATCATCAAATCAGTGCAGATGTGATGAGAAAGGTATAATGTGATAGCAGCTCCAACACCAGGTCCTCAACCCGCTTCGTGACGCGGCTGGTGAACGTGCCTTCCTTGGGAATGGTGAACCCGAACACGAAGCCGCTGAAGATGGCGTGGATGCCGATCATGTCGGTGGCCCCCGCCGCCCGTACAGCCCATCCACCCCGGCCGCGCCCCAGCCAAAGCAACCCTAGCCACCATGTCCCGCTGGTTCTCGAGCGGCAAGCGCCCCCGGAACGACCACGAGGCCGGGTCCTCGAGTGGAGGCCTTCGGCTTCGGCCCGGGAGGCATCCGCATCGGCGGGCAGCCGCGCGTCCCCGCTCCGCCTCCGGCGTCACGCGCGCCGCCCCGCGGCGCGCCCAAGGGCAAGCGCTTCCGCCGGTACGTCCGGAAGGAGGAGGCGGAGTGGCATTGGGAACGCCGCACGCCGGTGTTCTGGCCGGACGTCCACCTCCCGGAGGGCTGGCACCTCAACCCCCAGAGGATCCCGGTGCCGCCGGCCCCGTCCAGCAGAGAGGCCCTGGGCGAGGAGATCGACCGCCGGCGCGCGCTCCTGCCGGACCGCCTCCTCAGGGACCACGCGTACGCGCGGAGCTCCCCCTACTGGGCCACCTGGCTCCAGCAGGAGCACGAGCAGCGCCGCCGCTCCTACATCCCCACAGCCGAGGAGGTGAGCACCGAAGACTACCCCGCGCCACCGCCGGGGAGGGAGCCGGAGCTTTGGCTCCTTGGGGACGACGGCGACGCCATCCCCGAGGACGACGACCCCGAGCTCCGTGACAGCATGGAGGAGGCCTTCGAGGTCTCCCGCCGCTCCCTCGTCGAGGACGAGGTCAAGCGGTGGGAGGCGGTCCTGGCCGCCGCTGCCGCCGACGCCAACGCCATGCCGTCGCCTCCGCCCCCTTCGGCGCCTGCCCCTTGGTGGCAGGTAATGAACGCCGAGCTGGAGGCGTCCGAGGACCAGCCGCCGCCACAGCCGTTGCCCCCCGGCCTGGAGTACGGGATGACCTGGGCCTGGACCGGCGGCGTATGGTCGCCGGAGGAGGAGGAGCTGCCCCCGCCACCGCCGCCGCCACAGGAGGTGCTGCCCCCGCCACCGCCGTACGCGCCCCCGATGCCTCCGCAGCCCCCGGCGGGCCCGCCCCAGCCGCCTGCCCACCTGTGGCAGCCACCCCCATACCAGTGCATCTCCTCCGACGAGGAGGAGTAGGTCGGCGCCGGTGCGCCCCCCCTAGACTAAGCTACCCACCACCCCCCAAGAAAACGGCCGGCCGCCTGTGGCCGCGCCGCTGCCCCCTATATGCAAGCACGACCGGTCGCCTGTGACCGCGCCGCCCCCCTATATGTAAGCACGGCCGGCCGCCTGTGGCCGCGCCACCCCCCTATATATGTAAGCAAGGCCCCTGGGCCTTTTGTTTAATATAAGTTTGTGTCCTAGTCTAACGTGTCCCTAGCCCAACCCCGCCGGCGGTCCGCCGGCGGGATCTTTCTACTCGTTCCCGCCGCCGGCAGGGCTTCGCCAAGCCATGTCCACTGTCCTGGGTGTTCGCTCGGCCTGGAGAGAGGGCCGAGATATTTATACACCTGGGCCTCTAGTCCCGGCCCGTGCCACCAACCGGGACTAGAGCCCCTTTGGTCCCGGTTGGTACCACGGGCCGGGACCAAAAACTAATTTCGAATTTCGGTGGCACCCTGCGCGCCCAAAAAATTTTAGCGCCAAAATTTGAAAATGGTTAAGTTTGCACATTAACAACTTCTATATACTTTCGAATTTGACAAAAATTCCAACATGAAAAATGCTAGAATTTGCATAACTAATTTAAATCCATTTTTTGTTTAACTAAATAATTATTCTAACTATTGAAACTATTAATTATTTTACCATTTGTATATAATTTGAATATAAAAATTTTACAATTTTTGTTTTCTCTCGTGATCTTCCGAGTTAGTCCAGAGCATACAAGGCATCCCGGGTGATTTATATAAATTTCGACAAAGCGAGTTGTAACTTATTGACACGGTGAATTTGAGATCTTCGTCTACAACAGAAAAACCATAGTTCTCCTTCGAAGGTTTACTCTGCGCATCCACACGTATTTTCCCTTTATCCCGACCCCCCGCTTGAAAACATAGTAACTTCCGTGTACGCGGCAAGCCGCAGCGGGAGCAGCAGACTTAAAGCAGAGACGGGCGGTCGGGCGGGGGAGACCGCGCCGTTGCTGTCGCGCTTTCCTCTCCTCTGCTCGTCCGCCGTCGCCGTCGCGCTCCCCTCCGCCTTCAACATTTGGGATCTTTGTTGTTCAGTTAGACGTTTCTCCTCCAAAAATTTATCATATCTGTTAAAGAAGTACCGAAGCTCTATTTCTGTTTTAAGGATATCTGTCAGGATGGTATATATCCCTGCTACCACTTTGAAGTGTGCCTGCAATATCTGCGCAGAATATATGGCACCCATAAGGCAAAGCCCATCTTTCTCTATCCTCATACAATTTACTTCCGAGTTAGTCCAGAGCATACAAGGCATCCCGGATGATTTATATAAAGTTCGACAAAGCGAGTTGTACCTTATTGACACGGTGAATTTTAGATCTTCGTCTACAACAGAAAAACCATAGTTTTCCTTCGAAGGTTTACTCTGAGCATTCTTTCGCCATCTTTTCAAAACATAGTGTGGTGGAATTTCTTTCATATTTCTGATCTCAAGAACCTTCAGTACCTGGCAACACGGAAGACCTACATTTTCGAAGTCAGGCTGGTCATAGTTGTCAGCTTTTTACCGGTCAATACAAAATACTGATCAAACAGAACTATATGATCATGTATTCCACGCTTATTATTATACATCACCAACAGACGTAGGAGAGAGAAACAGAAAAGTGGGTGGGTGTGCCGCTGGTTGGAATAATAATAAAGTCAGGCTGGTCATAGTTGTCAGCTTTTTACCGGTCAATACAAAATACTGATCAAACAGAACTATATGATCATGTATTCCACGCTTATTATTACACATCACCAACAGACGTAGGAGAGAGAAACAGAAAAGTGGGTGGGTGTGCCGCTGGTTGGAATAATAATGAAGTACGGCTGGTCATAGTTGTCAGCTTTTTACCGGTCAATACAAAATACTGATCAAACAGAACTATATGATCATGTATTCCACGCTTATTATTACACATCACTAACAGACGGAGGAGAGAGAAACAGAAAAGTGGGTGGGTATGCCGCTGGTTGGAATAATAATGAAGTCAGGCTGGTCATAGTTGTCAAGCACTCAATGCTTGCCAGCTTTTGACCGATCAATACAAATTATGGGTCAAACTTACACCTACTCCATTCATAATCACAGAATATGTATAAATATCATTTTGGCTAACAAAATCTCGTTCATACTACGTTATAAGAACTATGATCATGTATTCCACGTTTATTATTACACATCACCAACAACATCCCTATCTAGTCTTCTGAATTTTCTTCGTGTCCCTTGCTTATGATCGCTTCGGCCGTAACCATGGAGCATCTTCATTATTTAACGGGATGGTGGGGTCAGCTTTCACTGTGAAGGGTGGAATTTCAACAAACTTATTATAATCTTCTGACATGTCTGTCGTGTCCTCGATTCCCACGATGTTTCTTTTCCCTGAGAGAACTATGTGACGCTTCGGCTCAAAACTAACAAGACACTGGACCACATCCCTCTGTAATCTAATCAGACTTTCTGGATCGATTACCTTCTGAGATATTGCATTCATGAATGCACATAGCTTCACAATGGGTACTCGAATATTTTCCGGTAGAAGCCCCCTCAATGCAATCGGAAGCAACTGCGTCATAATCACGTGGCAGTCATGAGACTTCAGGTTTTGGAATTTTTTCTCTGCCATGTTTATTATCCCCTTTATATTCGACGAGAAGCCAGACGGAACCTTGATACTGTAAAGGACTTCAAAGAATATTTCCTTCTCTGCTTTAGTAAGAGCGTAGCTGCTTAAGTAATGGCGCCTATCTGTGTGCTTGTTGCTTGGGTCTTTCATACGTTGCTGGTCCTCCCGTGCTTCTGGCGTATCTTTGGACTTCCCATACACGCCCAGGAAGCATAGCAGATTGACACAAAGATTCTTTGTCACGTGCATCACGTCGATCGAAGACCGGACCTCTAAAACTTTCCAATAGGGTAGCTCCCAAAATATAGATTTCTTCTTCCACATGGGTGCGCGCTTATCAGGGCCGTACGGAACTGGTTGGCTGCCAGCAGCCTTACCTAAGATTACTTCTAGGTCCTTGACCATATCGAATATATCATTACCACTACGCAGCTCAGGCTTCTTCCGGTTATCTGCCTCACCTCTGAAATGCTTCCCTCCTTTCTTTCTTACGGGATGCTTGATCGGAAAAAACCTACGATGCCCCAGGTATACAACCTTTTTACATTTATCCAAAAAAACACCGTCAGTATTATCTAAACAGTGTGTGCATGCATTATATCCCTTGTTTGTATGTCCGGAAATGTTACTAAGAGCAGGCCAATCATTGATGGTTACGAAACTCAACGCCCGTAGGTCAAATGGCTTTTGTTCGTTCTCATCCCACACACGTACACCTGGTTTGCCCCACAATTGTAAGAGTTCTTCCACTAATGGCCTTAGATACACATCAATGTCGTTGCCAGGCTGCCTCGGGCCTTGGATGAGAACTGGCATCATAATGAACGTGCGCTTCATGCACAACCAAGGAGGAAGGTTGCACATACATAGAGTTACAGGCCAAATGCTATGACTGGAGCTCTGCTCCCCAAAAGGATTAAAGCCATATGTACTTAGACCAAACCATAAGTTTCTCGCCTCTCCTGCAAAGTCTGGGAAGTCTCTCTCGATCTTTCTCCACTGCGATCCATCGGCGGGGTGCCTTAACTTCCCGTCTTTCTTACGGTCTTCTTTGTGCCATCGCAAAAACCTAGCATGCTCTTTGTTTCTAAACAGAAGTTTCAGCCGTGGTATTATAGGAGCATACCACATCACTTTAGCAGGAACCCTCTTACGCGGGGGCTCGCCGTCAACATCACCAGGGTCATCTGCTCTGATCTTATACCGAAGTGTAGTGCTTATCGGACATTCATCCAAATTCTCGTACTTCTCACCGCGGAAGAGGATGCAGTCATTAATGCATGCATGTATCTTCTGCACATCTAATCCTAGAGGACAAAGAGATTTCTTTGCTTCGTACGTACTCTCAGGCAATTCGTTATCCTTTGGAAGTTTTGGCTTCATTAGTTGAAGTAAACTCTCAAATGCCTTGTCAGTCACACCGTTCTGTGCCTTCCATTTCAGCAACTCCAGTGTGGTACCGAGCTTTGTGCTACCATCTTCGCAATTTGGGTACAACAATTTTTTGTGATCCTGTAACATGTTGTCCAGCTTCAACCTCTCCAATTTGTTTTCACAGTCTTCCCTTGCATCAGCAATAACTCGGCCAAGATCATCATCGGGCTCTTCTGATGCCTGTTCTTGATCACCTCCTTCTTCTCCATTCTCTTCCATTGCAGTATCGTCGTATTCAGGGAACAAAGGATCTTCTTCTTCTTCTTCATCGTCTTCCATCACAACTCCTCTTTCTCCATGCTTCGTCCAGGAATTATAGCTGGGCATGAAACCTCTCCGAAGTAGATGGCCGTGAATGATTTTTTCGGAAGAGTGCTCTCTGACGTTCCGACAATCAACACATGGGCAACACATGAAGCCATTATCTTTGTTCGCCTGAGCTACAGCCAGAAATGCATTCAGGCCTGCCATATACTCGGAAGTGCGTCGGTCACCATACATCCATCGCTGCCGTGCATCCAGCTGCATCGTATAATTAAGTTTCTCAAAATACATTACAATAACATATTAATACGACAAATACTACTTTTTTATGTATCAGTTACAGATGAAAAAGATAAGTTTGTTAACCTCGGTCGAAGATACCATTTTCAGTGAGCTTATGTGCGGCTCGGGAATTTCGTCGAACACCTCGTGTGCATAGTAAAATAAAACACACTAACACCACACTCTCTCACACCTCCAAGCAAAAAAAAAGATGGAAGGGGGGAGGGGCTGGGGCAGTATATATAGGGGAAGGGGGCATTGGTCCCGGTTCGTGGACTGAACCGGGAGAAATGTTCATGCGCGTGCCACGTGACATGGGGCTAGGCATTGGTCCCGGTCCGTGGCACGAGCCGGGACCGATATGTCCCCCACGAACCGGGACCAATTCCCCCAGGCGATTCCTGTTTTCCCGGGCGCACGAACCGGGACGAAAGCATGGCATTTGTCCCGGATTCGGTTGCAACCGGGACAGCTGCCCCCTGGCCCCCTGGACGAGAGGGGTTGTTTCCACTAGTGTCCGCCACAAGCTGCAAATTATTGCGCCATGAACCACATGGATGATAGAGCCTGGTGCTGTTGCTGGACGCCGGTGAGCCGGGCGCCCTCATTCCCCCATTCGTCCGTGAGGCCGATTCTCCATTGCAGCAGGGTGTCACGACGCTTGGGATGCTCCGTCCTTGCGGCGGTCTCCTTCCTCGATGTGCTCACCAGGAACAAGCCCGTGCCCGCCCAGCCGGTGAGAGAACCCACTCCTCTGTCTCACCCTATTAGATGTAGCAGTCTTGGAGGACGCCGCTGTTCCGGTTTAGAAAGAGAATACCCATCTTATCGCGCAACTCCTTCTATTATTGATGATTAAAGTTTTAAAATGCTAAGATGACATTGCTTATGTATATTCATTAATTGAGGTGTTCTATATTGTTAAATATCGGTTTGTGTACACTTATTGTACACTAGTGGAAAAAGAGGCTTCCATACGCCCTAATTAGTCACCAAAATAATTGAACCGCGACCAAAAGGGTCTTTAGTCGCAGTTCGGGAGGAGACCCGCGACCAACTATCTGGGCCCAGCGCGCTCGGTCGACAGTTGACGGACGGGAGGGGCGCCTCTAGTCCCGGTTGGCCAGGCCAACCGGGACTAAAGGTCCTCAGGCTGGCCCGAAGGCCTTTAGTCGCGGTTGGCCAGGCCAACCGGGACTAAAAGGCCCATCCCTATATAGGACTCAGCTCAATTCACTTAGCCATATTTGGTGCCTTCTATTCACAATATTCACAAGGGGGGGGGGGTTTACTTTTGGTTCCTCTTATGCATACAAGGTGTTCGATGAAATGACCGAATGAGGAAGTTCATCATCAACTTCAGGCTGATCTTGTGGCACATTTGTGGCTTAGGAGAGCTAATGAGTAGTTCGATTATGATGATTTGTTTGTACGAATTTGAAATATTTAAATTTCTGTGATCACTGCTGAACTATTTGTGTGTTTGTATAATTATTATTTACCTAGTTCATAGAGTGCTTTCATCAAACATAAAATATTTTGATCAAAACCGAAACAGCGCTGCCGGTTGGGGGCCGCCGCTGTTGAGCACGCCCACCAAATCCACGGACACAGGTCCGGCGTCCCCCAAAGGAGGACCGATTGGGGGATGCCGGACACAAATTTGATGGGTGCGAGTGGAGATGCTCTAAGCTAGTGGATACATGCACACACGATTTACCCACTAACTGCATGCAGGCACTTGACCCAGGCATCTAACGCACTCACGTAGCTAGATGCTCGGATCACCACCCAAGCTGGCCATACACACGTAGCTAACAACTTTGCATGCAAGTAACAACTAGTCTAATCAAGATTATTACTAACATGAGATCAATCTGATGAGGTCTCCGGTTTGCTATTCTAGCTCCATCCGCCTCTTCTCACAATGTCATGTACGATAGAAAAACGACTTTTTTTTTCTCTGAAAAGCAAGGTAACATTGGAAATGTCACGATCAAATTAGCAGGAGGAAGAACAGAGGGATATGGAGTGGCGTGTCGGCTGTGGCCAGGCTCTGCATCCTTTAGGTTCATCTCTTTATTTCTCTCCTAAAATTTACAGCGTGTTTGGTTACACATCAACTTTGGGTTCTAACCAATTTCACCGGTTTGTTGAAGATGGTTGGCATGTGAGGATGCATGAAACCAATGAGGAAGAACTGTGAGAAGCCCACTTGGCTTGCGGTGGAAATCAACGAGGTGAGCTATGGATGGATCTTTGGGCTTGACTTTTCTCCCATTTTTGTCTGTGCTTTTGCCGTTGCTCGATTGGATCCATGGTGAGAGTGTGTTCTTTCTACAGGGGTGGTCTACTCTTCGGTTAGATCTGGTGGCCTTCTATTGGAAACAGTTTCACCATATGGGGCTGCATATAGGTGGAAGTAATATGCAACAAATAGCCACATCCACTTGCCAATTAATTTCCTAGGTAAAAGTAAGAGGATTTTTATACTATCGGCGCATGCCAGGGTTGGACACAATTATTTGTCCGGGTCAATGCTAAATAATGTGTTTTTATCTTCAAAAAATGTCATGTGGAGAACCTATACTTTCCATAATGAACTTGGTATTTCAGTTCATCCAAGGTCAATTTTAATGGTGCTTACAAAAATGCAATTATCATTATGTCCAAAATGTCTGTGTTTTCTCTTCAGACAACTACATATGGAGAACCTATACTATCCATAATGGCCAGTTCACACAATAAACTTGTCGTGACAATGCCATATGGACCAACTGACATCTCCTGAGGAGCTGGCCGTATTTGTGTACTCCCCTTTCCTTTTATGACATTGGGAAGTTGCGGAGTAGTATATTGACTACTCTTAGATAATCTGGCATCCATCTATTTGTCTGTCCCCTTGATTTCACAATAGAATAGATACATTGCTCTGTCTTTGACCTCGGTTGGACGTGCGTCTTTGCCGTGTTCTTCCTGCAGTTGATGATCTATACATGGGTTGCTAGCGGAAACCTTGCAGTGGACTTCCTCAATTCAGGTTTGATGCCTTCCTTTGCTCATATCTTGATTGCACGATACATTCTTACATCCCTTTTTTTTGCAGGTGTCCATGCTATTTTGGTGTGCAAGAGGTGTTGCAGGCTGATAGATACGTCCCTAGGTCTCTTCTGTCTGCGCATCCGATGCCTCTTTCAGGTATATCACTTTTTTTTTCTGGTGCACATCAGTATCTCAATCTGCATATTTTTCTTTGCCTCAAACTATTCTATTTGAGCAATTGTGACATGCTTGCTGCATCTACATAATTTTTTTTATGTTGTGTATTGTTCAACATGGATCCTACTGATGAGGCTGAAAACCAGTTTCGTCTCCTGATTAATTATTATATCGCAATAAACACGAAATATAGCAGTAGGCTTTGCTTTCTATTTATAGCAGAAGTTGATTGGAGCAGAGGCTTCAATCCTTCATATGAGGGTAAAGCCTTCCCATGAAATGTGCCTTTGATGTGATGCTATATTTTGTCTTTTAACAAGCTTAAACAATTAGCCTGGAATAATTTCTTTGAAAGCTGCCACAGGATAGGTTTGTGTCTCAATAGCTTTGATCTAAGGAATGTTATTTTATCTTGCTATTTTATGACAAAAATAAGCTACCATTCAATGATAATTTTTTTGTTAAAGAATATCAAATTCCAAGTTTCTACCAAAAAATGTAGACTATTGTTCGTATTTTTCATTGTTTTCTTTTGTCAGCTTTATCACATTGAAAATTTGTCACATTTTCTTACGCACTTAATGTATTTTGGAGATCCCGCTTATATTCCGGTTTTCTTACACCCAGAAATCAATATGCTTATATTCCGGTTTTCCCGCTTAAATGTCTACTCGTGGCAAATTTTCTACTGGAAAGGCTATTCTGGATTTATATATTATTTTATCCAACTACTCGCGGAAAATCTTCTTTTTTCGTCATAACAAGAGTAATTTTTAGTTTCAAGCAATGTAGTAATTATTTCCTTTTCGTTTATTATATAAAGAATTGAAAGGTCATCATCTTTTGAAATCACATCATTTTACTGATATTAGTTGACCACTAATTTGTATGGTTAATTTGGATTTCTGTACCATTGTAGCCTATTGTTTTTCTGTTAGTCAAATTTTTGTATATTAATATTTCTATTATTCATATCTTTTATGCGAATGTGTCCTTGCTGAATCGTTTGCTCAAGGAGTCGTTCCATCATCTGTTCTACATGTTGCTTCCCTTTTTTTAAGCTGAACCTAACCTACAAAGTTGGTAGAAAAATAAAACCATTTTACATTTATATTTACACCGTAATTAAAGTATATATAGATGTTGGACTCATGGCCTCATGTACTTGACGCTCCAATTCATCGTAATCGTGTTTCATTGTGATGTGATTTATGTTGTCACTGATCACCTTTGCTTACATTGGCTTCACGCTCCATGGGTGATGCTGAGATATATCTCAAGCTTTCGGACCTTCCGTAAATTATGCTGCAACCATATCTATAGAGATCCCTTCATGTTGCAAGCCAGCTACAGGCAAGCCACTTAATTTACATTGTGGTATTTCTCAGTACCAATTTTGGTGATAAAAGACAGTAGTGCAGTTTTAACGCTCGAGTTTGAAAGGAAAAGTTTATATTTCTTCACTGGAATACTCTATAGTTTTAGGACCAAATCCTAAGATAAATAAATGAGTAATATGTTAAAGAGCTTGAAAATGTACACACCTTAAAAGAGGAAATTTGTGTGTTTTTAATGCAGATTAACAAGTTCATTATAATTCTGTATACACCTTGAAAAATAATAACCCTGAGGTATATGCATCTTTTGGTTTGGCTATAACCGAGGCTAAATTTGGATAGGTAGAACAAGCTTCATATTTGTATGTCAATTTATTCTTACAGGAAATCAGATGGTCCGCACCATTTAATCCAGTTGGGAAAACATATAAATATATGGCATGTTGAAGCTCTTGTATGTGTGCCCTGTCCATGTTCTTGATGTAATCTGTTCATCTGCGGGAAACAAAATATTTTCATCGTGTGACCTCAAAATTTATCTAGATAGTGTGGTGCAAGGTCTGTTGCATGAATATCAAACAATTTTGTTCTTCTTTCCCACGATGTGCTTGATTCATTGTCCCGTATTTTGAAAATTGAAGCTTGAATGATCTTTACATTTTAGGATGTAAACTTATGTGGACTTATTTCCGGTGATCTGCTTGATTCATTATCTTGGCATTGGGATATTTGTATGCATTCTTGTTTAGTTTTGTTTACTGGTTGCAGCTTCCCCAACAAAGGCTGCTGGTGTGAGTCCATAGTCCGATTTACATGTCATTTTTTTGGGGGCCTTTTAGTGTCTACCCTATAGTGATTCGAAATTTCAGAATGTCTGGTTAACAATTTGAATAACGGCATCATATATATTCCGGCTCATATTTGTAACACATGTGCAGGACGTACTTCTTACCTTCTCCTTCCTTGCCGGCATGAAAAGTAGGTGGCGCCCGGTGTGAAGCAACTGCGACGGTGCCAGGTGAAGAGCCTCCATTGTTGGAAACTTACAGAACCAGGTAAATATGATAGGTTTATGTAAGTAAAGTACAATGGGCTTTGTTTTCACAATCCATGTTAATTTTCATAAGTTAACTTCCCCTTTTCTCCTTTTTATTTGTCTTTCTGGTAGATTGTGTACATGATAGAGGCTGTGGTTTTTACCTTAAATTTTTGTGTGCCCTGGCCAACCTGATGTTGGAGCAAAGCAACTACATATCACTATGATGTGTTGTGGAAAGATGGAGGGGGAGGTTTGTTCCTGAAGGTACACATCTGAATTTGAACCAAACTTACTCATCTCATGCTATCGTTTTACCGTGCTAGGTTGTTGCACTCATTCATGCTGAATCATGCATATGTTCGGACAGTGATTCTGCT
Organism: Alopecurus myosuroides; assembly: GCA_028641055.1. Taxonomy (NCBI): domain Eukaryota; kingdom Viridiplantae; phylum Streptophyta; class Magnoliopsida; order Poales; family Poaceae; genus Alopecurus; species Alopecurus myosuroides. The sequence goes on from CM054063.1 coordinate 345,045,541, forward strand.
TTGCAGGAGAGGTAGGAGGCTATGGTTGAGAAGAACAAAAGGTTGGAGGAGCAGATGGCTGCACTATCCACTTCTTTACTGTCTCTCAAAGGTACAAATAACTTCATTGCGATAATCAACTAAACCAGTTGCCTGATGGTTATATTCACGTCTAGGATATCAATTATCTTCTTTTAATGTGTAAAGTAGGGGAAAATATTTTCAGATTCAATAGGTGGCTCACGGCAAGCCGTGCTTCCTAGAATGTACATGGATACATGGATTATTGATTGAAATTCACTCTCTGCATTTGAAACAAGGAAATGATATATGTTCCAAGATTGTAAATTGTAGAGAAAATTATTAAATTTCTCAATACAATATATTTGTTGTGGCGGCTCTCTACGTGTTCTATTCATGCATTTTAGTTAGTTCTAACTTATGCCTGTTTATCCGTTTTCCAAAGACTCTGGAGGAAGACATGCAGGTAGACATTAGTGTGCAGTCTTTCCGATTTGATTGCATATGAGAATTAGACTACCCCCTCTGTTATTTTTATACTTCCACCATACCGTTATCTGTGCAAATATGAGGACACTGCTGGGGTAAAATAGATGGTTATGTACTTTTATTTTTCACATTGATAATTGACTTGGAATATTTTGGTTCATGCTAGAAGATTATCATCTCCAACCCTCGGATCGAGCCGTTGCTGGTTCAGTCTCTAGCTCTGCTTCTCCAGTGCCAGTTGATCTAAGGGGGTGATGTTGTCTCCTGCATATATGGGTGAACCTGCAATACTCCTGCCTTGACAGCCTGTAAGTAACTGCTATGTGTTGTATCTGTAAAGTGAGAGGCTTATGGTTTAATAATTAAAAGTTCATGTGTTTGTTCTAACATTCTCTACAATTGAAACACATATTCAGCCATAGTTAGATTTTTTTTTCATTATTTCTTCAGCTCCTCATTTCTATCCAGGTATTCATTTTTATGTTTATATTTCATCCATGGACCTCAATAACTTGCTGCAGATGGTTGGGAAGCACCACCGATGATTTAGGAGGTTGCAATGATTCATGAGAACTACCAGAGATCATCGCCAAAAATCTAATTCATCTATTAGAATGTTATTGTTCAGGGTAACGCCAATCAACCTGCTAGGAGGTCGATTGTGTCCTTAGTGTTACGCTCATAGTGCATAAAAACACTTCATCTTCCATCTATGTGCTCAATCCTGATATGTTGCTGCTACGAATAACAACATACGAGACGACTATGATACTATCATTATTTAGCTTATACTTTTGGATATTTACTGTCTCCTAATCTGTATGTTTATATTTTTGGACATTTATCGTCTCCTTATTAGTAATCTGTATATAATATGACAACTACGGGCAAAAAATTAACCGAACCAAGAAGTGCCGCGCGGCAAGCCGCGCTCCCAAATCTAGTAAAGAACATCTACCCCTGTAACAGCCTACAAAACATATCGTCCATCACACTGTAGAACGCCTCGGCCCAGCCCTCCTGAATAACACCTTGATCTACCCATCAAACAGGAGAAAATGACCCGCGCTTTCCAATTCTCATAGTTTTGTTTGTTCTTAATAAGGAAATGAGGATGTTTACCGGCCTGAGAGCAGGACATCCAACTTCGGCAGCATACAGAACTGCACATTAAAATAATGGAATTTGCTCAGCTCTTGGCCAATGCTTAGCTCATCCAGTCTGTGAGAACTCGTATGGTTTTAGGGGTGAAAGGCGTGATCCCGTATGGGCGCCTGTTACGTGTTATATAGCCGATTAACCAACCATCGGGAGGCAGATTACAGGGATTAGTTACAACCCTAACAACTAGTTGTTGATCCTTATACATACGGATAACAACAGGTACAAGACTTGATATACAAGGCAACACCGAAACCTATCTATTCTAACACTCCCCCTCAATCATAACTTTACTAAGTTAAGATTGTTTCTGAACGCAATCAACTGTTGACCATTTAGAGCCTTTGTAAAACCATCTGCAACTTGATCTCCTGTGGGTATAAATCGTATATCAAGCAATTTATTTGCTACTCTTTCTCTGACAAAATGATAATCAATTTCGATATGCTTTGTTCTTGCATGAAATACTGGATTAGCTGACAGATAGGTTGCACCTATATTATCACACCATAAAATAGCTGTCTTGGGGTGTACCACCTCCAATTCTTTCAAAAGAGTTTGTATCCATATCACTTCAGCAGTGGCATTTGCCATTGCTTTATACTCAGCTTCAGTACTCGATCTAGACACAGTAGGCTGCTTTCGAGCACTCCAAGATATAAGATTTGAGCCTAGAAAAACTGCATAGCCACCTGTTGATTTTCTGTCATCTGGGCATCCTGCCCAATCTGCATCAGAAAAAGTACTCACAAGCATAGATGAATTCCTATTCAACTTTAATCCAACACCTAGTGTATCTTTTAGATACCTCAAAATCCTTTTAACTGCTGTCCAATGTGTACTTGTGGGTGAGTGCAAATACTGACAAACCTTATTGACAGAAAAGGAAATATCTGGTCTAGTTAGAGTCAAATACTGTAGGGCTCCAACTACACTCCTATAGTTGGTAGCATCATCTGGATTCAGAAGTTCACCTTCGAATTTTGACAGTTTTTCAGAAGTTGACAAGGGAGTACTTGAGGGCTTGCACTTAGTCATACCAGTGCGCTTGAGAATATCTGATGTGTACTTTTCTTGTGTAAGAAGAATTCCATCTTCTTGCTTGTGCACCTCAATACCAAGGAAATAGTGGAGATCTCCTAAATCCTTGAGTGCAAAATCCATCTTCAAATCATGAAGAAGAGCAGTAGTAGCTTCCTGTGATGAGCTAGCTACAATTATATCATCAACATAAATGAGCACAAATATAGTGACATTCTTCTTATTGTAAAAGAACAAAGAAATATCAGCTTTGGATGGAGTGAACCCAAGTCCTTGCAGCTTCATGCTTAACTGAGAGTACCATGCTCTTGGTGCCTGTTTTAAACCATATAGGGCCTTGTCCAACTTACATACATGATGTGATTTTGATTTCACCTCAAACCCCGGTGGTTGTCTCATATAGACATCTTCCTCCAGAATACCATGAAGAAACGCATTCTGAACATCCAGTTGTCGAAGATGCCAGCCCCTGGATACTGCAATGGATAGAACAAGTCTAATGGTAGCAGATTTTACTACTGGACTAAAAGTGTCCTCATAATCAATCCCATATCTTTGCTTAAAGCCTTTAGCAACTAGTCTAGCTTTATATCTATCTATTGATCCATCGGATTTTCTTTTAATTTTGTAAACCCACTTGCAATCTATAATGTTTCTTCCTTCACTAGGTGGAACCAAATGCCATGTTTTATTTTTCATTAGTGCCTCATATTCACTAGCCATAGCTTGTGCCCAATTTTTATCTCTCAAAGCTTCCGTCAGATTTTCAGGTTCTCCAGAAGTAGAAAGTAATCCATACCTGACCATAGAGTTACCACTCATGGCTTTATAATTTTTTCGCTCGGTTTTACCTGCCCGAAGTCTCGTGGTAGGGTATTCAGCTACACGCCGGGGTTCCACAGAAGATCCCAGTCTTGATTCTGGCATCGAGGCAGATCCTGGCACGGATCCCTCAGCTGTCGGAGCAGCGGACGTTCCCCGCGACGCGTCTTCGCGTTCTGCGCCAGATCTTCTGCGGCTGCTGGTGCCTGCGGAAGTATGCGAGGGAGCCACAGAGGATCCTGGCTCCCCCTGGCGCGCGTCAGAGACCGAATCAATGCGGCCTGGGCACAGATTTTGTCGGGGTGGCGTGGCAGCTGGTGATTGGTGCGCTGTGGTCGAAGCGGATCCTGGCGAGGAGGACTGCTGTCTCTCGGATCCCGATGCCGTATCTGCTCCAGAATCCGTGCTGGATCCTGTCAGTACGAGGTGGTCTCCTGACTGGAAACATTCACCGTTTTCACTCGAATTTTCACCTGTTTCATCTGAATTTTCTGCATCTGTATTCAAATCTTCAACACCAAAATTATCAGCGGGGTTAGCAGGAATAATAGGAGCATTAGCCACACTTGGATTAACTAGTTGTTCTCCCCCTTGATCAAAGTGTGGGGAATTCGGTAAAAGAAGAATTTGGGACCTAAGCAAGGCACCGGCATTCGGATGCAATTTTGAGAATGGGAACACTGTTTCATCAAATATGACGTCTCTGGAGATGTAAACACGTCCAGAAGCTATATCAAGGCACCGAAATCCCTTATGCATGATGCTATAACCAAGAAACACACATTGCTTGGAATGAAACTCTAATTTGCGAGTGTTATATGGACGCAAGTTAGGCCAACATGCACACCCGAAAGTTCTAAAAGACATATAATCAGGTTTTTCATGAAAGAGAGTTTCCAAGGGGGTGGAAAAATCTAGAACTTTGGTAGGGAGCCTATTTATGATATATGTGGCAGTGATGAAGGCTTCATCCCAATATTTTATGGGCATGGATGCATGTGCTAGGAGAGATAACCCTGTTTCAACTATGTGGCGATGTTTTCTCTCGGCAGAGCCGTTTTGTTGATGGGCATGAGGACATGACACGTGGTGAGTGATACCAATTTGCTTGAAAAAGGAATTGAGTCTCTCATATTCTCCTCCCCAATCTGTTTGCATGGTTATAATTTTGTGGCCAAGTTTTCTCTCAACCAAGGCTTGAAACTCATGAAAAATATCAAATACTTCAGATCTATTTTTAAGCAAATATATCCAGGTGAATTTGCTAAAATCATCGATAAAACTGACATAATAGTTCTTTCTCCCAACAGAATCAGGAGTTGGTCCCCATACATCAGAAAAAACAAGCTCTAAGGGAATTGTGGATTTGCTAGTGGAAACAGGATATGGAAGTTGATGATGTTTGCCTTTTTGGCATGCATCACATACACCTTCTTTATTGAAATCACTCAAGCATGGCAATTTATTTTCTCTAACAACTCTTTGAACTATGGGAATGGCCGAGTGGCCTAAACGATGATGCCATCGTGTTGAAGATGGCTTGACTGCAACCGAGGCATGCTTGATGGTACTAGGAAGTGGATAGAGGCCATCTCGACATGGTCCTCTAAGAAGAACCTTCTTCGTGTCCTGATCCTTGATACAAAACGAAAAAGGATGAATTTCGACAAAAACATTATTGTCATAAGTGAGTTTATGAGCTGAGGCAAGATTTTTGGATGCTTGAGGAATGTAGAGGGCTTTGTTTAGATGTAAATTTCTCAAGGGTGTATGAACAATAGAATTTCCAACATGGCTAATGTCCATACCTGCACCGTTGGCGGTGTGGACTTGATCGTACCCCTGGTACTTCTCACGGGTTGTCAGACGATCCAGCTCGCCCGTGATGTGGTCGGTGGCGCCTGTATCGAGGTGCCACTCGGTACTGTTGTTGTTGTTGTAGGCCGCCGATGCAGATCGTTCTCTTGGAACGTAATCCGGCTCGTAGCGATGCCAGCAGTCCTTGACCGTGTGGCCAAAGACAAGGCAGAGCTGGCACTGGGGTCGATCTCCTCCTCTGTTCCCGTACTGTCCGTACGGTTGTCCACGGCCACGGCTAGTGTTGGTGATGGTGCCGCGGCCTCCTCCTCCGGAAGCTTGATTGTAGCCCTGGCCGTTGTAGTTGGCGTTGCCGCCCCCGTAGTTGGGGTTGCCGCGACCACGCCCCGGGTTGCCGTTGCCATTATTGTAGCCGCGGCCACCGCCACGCATGAAGCCACCACGGCCACCGCGTGTTGCGGCATTCACCGACGAGTTGGAGGAGCCGCTGCCATGAAGAAGATGCTGGCGACTTTCATAATTCAGAAGTTGAGCATAGAACTCGCTTACTGAAATTGGGACCTCGCGAGCGAGGACGGCGGCGACGAGTGCATCGTATTTTTCGTCGAGGCCGGCGATGAGATAGGAGACCATGTCCTCGTCGTCGAGGGGCTTCCCAGCAGAGGACATCTCGTCCCCATAGCCCTTCATCTTGGCCACGTACTCTGCCATAGTCATGCCAGGCAGCTTCTTCGTCGTGGCGAGGGCGATCCGAGTGTTCACCGTGCGTGCACGGGTGCGGGCGCCGTACATGGTGCCGATGGCTTGCCACAGCTCTCGTGCGGTGCCGGTGGTGAGGACATGGGCCATCACCTCGCGGTTTAGCGAGGAGAACAGGTAGCCATAGACCTGCTGGTCTTGGGCGGCCCAGCGAGTATACTCGGGATTTGCGGTCTTCTTAGCCGCGTCCCCGGTGCCGGTGATGATCTCCATCGGAGGCGCGGTGGAGGAGCCGTCGATGAAACCCTCCATGAGCGCGCCCCGGATTGTGGGCAGAACTTGAGCCTTCCACATGAGGAAGTTCCCCTTCCCTAGCTTCTCGGATACATCTCGAGTAAAGGGAGAGGTCATGGTGGCTGGTGTACTGGATGACATGGATTCGAAGATGACAACTAGATGCAATCTATGGAGGCTAGCTCTGATACCATGTGAGAACTCGTATGGTTTTAGGGGTGAAAGGCGTGATCCCGTATGGGCGCCTGTTACGTGTTATATAGCCGATTAACCAACCATCGGGAGGCAGATTACAGGGATTAGTTACAACCCTAACAACTAGTTGTTGATCCTTATACATACGGATAACAACAGGTACAAGACTTGATATACAAGGCAACACCGAAACCTATCTATTCTAACACAGTCTACTCCACGTGAGGCATAGCCACTCACTACTCATGAACGCATCCTGGGTGTAGGCTAAGAGACTTAACGCAAGAACCACATGTGGCACTAAGATGCAGTAGGAAACTGTACGTGTCATTAGTGTCGGTATTGCCTTTTTTCCCTGGACATGAATCAAGAACGACAGGCTTCGCCCTTGACGTGGCTCCGAAACTGATCCATCCATCAATGTGAAGTGTTCGCCTTTTACAAATCGCGAAACTTAACCATAAACTTGACCATGCTAGAGTACCTCAGTTGTCCACTGTTTGTTGTTGATCCACTGATAAACCTTGTCCGGAAGGGTATTGCAAGACCTGCCGTGGTGTTTCGGACACACATCGTGGGCTGAATATTAACATTGGATAGCATTTCCAAGCCAGCTCCACCTTCTAGATATTTATGCTCATCGCACGACATGTTTCATTGTCAACCGCGATAGTATACCATGTGGAACATCTGAGGGTAGATGGTGAACCTGATTATCCTTGGATCTTGTCATCTTGAAAGCTTTTTGGCACGACGATTAGTCATCGGTTCCTTCCCACGGAAACCTTGCAAATCTGTACACGTTTGAAGCGAAAGTTATTAGGAGAATATACTAACGGAACTTTTAATTGTCACAGGAGACTTAGCTTCCATGAATGGTAATCCTATGTAAGAAGTTTTGATGGTTCAGTTCAATTCAATTCCGAGTATGACTATTAACCCCTTTAAGCTCTAAAGTAAACAGAAACCATAAACAAAAAAAAATATACAGAGATAGAGCCTAAAAAGGTTCAATGGTGAAATAATATGGACATCTTATAGTTGATATCAAGTTATTAACTTTTGCACATGCTAGTAAAACCATCATGGAAATCTTGGATCTATCTACATGAAACTTCGTGAAAGCCTTGATCTATTACATGATATATCTCTTACCTAATGGTCTTATGTGAAAAACTTTGTTAATTTAATTTAGAGTTGAATTGTTTGTAGGTTGCAGGCTCTAATTACACTAATATATTATCTTAAATAATGCATCATGAAAATTGTTAACCAATTTATAAGCACGGCAAACACTACTACAAAAGTGGAAAACCACAGCTATATACAAATGTAAATAGGTCAAATTTGCGTTTCAACCTATAGAAAAACGGAAACCAAATATTAATATAAATTTATCTGATAGTACACTCTAGTTCAAGCATGAGAGCCTAGATAATCCTTTAACCGTTCACCCATTCTAAAAAATACAGATTTTTTTCTCAGCATGCATACCTCGAAAAAAAATTGTAGGGCACGATGAATTCAAATGCTGCCATAGGAAGTTAAGCATTATTATAGTGAGAACTTTAATTTATCAGACAAGTTTTTTAATCTAAAAGAGCATTCCACAACAAAGACACCGTTATCTGATAAGACAACCCTGTAGACGGTAAAAACAATATTCAATCATGGGTATTCCTCGTAGTGCTCTAATAAGAATACGGCAGAAATTAATAGACACATGACATGATATGGAGAGTCGGGAATATACCAGGTCTCGCACTCCCAAAACCTTCCAAGTGACTAAATTTTTAGTTTTGAAATAAATAGAACACAAACATATAGAGGCATGAATAGTTCTGAATAATCATATACTGCCAACTTGACACCATGAGCTAGCCCGAGGTGAAAAACTGAAACGAAATCACACATATCGTCTAATTTAGGAGCAACGGGGACTGGCAATAGTAAGGAAAATTCTGATGTGGCTCATAAGCGTGGAAAGTCACACAATAAGCCTAACCAAACACAGTCAAAGAGTACTAGGCAGCATGCATACCAAAACGTACAACTGCGTGGAAACTCATCGTCATCTCGCCCAGTCTATCACATGGGCCGTCTGGCCGGCACTACCTTCAAAGTCAACTATAATTTCAATACTTGTTAAAAATTTCCAAAATGATAAATAAATTCATTGTTGCCATATAAATATAGCTAGGATTCGGCCTATTTGGACATAAATAAATTCATGAAATAAATCCCTACAAAAACAACAACGAAAATAAAATGTTAATGGAGTTTTCTACCATGTAGTAGCATATATAATGCTCCCTGCAAAGTGTACCAAGAGGGTTGTGCGGCACCGCCGTTTTCATTTGTCCTCCTACCAAACAATATAAGCACATCATTCAAGAATTGACTAGCTCGGCGCCTATTTAAGCCAGACAAGACCAGCCGAGTCTTACGTATGCCACAACACGAAGCCAACCGAGGGTTGAGCAAACACCATTCTTTTTTCAACCGTCTCTTCTCACCATGCTATTGTTTCTTGTAGAAACTTAACCTATACCTACAATCCAATATGTAGGGTTTGGAGGCACCGGGAACCCGCATGCATGAGTATGATACAACAGTTGTACATATGTGACAAGTGGTGCCCGCGGGAGTACCACAAAGAGCACTTCTATGGTGCCCTCAATTAGATATAGACCATCCATTTTTGTGGATCTAATGGTTTGTATTAAATCATACTAGTCTCTAATACATGCGTAGTATAAAACATACTAGTAGGTTAGAGTTAAAATTGGAAACTGTACAATAAAATCCAAAATCCCGTTAAAAATGGGAGGCCCCATAATTCCTGATATAACTCTATGCATGGAAGCACTGTCCGGCTACTTCACGGCTAATGGTGGTCAAAACGAAAGGTACTGATGTTGTTGGACCATGGCTTCATCCTGTATATGAATTCCAGCAAGGATGTTAATCTATGCAATCGTGCCGCCGTACATAAGCAAGCTCGACAGGGTGCTAGCAGCTAGACAATAGTGACCATGAAATAGGGGACTAAGTTAGCATAATTTTAGTCTAATATAATGGAATAGGTGAGATTTGCAAATCAATTAAAGACTTCCCAATTAAAGGTCTGAATGGCCTCTCTCAGCCAACGGTTAGATTTTAATTCATACTAGTCAGCACTGTCGAGTAGTAAAAGGTACTGTAGAATAGACCACAAAAAATGATGAAATTTTGTGCCATTACCTAGCATATATAAATGATCTTACAAGGCTACAAAGTGTACCAAGAGGGGTGATGCACAGAGCACTAATCAAGTATCAATTCATAGGATGTAGAATTAGAAAAAAAATGTGAACGGAACGCGCTTTAGGTCAGCTTTTCTGCCGCTAGGAGAAAAGTCCACCGCCTCCACTTCCGTCTCCCCCAGTCGTCTCCCCTCTCCTCCGGCCAGCCTTGCCGGTGTCCGGAGGGTGGGGAACACCCAGTCAATGAGTTGAGTTTTCAGTAAAAGTAGGATTTTTCAATAGATTAGGTCGGTGTTTTTAGCCATTATTTTTGTCACTTGAGATGACATCATCTACGATAAGTGGTCTTTGGCTCACTGTTCGACGGAGGTTCTCTTCCCCGACATCAATGATGGTGTTGGAAGATTAAATTTGTCTCGCTAAGATCCTTCATATTCGCCGGATCGGTTTTGGATATTGTATCTTGGTTCTCGCGAGAAGAAATGTGCTACAATATTTGTCACGGCTCATACGTCCTTGGAAATGGTGTTTCGTACTCTTGTTCTAAGCGACGTCGATCATCCTTTTTGGTTGCTTTTCCCCATAATGTTGATGCTTTTGTCGATGTTGATTGATTACTCTAATGGTTGTTTGCGTGCTTGCAGTCTTGGCATTGCGGGTTGAAAAATAATGTTATGGGAAAACTCTTGTTGCTATTTGCAGGTTTGTGTTCTATGTCTGCCTTCGGAAAAGTATAACATTGTGTCATGTGAGAAGAAAGAGTTTGAAAATTTTGAAATTTTGCTCCTTTTTTATAATTTTATTCTACAATTTTTGTAGTCAGCTCATGTATCTCTAACTTGTGCTATGTGCTACAATAAATATATCATGGTATGTTTTGTCAATAAAAGATGGGTGTTATGTAATTCATATCTCTACCAAATAATATAAGTAGATCATTGAAGGATCGACTAGTTCTGTGCCTATTTAAACCGGACAAAACCAGCCTCTTGTGTTGGTCAGCGGGCATCCATCTGGAACGTGACCGAGTCACTGACCCGAATGGACCCACATTCGTCCCCGATCCTGGGTAGCGGAACGCGACATCGACCTAGTTTACTTCTACTATGTCTATGACCATTTAGATATGATGACCCAAGAAAAAACCGGGACTAACACTTGCCGGCGCTCTGGTAAATGGCACCAGGGGTACTACAACTTGGCCCGTATCTGCACTTAAGTCACCCAACTGAAAAAACGAAAAACTAGTCAATCAACTTGTCAAGTGTGTGCACTTTGGTCACAAACACGAAAAACTGGCCGGTCCAACAGGAAAAACCGGCGCATATCCTCCGAAAAACAGGCCGGTTCAACATGAAAACCCGATTGACATGTCTGTTTGTGATCAAAGTGCACACTCTTTACAAGTTGAGTGACGGGTCTTTCCGTTTTTTTCAGTTGGGTGCCTTAAGTGCACATGGGGGACAAGTTGTAGTACCACTAGTGCCATTTACTCCCGGCGCCCTGGGCACACGCACCGGGACTAATGGATACTTTAGTCCTGGTTCATAAGAGCACCGGGACTAAAGCTCCAAACCTATAGCTCGTTTTCTACTAGTGCATGTTTACTGCTACTATGTCTATGACTAGCCGTCGGAATTGGGCAACAATGACGAGTAAGGTAGTTAGAACCTCATCAATCTAAACTACTAATCTATCAAGGGAATTGAACGGCCCGACATGACGAACTCTAGTCGCACAATAAGAAGAATAAGAAGTAGTAGGAGAAGCTGGGAACATACGTGTGCGCGCGCTGAGGATCACACGGTTCGCCTTGCCGGCGCTTGTCCTTCAGCTAGTGGTGACTAGTCTAGGGCTGCACGGTGGCAATATTCTTGGAGGTGTTGATGGAGATTGCGGGACGACAACCGCTTCAGATTCGGTTGGATTGAATTGGATTGGATACGATTTGTTCGGGTATCGTATCATTTAGCTCTAGCGAGAATTTGTTTCGGCTTCGACTTCGGTTTGAGGGACAGAAAAAGCGGAGGAGGAGTAGGCAGCGCGTGTGCTCTACCGCCACAGACCTTCCAGTGCCCACACGTGTCGGGTCGTGGCGATATCACACCGTACGACTCACATGGAAAAATCCTATACGACCCCTACCATGTAGACCAATGCGTGGACCACCTCTATAACCAACCATGTGGCAAACCGTGTCTTTCCGCTAATCAAATGCCACAATCGAACATGATTTGGGATTAGGGTGATGAAATCATACGGTGCGCCCACACATGGGTCGTACATGGTAGGGTCCTATAGGGGTTATTTTCCGAATCACATTGTCATGGCTCAGTCAATCACGGGGGCCGGCACTACCTTTAAAGTAGCCCCGTCCTGAATTAATTGTCCTGTATTTGTCTAAATATAGAAGTATCTAGACACATTTTATTGTATTGATTTATCCAAATTTTGATAAATGCACAATTATTAATTCGGAAAAGCGAGTATATAAAAGAAAACTAAATTCCAATACTTGTTAAAGCATTCCAATAAATGAAAAGGTATAAATAAATTCATCAAAAGAAAAAAGAAAAATCACCAAATAAATCTCTACGAAAACAAAACCAGACTCTTGTGTGCCAAATCACCCCCCCCCCCCCCCCCCCCGCCCGCCCAGAGAGAATGCTGAGCAAACATCACTCCTTTTTAAATGATCTTTCCCTACCGCACTCTTGTTTTCATCAAACGACAGAATAAAAAGTCACCTGAAGCAATGGCTAGTCACGTTCAACAAACATGCTCTTGACCATAAAAATCTCACAGTGAGTAACCGTAGCTCCATGTTCCAACTGATTTATAATTTAGATAAAATTAATGGACAAGATAAAAAATATATTAGATTTACTTTTGACATTGTATTGATTGATCGGTCCACATGCAGTGCAAGGGTACTGATCAGACCGACTTTCTATCTTTGTAAATTACTTCTAAATAGTGCAAAGAATGTTGCGGGTTCAACCTCCCTCAAATAGGAGCACCATGAGTACAATTGTATAAGCAGCAACAATAATTTTGGGCACAAATTGGTGTAAAATTGGTAATCCCCCATGTGTCACATGAATGCTTGCACAGGTCAAGAGTACATCCTTCCTGGCTTCCGCAATGAGCTGCACAATAAAAGAGCAATGATCAAAGTCAAATCGTGCCGACATGTAAAATCATAAAGACAAAGTATCAAAGTACCTAAACATTTTTCTGCTTGACCGAAGCATGGCGACATGACCAACGCCATGAACGTCGTGGCCACCACGAACATCACCATTGCGTCCTTGGTTTTGAGAAGAGCCATCATCCGAGAGACCTTGTTTTAAACCTTTTTCTTCTTAGTTTGGAGTGATGCTCCTTTGGCCATGCTTATATGGAGGAGGGTGGATGAAGCAAATTTTGGAGATAATTAACTTAATGGCATCATGCTTCTCTATTCATTGATATCTTTTGCTGTCATTAATTTGATGCATCGTAGCAATACTTTATCTATTGGCATCAAATTAAACTTGTGTATGGTGTGTTGACTATTAAATACTACTCCTTCTATTTAATTATCTACTAATACTTGGTATTATATGGTGAGCTAAATACTAAATACAACCTGATGTTGATGTAAGCGAAGGTTCTGTGCTATTGCATAGAGTAAATGACTATAGGTCTTATATTTCAATTTTTGGGGATTGAATGAATCCGTGTTCACGCAAATGCCCCGTTTTCCTCTTTTATTTTCTATTGTTTTAATTTTCCTTTGCTTTTCGGTAATCCTATTTTGTATTTTTTCCTTTATATATTTATTTTTCATAAAATGGTTGAAATTAAAGATGGGCCTTGGGCCGATAGAACCAAATTTTTTTGGCAATTTCTAAGTCATGTGTTTGCCGTCATGACATAGTGGGAATTTTAGTACATATCGTTAGTGGAGAAGAGTTGAGACCTCTTATAGATATTGTCACATCCCAATTTTGGCATACCTGATAACACTGTTTTTTTGCTAATTGCTTGACAAATAAACTTTGGTTATGTTTGTTTGAGTGCAACTAAACAAACTAATTATATAATCTTACATGGCTAAGAAATTGAAAACAAACTTAATAAGATAGCAAAGCTGTAAACTAAAAATATTCAACATATTGTTCCAATGACTTTGGCAATATTTTCTAAAGTAAATATTGATCAAAGAGTTTTCCAAAAACATCTTATGAATCCAATACTTGTTGAATATTATTCCAAGACCCAAATTAAGAAGAAGGAAACACTTAATAAATTTCCCTAAAAGATTATCAGAAAAAGAGGCATTCTTAAATGCTTCACCAAAATATTATCAAATGTTTTTCCAACCTTGCAAGATTAAAAACAAAGGTATTGGAGAGCATTGACTTGCTATCTCTAGTCACATAAATATTTTGGCAAAGCATTGTTAAAGAAAAGCCAAGTGCCTTATTAAATAGAAATTCCAATATTTCCAGAAACAGAAAACTAAAACAAGTTACTATTGGAAACTTTCTTAAAATGATTTGAAATTCATACAATTGCTTCCTTATATCAAATAAGGAACACACACCAGAGGAGACCAAAAATTGAATCCATTAAAGTCCTGAAAACATGAGTTTTCTCCACAGCAACATTTGGGATTTTGAACAAGTTTGTTCTACAAAATTTTTCCAAATGCCATGAAATAAATACCACATTCTCTATATTATAAATAAGGATGAAAACCAAAAGGGCACAAGTTTTTGAATTGTTTAAGTTGCCAAAAACCCCTGTTTTCTTGACAGCACCTTTTTGAAATTTGAACAAGTTTGTTCCATGAAGTAACTCAAAATGACTTGAATTTTCTACCACATAAGGAACACATCAAATAAGGAATGTGTGCCAAAAATTATCATGTTTGGAAGCTCCTAAGTATGTTAATAAATTCAATGTCCATTTATGTAAGATTTTGAATTTGAACAACTTTAAATTATAAAGTGTATCCAATGGATCCAATTTTCACATATGTTGTACATCTATACTAATAAGAATTTTGGGCAAAAGGATTTCAATTTATAACTTTGTTTGCTTAGGGAAAACATCCATTTTCAGAGAGCACAGGGACCCTGTTGTAATTGCTAGGGACCAAAATGTAATCCTAGTCACATGTGTCCTTCTTCTTCCTGTAGCAAGCAGTAGAGGGCATGGCTGCCCATGCTTCCATAGCTTCGATTGGAAGCAAACTCGATGATTAAAACCCCCTTGTGCACCTCTGTGGTCTCTACCTGCCCCCTCTCTCTCCCCCTTGG
Source organism: Alopecurus myosuroides (assembly GCA_028641055.1). Lineage (NCBI taxonomy): Eukaryota > Viridiplantae > Streptophyta > Magnoliopsida > Poales > Poaceae > Alopecurus > Alopecurus myosuroides. The sequence goes on from CM054063.1 coordinate 345,060,614, forward strand.
TTTCCCTCTCTCTCTCCTCAAAAATATCTCAAGAAACCCAAACCCTAGCCGATTTAGCTCGTTGCCGATTCGGCCGCAGACGACCTCGCTGCCGGTCGCCGTTGGTGCCATCGCCTCCACCTCGTCGAGTAGGCCCTCTCTGCCAAAGGAATCGAGGCGGGAGCCCTCGTGGAGCCCGCGCCGTCCGGTTCCCTTCTGCGGGTCCGGCGGGCTCCGGCGAGGCATTCCGGCCGCCACGACCCTTCCCCGACCTCACCGAGCGTCTCCGCACATCCAGGGTGAGCAGGAGAACTCCGCCGTCGCTTTTCCCTCTCCCTCTCGCTCTCTAACGACGCCGCGTCGTGGTCACTGTCCATCCACCGCGGGCGCGCCGTCGCCGCCGCCCTACGGCCGCTCCCCGGAAACGATACCACCTCCGCTCGGTTCCTCTCGTCGTAAGCAATGCGTGGATGCCCTCAAATCGCGAAATGATGGTTTTAATCGCCCGTATGGTCTCGCCGGAATCCGTCCCGCCGGTGGGTGACGCCGTCCTGGCGTCACGCTGACGCCAGCGCGCGCTGACCCCGCGCGGTAGGGGTCAAACTGGCGCGTGGGCCTCGCCTCTGCCCGCGTGGACGCCTGGCCCGCGAGTCAGTGGCTTTGGGTGGATCTGCTCGCGGTGCGTCTAGATCTGGCCGGCCCAAAAACTGATCTGGCCCAAGTTTAGTTATTTTTCCAATTTCTTTTTACAGAATGATACATGGTTGCTTTTGGCTCAAAAAGGCAACCTAAAAGATGTTTTTGACCAAACCAAAAATCACAGTGGTAAAAAAACAAATTCTAAACCACCTCCAACTTGTAGATCTACTTTTGGATGAACATTTTTTAAATTAAAAATGATTTGGCAACGGGTACCAGAAAAACCAAAATGAGCACCATTTTTATTTCATAACTCAGAATGAAGTGAAGCCAATTGCATTGGCAAGCCCTTGAAATTTCCTAACAGGATCAATTAACCTCGTTTCCAAATTCATTGTATTTTTCAAATGGCATGCCATTTAGAAAAACACCAGAGAGCACTTTGGTGATTTTTATAAAATAATTAAAAACGAATTTTGATGCAAACTCAATTGGATGGTCTTGCATATGTTCAGGGCTATCCAAACCTAGAAGGTTTTAATTTTTAGAGCATCCTAGAAAATTTTGTGGACAGATCCTTGTTTTGCATATTTCTGCCATTTTGGCATTTTAGGTAATTAAATTGTGTGATTATATTTTTGTGTTTCCATATTGCTTTCTAGCATGTAAAAGTTGTGTGAACTTGTTTTCCAATTGTTACTTAGCTATTTTAGCATGTTAGAATGTGTGGACTTGAGTTGAGAAGAAATAGGATTTATATCAATATCGTATGTTTTATCCCTAGTTAAATACTTGCATAGTATTTTTGAGTGATTAATTTATGAGCAAGAACTTGGATTGTTGATTGGATCCAGTACCATGTTGGTACATATTTTGTGTTGTTATCACCTCTGCTAGCTTGCATTTGAGTTGATAGAGAAGCATGAGTAATTTAGTCATTACTATGAGAATGTTATGGAAAAATTCTCTCATGTGTAGAATTTTTAGCACAATATTTGTGGTTGAGTAGCCACATATTTTTATGTTGTATTCATAGGAACAGTAGCATTTTGATAAGGTTGTTATGAGTACTTGACCCCTAAAGTTTTCACTTGTGTGGAAATAATAGCATGAGTAGCATTGCCTTGCTTATTTTTGCACCCTATTATTTTCTGCTAGTATTGTTATTGCACTAGGTGCTAGTTTAGGCTTTTGTAATTTTTGTCAAGTATGACCAGAGGCATTGTGACCTCTTAGTGCTTTGTTATGCTAGTGGAACACCCACTGGTTTCATTGCATTTTTGGTGGAAACATTATTTCCCCCACACTAGATGTATTTCTTTTATATAGTTCCATAACTAATGAGTGTCTAGTATTTTTGCTTTGGGAATTTTAGTGCTGAATGGAAATGGGTATTCTTCTGTTTGTAAGTGGCTATAATCATGTGTGGCTTGCTAGGAAAAATCCATTCTTGGAGTGTTGTTTGATTCCTCTAGTAATGCCCCTTTTATTACCACTAATATATAGGAGTTGCCCTGCAAAATGATACCTTGTTTTATCCAATGGGATATTTTTGTTATAGCAAGTATAGATGTTTTTCACTCCTGTTTTTATGACATGGACCCTCTGGTTGTATTTCAATTACTTGATTGAAATGCATCCATTGATTCTTCATGTTTGAGTAGTACTAGTTTCCTTAGCAGTTTTTGTGTTAAATTATTTTTCCTGCCAACCTGTGTTTGGTAGATGTTTATGTATCCTTGCATAAGGACATGTTTTACTTTACCATTATGATAACATGGTTCCTTGTTTGCATGTTAGTACTTTACATATTATGCATGCTTGCATATCAAACTTTTAGTAGAAGCATGTCTATAGGATTCCTCCTTTTAGTCATTATTTATATTGTTCTCACTATGAGAAATTGTGTGTTTTGTGTGAGTCTGTTACTTTGTTACATTTGTGTAGGCTCACTGATTTGTAAAAGTAACTTTTACAAATCATGTGTTTCATTTATTCTTGATGTCAATTTATACTTAATAGATTGGCTATCTTGTTCTTTTGGTGGTGTGGTTGATAGACCCATTGCCATGCTTATTTTTGTGCATGTTTTATATACTTTTAGTAGTCTCACCCTTGTGAAACTAGGTGTATTTTTGGTTTACTAATATCTTGGTATGAGAGTGGCACACCCACTGAATCCATGATATTAAGGTTGTGAGATATGCTCCTCCAACCTTGAGTTGTCTTATTAAATGGCATTTCTGCCAAGTGTGTTTGTTTGATTGTTTGCCTCCATTAATAAATTGTGTGATTGGTTATTATTAGTTTCCTTGCTGTATGTATTGTTACGTATGGTTGCTTGCCTTGATTGGTTCTGAATGTGTGTCCTTTATTCTTTTTACGACGTTAGAAAAACGAAGAGGAAGGAAGTGTCGGGAAGCTCTGCTTCAAGTTCCAGTCACTCCAAAAACCAGGGACACAAGGGATACCAGGCAAGCCATCCTGATGCTTGCTGATACAATACTTATCATTATCTATCATGCATGTTTTACCTCTGAAGTTTTACAAAACTTGTTTATCAAAACTATTTTTGATGTGGCTATTACTACTATACTAGTATATAGGTTACTATTATGCCAGTAGTTAAACTTGGTAATACCAAGCCCATAAGCCACCATATGGTATTTATTACCATAAAAATATATTAGTCCCTAAGTGGACACCCTAAAATTGTGATTCTACAAAACAAAGGCTTTACGGAAAAACCCGGAGAAAAGGCGGATCCTTGTTCTCCGGAGGAATGTGGAAGTGGTCATTTTTGAGAAAGTGGTGTTTTCAAAAATGACACATAACCTAGTCTTCGCTGGACAACCTTTACCGTACTGCCACTTTACCCCAATATGGGTAGGGGCTTGATTAAAAACTTGTTATGGTTAGTATGTGTGCTATCTCAAGTGCTATAGGGGATGGGATCCTCCGAACCGAAATGTCGCTAGGAGTGGAGAATACGGGACATCTAAAGTGTGGGATTAATTTTCCCTCCGGATGCAGCACTTGGGTCTCCTGTTTGGGCGGTGTGGGACACGGCTTGCCAGGGAGGGTAACCCCAATTGAAGAGATAGTCATGTACTAGCTTGTACATAGTGGATAGTCAAGATCAGTTATCTGATGTTCTCATAGGTTGAGGACAGTCCATGAGTGTTTCATGGCGGATTCTGGATCTAGTGGAAATGTGTACACCTCTGCAGAGTAAAACTATTTCGAGATAGCCGCGTCCTCGGATATGGACGGTTGAATGGCCATGTAGCTAGCATTGTGTCAATGTTTTCAAAAAGGAGTTTTTGAAAAGGAATTTTGGAAAGGAAGTGTTGAACTTGTGAAGTTCGGAAAGGAATGGAAACTTATACCGTGGAGGTATCGTCGATGATGAAAAGCCAGATGCTGTTATACAAAACAAAATGTTTTGCAAAGAAAACCTTTTCTACTCTAAGCAAGAATTCTGGAAACTGATTCCAAGAAGTTTTGCAAAGAGAAAATATTCTTTAATAAAGCTTTACCAAACCTCTTGTACATGTGATATCTACAAGAGAAATAAAACTATATTATTTTATTTTCTTCTGAAGTATCTTCTTCAATGAAGATACAGATTAACCTGACTGCAACTGTGGTGTCATCATATATGAACACCATTGATAGTGAACCCTATTTATAGCCTACCTATTCCACCATATAAGCATATTTGCATGTTGGTAAGTGACATGATGGATGTCTTGCTGAGTACATTCAAATGTACTCATTATGGTTTCGCCCCTGGTATCTACTTGCCAGACTTTGAGAAGGCGCCTCCGAAGGAGATCTACGAAGAGAAGTACGGAGTTGACGGCTTTGCGAACTAGGATCGTCTCCGGGTCAGCAGCCTGTAGGTTAAGGCGTGACTTGGGCTCAACTACGTTGTGTTTTATTTGTCTTCCGATGTGTTTGTTATGTTGCCTGCCCTTTTGGAGGTTGTTTTAAACTTGATCATGTGATCATTTGTGTAATACCTTTATGTATTCGTGTAATGGATGATGTATTTCTGTATGCCAACTGTGTATGTTGTTCACGACTGATCTTTCTGGGATCGTGAATGTATGCATACGTAGGGTTTCAGACTGCCGGTCTGGGGTCCTTACAGAGTTGGTATCAGAGCCATCCTGACCTTAGGAGACCTTAGTTAGCATGGACGTCAGATAGGAAAGAAAAGTATTTTTGAGTAAAAACCTATTTACTATCTAAATTATTTTTATCTAAGGGAATTTTAGTATATTTTCCCCTCCTTCTGATCTTTTCAAAAGATTCTAAATGCATATCAAGGGCGTCCTTGAACAGTGGTTCGAAGGGCGGGCCTTATAGAGTTGGTATCTCTCTCGGTTAAGAGTTTATTTCTTACTTGTTTACAACTGCTCCGCTCTGTTTTTGAAACATCTCTCGTCTTTGAAGTTTCCTGTCCAGAAAATAGTTGGAGTTTCAAAAACAGATTGTTGCAAAAAGTTTTATCAAAACTTTACTTCTATTTATCTTGTTTTCATACAAAAACTTGTATACTTGCCGATGTCCCGAGAAGACCAAAATAATTGCATAGCTCTAAAGTGATGATGGTCAGAAGTAGATATAGTTCTTCAGCCACTTCTAGGATTTTGGATCATTCCCCGACGTAGCTCCAATGGAGCCTTGCTTGTGTGTTTTGGCTTGTTTATGTGTGTCCGAAGGACTTTGTGCTATTGTGTGGTGTAGAATTTGGTTCATCTAGGCTTCTATATGTTTGTGGGGTGCTCAAATTTTGCAGATTTGTGATTGCCCCGCTCTTGTTTTTGAATCGCCTCTTGTTAAAATTTTGGAAACAAAAATGTTTGTATAGTATTCAAAAACAAGAATTTGTTGCTTAGACTTAACTTGTTTTCGCTTCATAATGCGACCCGTCGTGAACCACCACCATCTCCCTCACAATCAATGAAAGCACCGTTGGGCCTAATAATAGAGGACCATCAAGCCACACGAGCTGATAGCGTTGCTACCAGTGATGCACTCCCACTGATAAAGCTCCAACAACGACAATCCTCAAAGAAGAAAAGGCGGGAAGAAAACCAACCAATACTGACCAAAACCTCTATGTTTGTCTGTTTGCAAAAGACTCGTTTTGCCCTGTTGGCTAAATGTTGTACCTTTTTATGTTCCCTTTTAAAAGACCAAACAAGAGAAATCCCCTTTTTTTTAAAAAAAAAAGTTATATACCTCCCTCCTCTAGAGAAAGGTGCAAAAGAAGTCTTCACATGCCATGATGCGCAACCCCCTCAAAAGCCAATCCAAAGAGCACAATTCAATATTCGCGTACGATGACGCTAGTCGTATCTTGTCGGACAAACATAATTAAATAGGAAACTAACAAGACTAACATGCTTGGTCTAATCTTAGGTTGACACCTAACCAAATCATGCGAACTACTTAAAACTCTTTCTAAACCAAAGAAATTAAGTGACTTAGGACACCTTTTAATCTAGCTGGTAAAAAGGAGAAGTCACGAGAAAATAAAATGATGACCTATTCGTTTACTATTCAATAGGATATCGGGTGTATCTACTTTGGAAATCAAAACTTGGTAGACATTGTAGGTACTATGAAATTCGGGGTTTAGAAGTTAAGTGACCGATGGAATGGTTAGGATAGATCTAGAAAACAGCAGTTTTCCTGTTTTTGTTTCTTTGTGTGCTCTTGATTGAAATAAATTTGTGTTTTATTAAATCTTCTTTCCTAACTTATATGGACTTGTTAGGACTTGTTATTATGTTGTTTTCTTACAATAAATCTACCCTAGAAAGTGTGTGCATGATTGGAAACTCGAATAAAAGTGAAATAGCATGTGTTACCTTCTAGTTTATTATCTGGAAGTATTGTGAGAGCTAGATCTGTGTATACTTTCTTAGTAGATTTTGTGATATAGTTTCTTTGAGTCCAGTACCATGTAGGTACTGTTATTTTGATGCTTGTACCTCTATTAGCTTGCATGTCTCTTAATAGTAAAGCATGTGTAAGCATTGCTATCGATTGCCCTAGTATTGTTTCACTAGATTAAATAGCCTTATATTTTTATCTTGTATTACAAAGTTTTTCATGAGTAACCAGAGGCTTAGTACCTATTTTTACTTGGTATTAGTAGGCCATAGCCCACTGGTCCCATTGTATTTTGGTTTGAGGATGAAAATCCCCAACCATACACAGGTGTGAAAATAGCATGTTTCACTATGTGATTGATTTCTATTTTCCACCATGGAAAATATAATTGTTTATTTTCACTTATGCAAGTGAGAAGTTTATTTCTTATTAGTAAATGCTAATATGTTTAGGTGTGATCCTTTTGTTAGCATAATATTCCTTAGGGGTATCATGTTAAGAAATGTTTCACTATCGTGTGCTAAAATTAAATTGTTCACAAAATAAAATAAATTCCTCTTGATTGGTAGATTGTTTGTGAATAATTTTAAATTGAGTGTATGGATTTTTGAAAAGGTTTAGATAACTTTTCATTAATTTCATAGCTACTGGTTGTGTGAGTTATACCTTGCTTGTTTGCTAGTAATTGTTTAAGAAAAACAGAAATTGCTAGAAGAAAATTCTGCATGTTTAATAGTTGTATCATGGGATTGTTTTGATGTTTGTGCTTACTAACATGAGTAAGTTTTATGTACTGCTATTAGGTACATTTATATCCATGAATTTCTTGTTTAATTTTAAACATCATGATAGCATCGTTTGCTTCTCTAGAGTGAAACTAGTTTCACCACTAGAAAATGGTGATTTTGCTCTAGTATTACCCTCTTTTTATCTTATAAGTATATGTGTTGATATAGCATGTTTAGGAAGTTATTACTTCTGTTATGATGCCATGAATTATTTAGTTTCATGTTCTCTGGTTATAGGATATGATCATCTCTTATAGCATGCTGGTGTAGATTTTTCATACTAGTGTGTGATTTGTGCAGACCTTTTTCTATGCCTGTGTAATAGAAGTTTTATCTTGTGTAAAGATGGTGTTTTAGAGTATCTTTATTATTGAATTCATTAGTTTTTAGCTACTGGTTGTTTGCTAATTGTTCATGATTGATGGATTCCAAAACCTCTAATAAATAATAACCTAGTGAATAAATAATCTATTCATCTGTGGTGCTGTTTGCTTGCTTATTGGATTTTGTTTAAATGTTTTACCTTAGCATGAGTTTATACTTTTGTTATGATTGTGCTTAAGAGTATCTTATGAAACTAAAACATACAACTAAAATCATGAACTTAGTAAGTGATAGTTGCTTGTGGTGAGTAATATCCACTGCCATGGGTATTGTTCTGTCTGTTGGTTGTTACCTTAGCAACCTAACCTTTGCACCCACAAGCTATATTTTTAGCTTCTTATATACCTTGTTATGAGAGTGGTACACCACTCCATGTGTGGTATGAAAGATGTGGGATGTAGCTAAGAACTCATGAAAAAATTGACGGTATTTTTCCAGGTAGTTCTGCACTAACCTTAATTTTTGTTCAAACTAGGAAACAAAAGTTTTGGACCTAACACAGTGCTGGTGTACTTTTAAAAATGAATTTGCTAATTTAGGGAAGTACCCCGCCTCCCAAGAAAAGTCAAAGGGGGGAAGCACCTGCACTCCAACACTAACATTGTGTTTGTTGGCCCTCCCTTAGTCCTCGCTTGCGAATCTCGGGGACGATATTCTTTTTAAGGGGGGAAGACATGTCACATCCCAATTTTGGAATACCTGATAACACTGTTGTTTTGCTAATTGCTTGACAAATAAACTTTGGTTATGTTTGTTTGAGTGCAACTAAACAAACTAATTATATAATCTTACATGGCTAAGAAATTGAAAACAAACTTAATAAGATAGCAAAGCTGTAAACTAAAAATATTCAACATATTGTTCCAATGACTTTGGCAATATTTTCTAAAGTAAATATTGATCAAAGAGTTTTCCAAAAACATCTTATGAATCCAATACTTGTTGAATATTATTCCAAGACCCAAATTAAGAAGAAGGAAACACTTAATAAATTTCCCTAAAAGATTATCAGAAAAAGAGGCATTCTTAAATGCTTCACCAAAATATTATCAAATGTTTTTCCAACCTTGCAAGATTAAAAACAAAAGTATTGGAGAGCATTGACTTGCTATCTCTAGTCACATAAATATTTTGGCAAAGCATTGTTAAACAAAAGCCAAGTGCCTTATTAAATAGAAATTCCAATATTTCCAGAAACAGAAAACTAAAACAAGTTACTATTGGAAACTTTCTTAAAATGATTTGAAATTCATACCATTGCTTCCTTATATCAAATAAAGAACACACACCAGAGGAGACCAAAAATTGAATCCATTAAAGTCCTGAAAACATGAGTTTTCTCCACAGCAACATTTGGGATTTTGAACAAGTTTGTTCTACAAACTTTTTCCAAATGCCATGAAATAAATACCACATTCTCTATATTATAAATAAGGATGAAAACCAAAAGGGCACAAGTTTGTGAATTGTTTAAGTTGCCCAAAACCCCTGTTTTCTTGACAGCACCTTTTTGAAATTTGAACAAGTTTGTTCTATGAAGTAACTCCAAATGACTTGAATTTTCTACCACATAAGGAACACATCAAATAAGGAATGTGTGCCAAAAATTATCATTTTTGGAAGCTCCTAAGTATGTTAATAAATTCAATGTCCATTTATGTAAGATTTTGAATTTGAACAACTTTAAATTATAAAGTGTATCCAATGGATCCAATTTTCACATATGTTGTACACCTATACTAATAAGAATTTTGGGCAAAAGGATTTCAATTTATAACTTTGTTTGCTTAGGGAAAACATCCATTTTCAGAGAGCACAGGGACCCTGTTGTAATTGCTAGGGACCAAAATGTAATCCTAGTCACATGTGTCCTTCTTCTTCCTGTAGCAAGCAGTAGAGGGCATGGCTGCCCATGCTTCCATAGCTTCGATTGGAAGCAAACTCGATGATTAAAACCCCCTTGTGCACCTCTGTGGTCTCTACCTGCCCCCTCTCTCTCCCCCTTGGTTTCCCTCTCTCTCTCCTCAAAAATATCTCAAGAAACCCAAACCCTAGCCGATTTAGCTCGTTGCCGATTCGGCCGCAGACGACCTCGCCGCCGGTCGCCGTTGGCGCCATCGCCTCCACCTCGTCGAGTAGGCCCTCTCTGCCAAAGGAATCGAGGCGGGAGCCCTCGTGGAGCCCGCGCCGTCCGGTTCCCTTCTACGGGTCCGGCGGGCTCCGGCGAGGCATTCCGGCCGCCACGACCCTTCCCCGACCTCACCGAGCGTCTCCGCACATCCAGGGTGAGCAGGAGAACTCCGCCGTTGCTTTTCCCTCTCCCTCTCGCTCTCTAACGACGCCGCGTCGTGGTCACTGTCCATCCACCGCGGGCGCGCCGTCGCCGCCGCCCTACGGCCGCTCCCCGGAAACGATACCACCTCCGCTCGGTTCCTCTCGTCGTAAGCAATGCGTGGATGCCCTCAAATCGCGAAATGATGGTTTTAATCGCCCGTATGGCCTCGCCGGAATCCGTCCCGCCGGCGGGTGACGCCATCCTGGCGTCACGCTGACGCCAGCGCGCGCTGACTCCGCGCGGTAGGGGTCAAACTGGCGCGTGGGCCTCGCCTCTGCCACGTGGCTGCCCGCGTGGACGCCTGGCCCGCGAGTCAGTGGCTTTGGGTGGATCTGCTCGCGGTGCGTCTAGATCTGGCCGGCCCAAAAACAGATCTAGCCCAAGTTTAGTTATTTTTCCAATTTCTTTTTACAGAATGATACATGGTTGCTTTTGGCTCAAAAAGGCAACCTAAAAGATGTTTTTGACCAAACCAAAAATCACAGTGGTAAACAAGCAAATTCTAAACCACCTCCAACTTGTAGATCTACTTTTGGATGAACATTTGTGAAATTAAAAATGATTTGGCAACGGGTACCAGAAACACCAAAATGAGCGCCATGTTTATTTCACAACTCAGAATGAAGTGAGGCCAATTGAATTGGCAAGCCCTTGAAATTTCCTAACAGGATAAATTAACCTCGTTTCCAAATTCATTGTATTTTTGAAATGGCATGCAATTTAGAAAAACACCAGAGAGCACTTTGGTGATTTTTATAAAATAATTAAAAATGAATTTAGATGCAAACTCAATTGGATGGTCTTGTATATGTTTAGGGCTATCCAAACCTAGAAGGTTTTAATTTTTAGAACATCCTAGAAAATTTTGTGGACAGATCCTTGTTTTGCATATTTCTGCCATTTTGGCATTTTAGGTAATTAAATTGTGTGATTATATTTTTGTGTTTCCATATTGCTTTCTAGCATGTAAAAGTTGTGTGAACTTCTTTTCCAAGTGTTACTTAGCTCTTTTAGCATGTTAGAATGTGTGGACTTGATTTGAGAAGAAATAGGATTCATATCAATATCGTATGTTTTATCCCTAGTTAAATACTTGCATAGTATTTTTGAGTGATTAATTTATGAGCAAGAACTTGGATTGTTGATTGGATCCAGTACCATGTTGGTACATATTTTGTGTTGTTATCACCTCTGCTAGCTTGCATTTGAGTTGATAGAGAAGCATGAGTAATTTAGTCATTACTATGAGAATGTTATGGAAAAATTCTCTCATGTGTAGAATTTTTAGCACAATATTTGTAGTTGAGTAGCCACATATTTTTATGTTGTATTCATAGGACCAGTAGCATTTTGATAAGGTTTTTATGAGTACTTGACCCCTAAAGTTTTCACTTGTGTGGAAATAATAGCATGAGTAGCATTGCCTTGCTTATTTTTGCACCCTACTATTTTCTGCTAGTATTGTTATTGCACTAGGTGCTAGTTTAGGCTTTCGTAATTTTTGTCAAGTATGACCAGAGGCATTGTGACCTCTTAATTCTTTGTTATGCTAGTGGAACACCCACTGGTTTCATTGCATTTTTGGTGGAAACATTATTTCCCCCACACTAGATGTATTTCTTTTATATAGTTCCATAACTAATGAGTGCCTAGTATTTTTGCTTTGGGAATTTTAGTGCTGAATGGAAATGGGTATGCTTCTGTTTGTAAGTGGCTATAATCATGTGTGGCTTGCTAGGAAAAATCCATTCTTGGAGTGTTGTTTGATTCCTCTAGTAATGCCCCTTTTATTACCACTAATATATAGGAGTTGCCCTGCAAAATGATACCTTGTTTTATCCAATGGGATATTTTTGTTATAGCAAGTATAGATGTTTTTCACTCCTGTTTTTATGAAATGGACCCTCTGGTTGTATTTCAATTACTTGATTGAAATGCATCCATTGATTCTTCATGTTTGAGTAGTACTAGTTTCCTTAGCAGTTTTTGTGTTAAATTATTTTTCCTGCCAACCTGTGTTTGGTAGATGTTTATGTATCCTTGCATAAGGACATGTTTTCATTTACCATTTTGATAACATGGTTCCTTGTTTGCATGTTAGTACTTTACATATTATGCATGCTTGCATAGCAAACTTTTAGTAGAAGCATGTCTATAGGATTCCTCCTTTTAGTCATTATTTATATTGTTCTCACTATGAGAAATTGTGTGTTTTGTGTGAGTCTATTACTTTGTTACATTTGTGTAGGCTCACTGATTTGTAAAAGTAACTTTTACAAATCATGTGTTTCATTTATTCTTGATGTCAATTTAGACTTAATAGATTGGCTATCTTGTTCTTTTGGTGGTGTGGTTGATAGACCCATTGCCATGCTTATTTTTGTGCATGTTTTATATACTTTTAGTAGTCTCACCCTTGTGAAACTAGGTGTATTTTTGGTTTACTAATATCTTGGTATGAGAGTGGCACACCCACTGAATCCATGATATTAAGGTTGTGAGATATGCTCCTCCAACCTTGAGTTGTCTTATTAAATGGCATTTCTGCCAAGTGTGTTTGTTTGATTGTTTGCCTCCATTAATAAATTGTGTGATTGGTTATTATTAGTTTCCTTGCTGTATGTATTGTTACGTATGGTTGCTTGCCTTGATTGGTTCTGAATGTGTGTCCTTTATTCTTTTTACGACGTTAGAAAAACGAAGAGGAAGGAAGTGTCGGGAAGCTCTGCTTCAAGTTCCAGTCACTCCAAAAACCAGGGACACAAGGGATACCAGGCAAGCCATCCTGATGCTTGCTGATACAATACTTATCATTATCTATCATGCATGTTTTACCTCTGAAGTTTTACAAAACTTGTTTATCAAAACTATTTTTGATGTGGCTATTACTACTATACTAGTATATAGGTTACTGTTATGCCAGTAGTTAAACTTGGTAATACCAAGCCCATAAGCCACCATATGGTATTTATTACCATAAAAATATATTAGTCCCTAAGTGGACACCCTAAAATTGTGATTCTACAAAACAAAGGCTTTACGGAAAAACCCGGAGAAAAGGCGGATCCTTGTTCTCCGGAGGAATGTGGAAGTGGTCATTTTTGAGAATGTGGTGTTTTCAAAAATGACACATAACCTAGTCTTCGCTGGACAACCTTTACCGTACTGCCACTTTACCCCAATATGGGTAGGGGCTTGATTAAAAACTTGTTATGTTTAGTATGTGTGCTATCTCAAGTGCTATAGGGGATGGGATCCTCCGAACCGAAATGTCGCTAGGAGTGGAGAATACGGGGCATCTAAAGTGTGGGATTAATTTTCCCTCCGGATGCAGCAGTTGGGTCTCCTGTTTGGGCGGTGTGGGACACGGCTTGCCGGGGAGGGTAACCCCAATTGAAGAGATAGTCATGTACTAGCTTGTACATAGTGGATAGTCAAGATCAGTTATCTGATGTTCTCATAGGTTGAGGATAGTCCATGAGTGTTTCATGGCGGATTCTGGATCTAGTGGAAATGTGTACACCTCTGCAGAGTAAAACTATTTCGAGATAGCCGCGTCCTCGGATATGGACGGTTGAATGGCCATGTAGCTAGCATTGTGTCAATGTTTTCAAAAAGGAGTTTTTGAAAAGGAATTTTGGAAAGGAAGTGTTGAACTTGTGAAGTTCGGAAAGGAATGGAAACTTATACCGTGGAGGTATCGTCGATGATGAAAAGCCAGATGCTGTTATACAAAACAAAATGTTTTGCAAAGAAAACCTTTTCTACTCTAAGCAAGAATTCTGGAAACTGATTCCAAGAAGTTTTGCAAAGAGAAAATATTCTTTAATAAAGCTTTACCAAACCTCTTGTACATGTGATATCTACAAGAGAAATAAAACTATATTATTTTATTTTCTTCTAAAGTATCTTCTTCAACGAAGATACAGATTAACCTGACTGCAACTGTGGTGTCATCATATATGAACACCATTGATAGTGAACCCTATTTATAGCCTACCTATTCCACCATATAAGCATATTTGCATGTTGGTAAGTGACATGATGGATGTCTTGCTGAGTACATTCAAATGTACTCATTATGGTTTCGCCCCTGGTATCTACTTGCCAGACTTTGAGAAGGCGCCTCCGAAGGAGATCTACGAAGAGAAGTACGGAGTTGACGGCTTTGCGAACTAGGATCGTCTCCGGGGCAGCAGCCTGTAGGTTAAGGCGTGACTTGGGCTCAACTACGTTGTGTTTTATTTGTCTTCCGCTGTGTTTGTTATGTTGCCTGCCCTTTTGGCAGTTGTTTTAAACTTGATCATGTGATCATTTGTGTAATACCTTTATGTATTCGTGTAATGGATGATGTATTTCTGTATGTCAACTGTGTATGTTGTTCACGACTGATCTTTCTGGGATCGTGAATGTATGCATACGTAGGGTTTCAGACTGCCGGTCTGGGGTCCTTACAGATATTCTCCATGATAATCGAGATTGAGAAAGAGTGTCACACGCACCCTCCTCCTCCAAGCGCGCCATGTCTTGCTCGTTCATCATGTTTGTTCAACTAGCCGAGCTCAGACCTTTGTCTTGTGTGTGTGCGCGCTTTATTTTTGCTGGTTTGGAAAATTAATTCGGAATTAACTACAAGTCACTATTTCTCTACAAGTAAACTGCTTATAGCAGGAAGACTACTAGTGGCGGGGCACGATGATTCCATGCCGATGGTAGTTTGGGACCGACTTTCGGAAAATAGCACCGGTGTAGCATATTGTTATCGTCGAAGGTAACAATACTAGTACTGGCGTGTTGACCATTATCTACGTTGCTGGTATTTGTAACGGAGGCCTCCACGTAGCACAAAAATTGTACCGTCGTGGAAATTCTCTTCCACACCATAGGTATGTAACTTAGAACGGGCTTGGCTACATATGCCCATGCCGGTACATTATTCCACTGGTTATAACGTGTGTGGATCGCTCTCTTTAATCTCTCTCATCTCACCCCTTCCTCTCCCCTCTCTCCACCAATTCGCAGCGCTGCCGTAGCCACACTTTCCTCGTCCCTGTCCCTAGACCTCCGTCACAGTCGCCACCATCTCCTCTGACTGCCCAATACGTCACAAACGTATCTATAAGCTTTTATGCTCAATGATTATTTTCTACCAATTGTTCTATGTTTTCACTATGTTTTCTATTATTTATTTTGACTAACCTATTGGTGGTTGAAAATAATAAAAGATATTTATTTTATATTTCGATGTGTTGGAATTACCTGAATATTGGCAAGAAAAAAAAAGTCTTGTTGGAGGAGTCTAACTTTCGTGAAATCTCTCCATCAATAATTTTTAGAGATCATCAGTTTTACCCCCAAATATAACGTCATGGAGAAATCTTACATGTCAATAGTGTGGGAAATTTTCTCCTGATAATTCTAGACTAAAAACTGGTCCAAAACAGAGTTCGGATGCAACCTGTGAACCCACTTTTACTGGAGGCAAAATATCTGATTACGGAAATCTGAATAGGTGACATGATTGAGTCTAACTCTTACCATACTTGATGGATTCGGCCAACATGACCTGGAGCGTTATGGGTGGATGAGAGAGGTCCCTAGGAAGGTTCCGGAGGTGCCCAAGAGCGCTTGGATCAAAGGAGCACCCACCGGAGGGCCATCGATCATCATGGAAACACATATAAGGAGAGGAAAACCCTAATTTTTGAGCAGCCATCAAAAGCCACGAATTTGACTCTCCTGGCTCTCCTATCCATGTGTTATGCTCATCTATAGAACCAAGAAGCCATGGTAGAGGGGGGCTAAGGGGCGGCGCTCACACTTGATGACCGGTCAGGGCAGGAGGAGCCATGTGTCGGCGACGACAGTCGGCGCCGCCCTACACCTCACATGTTTCCCCTTCTTCGTCCTCTCCGCCATGATGCCGCCTTCACTAACACCTCCATCATCATATCCTCTATAGCTACAAGGGTTTACTCTCCCACAAAACTCTCTAATCCACTATGTAAACATGTTGTTGATGCTATACATTATTTGCAGGTGATCTATTGCATCTATGTCATGTTTGTGTAATTCCCTTTACTCATATGATTGATTGTTGAATCTCTATAGTTGGTTTGATCTATATATATTAAAAAATACAGTCCTATGGTGCATGCCATATGTTTATGCGCGCACACCATAGGGTTTGCAGTATGTGGGGAAAGCTAGAGGGTAGGGATGCTTGAGTGACACAAACATGCTCCCCATTCTAGATTGAAGTATATGTGATAAAAATAACCATTTGATCTTAAAACTATGGTTGGATATTTTCATCTTAATGTATCTTCTAATATAGTTACATATGTTTGCTAGATTTCCAATCATAAGTACTTACAATTATTGGATAGTGAGAGCTTGTTATTTTTGCCTCTCCCACATAAAAGATTAATACCAATCTTATATTTGACTATTTCATTATGGATCCCTCGGAACTCCAGCAGCACGACGACGTGGTGGTGAAGAAGAATCCCACGGTCAGGGCTTCGCCAAGCCGGAGACCATGAAGTGGAGCAGCGGGTGGAGGGAAAAGGAAGTGGCAAGTGTGTGAAGGAGGGAGAGCTCTCACCCTCCTTTTATAGGAGAGGGGGAGGCAGCCCAAGGGGGGTGCGGCCAGCCCATGGGTGTGCCCCCACCTCTTCCCTCATCATGTGATTGGACACTCGACTCACCTCCACTCACTTTCCCATTATTTCCCACTTGGAAAATCCAAAGGTTTTCTTTTAATAAATAAATAAAACATTTTTATTTCTTTATTTATATTTGTTAATTCCATTAACAAACATTTGCATATAGCACCTCGAATCATTTGTTAATTCTATTATCAACCATTCGACGAAAAACCCCTTGAACTATTTCAATTTTCCTCGAAACAATTTCGGTGCTGCCCAAAATATTCTTCGATATTCCGTATCCTCTCAAACGCGTCATCGAACCTTAAGTGTGTCACTCTACGGTTCGCGGATACGATAGACATGATCGAGACTCCTCTCCGATCAATAATCAACAGCGGGATCTGGAGATCCGTGATGACTCCTATATATTCAACGATGACTCTCGTGATCGTGTGAACCAACAACGCCGTGAACTATTCCCTTTGTCTCGCGATATTTTACTTGTCCGAGATTCGATCATTGGTATCAACCATACCTTGTTCAATCTCGTTACCGACAAGTACTCTTTTCTCGTTTCCGTGATATAACATCCTTGTGATCATATCACGTGCTTGCAAGCGGTTTCGATGTGATATCACCTAGAGGGCCCAGAGTATATCTCTCCGTCATTTGGATGGACAAATTCCACTCTTGATCCATGATCCTCAACTAACACTTTCCGAATACTTAACGACATCTTTATAGTCACCCTGTTACGGTGCGACGTTTGATGCTATCAAAGCACTCCTCCGGTATCAGCGATTGACATGATCTCATGGTCTAAGGAATAAGTTACTTCGTATGTTTGATATAACAATGTAAACTAAACGACTTGATCGCATTGCTATATTCTCTTTGGGTATATGTTCATCACATCATTCTTCTAATGACATGACCCCGTTATTAATAACATCCAATGTTCATGATCAGGAAACCTTGATCATCTATTAATCAACGAGCTAGTTAAAAGAGAGGCTTTACTAGGAACCATTGTTTGTTTATTAAGCACACATGTATCAACGTTTCCGGTTAATACAATTCTAGCATGAGAAATAAACATTCATCATAAACAAGAAATAAGATGATAACCATTTTATTATTGCCTCTCGGGCATATTCCCTTCAACATCCATATATAGATATGTGGAAGTCATCTATTGTTGAACGGAGGGAGTAGGTCGCAGCCGAGAGCAGGAGAGGAGGCCATTTGGGGACGGGGACGCGGGCGTGAAGGGCGGTGGGATGGATAAGGATGGCGGCAGCGGCTCTACTTCAACCGGCGCCGAAGGTGAGGAGGCAAAGCGGACGGCGGCACTAGGGTAACAGCGGTAGGCGCTCCATCTCCTATCGAGCTCGGTGGGGAATGAGGTACCGGGTGCCTATTTGGGATTTTTTGATTGGGCTCGACCCTAGTATGGGGTGGCAGTTCTGGTGTAATTTGCAGCAAGCGATAGGGGCAGACGGGGCGTGGGTTCGGCGGAAAGCAGGAAAAGCCACTCGGGAGGTGCTTTGCGTTCCTATAGTGCAGATAAGAGCGTGCGGTGGACAGTGGAAAAACATGGTACAATTGTCTGGTTTGGTTGGTAATAGAAGGACCTCGCGCGTCCCTGCGTCGAGGATCGCTCTAATCAGTCATCAACATGTTTCACCAGCTAAATTCACCATGCAACCATAAAATGAGAACTACCATTAATAGTATATTTTAAAATTTATTATTCAGCAAACAACAGTGTTTACATACCAAAACTCATTTCAGGTGGAACAAAAAATGGAGGTATTTAACTTGAAGAAAATTAATGAACATGTACCTGACGTTTGAACCTTGTTTATTAAAAAAATGAGGTATTTCTCCTGAAGAAAAGGAGCATGCCCTTGCAAATTATTCGTCGTCATACAAAAGATCATTAACAAAACTTTCAAGGGATACACGGTATAACCATCATATGAGTGTTCATTATATGCAACCGACAAACAATAAGGATCATCAGAAATAATATCTCATGTAACTATAATATTTTTAAATACTTCTGAGTGCAACAGAACTTCTATCTTCTTTCAAGGTTTCCACCATGGAAGAATGTTGACTGTTCAACAAATAATTTCACGACACTTGAGTTATAATTTTTTTCTGAACCATGGAGGAGCATTGCATATATTAAATTAGGTAGTGAAGAAAGCCAAAAGACTGCAAAAGTTTATGTAACTGAATTAAGACAACATAGAGTGGAAAAGGAAAAATATAAAGAACATCTACCCCTGTAACAGCCTACAAAACATATCGTCCATCACACTGTAGAACGCCTCGGCCCAGTCCTCCTGAATAACACCTTGATCTACCCATCAAACAGGAGAAAATGACCCGCGCTTTCCAATTCTCATAGTTTTGTTTGTTCTTAATAAGGAAATGAGGATGTTTACCGGCCTGAGAGCAGGACATCCAACTTCCGCAGCATACAGAACTGCACATTAAAATAATGGAATTTGCTCAGCTCTTGGCCAATGCTTAGCTCATCCAGTCTACTCCACGTGAGGCATAGCCACTCACTACTCATGAACGCATCCTGGGTGTAGGCTAAGAGACTTAAACGCAAGAACCACCTGTGGCACTAAGATGCAGTAGGAAACTGTACTTGTCATTAGTGTCGGTATTGCCTTTTTTCCCTGGACATGAATCAAGAACGACAGGCTTCGCCCTTGACGTGGCTCCGAAACTGATCCATCCATCAATGTGAAGTGTTCGCCTTTTACAAATCGCGAAACTTAACCATAAACTTGACCATGCTAGAGTACCTCAGTTGTCCACTGTTTGTTGTTGATCCACTGACAAACCTTGTCCGGAAGGGTATTGCAAGACCTGCCGTGGTGTTTCGGACACACATCGTGGGCTGAATATTAACATTGGATAGCATTTCCAAGCCAGCTCCACCTTCTAGATATTTATGCTCATCGCACGACATGTTTCATTGTCAACCGCGATAGTATACCATGTGGAACATCTGAGGGTAGATGGTGAACCTGATTATCCTTGGATCTTGTCATCTTGAAAGCTTTTTGGCACGACGATTAGTCATCGGTTCCTTCCCACGGAAACCTTGCAAATCTGTACACGTTTGAAGCGAAAGTTATTAGGAGAATATACTAACGGAACTTTTAATTGTCACATGAGACTTAGCTTCCATAAAATGGTAATCCTATGTAAGAAGTTTTGATGGTTCAGTTCCATTCAATTCCGAGTATGACTATTAACCCCTTTAAGCTCTAAAGTAAACAGAAACCATAAACAAAAAAAATATACAGAGATAGAGCCTAAAAAGGTTCAATGGTGAAATAATATGCACATCTTATAGTTGATATCAAGTTATTAACTTTTCCACATGCTAGTAAAACCATCATGGAAATCTTGGATCTATCTACATGAAACTTCGTGAAAGCCTTGATCTATTACGTGGTATATCTCTTACCTAATGGTCTTATGTGAAAAACTTTGTTAATTTAATTTAGAGTTGAATTGTTTGTAGGTTGCAGGCTCTAAT
The DNA here is from genome assembly GCA_028641055.1 of Alopecurus myosuroides. NCBI lineage: Eukaryota > Viridiplantae > Streptophyta > Magnoliopsida > Poales > Poaceae > Alopecurus > Alopecurus myosuroides. The sequence goes on from CM054063.1 coordinate 345,080,873, forward strand.
TACACTAATATATTATCTTAAATAATGCATCATGAAAATTGTTAACCAATTTATAAGCACGGCAAACACTACTACAAAAGTGGAAAAACCACAGCTATATACAAATGTAAATAGGTCAAATTTGCGTTTCAACCTATAGAAAAACGGAAACCAAATATTAATATAAATTTATCTGATAGGACACTCTAGTTCAAGCATGAGAGCCTAGATAATCCTTTAACCGTTCACCCATTCTAAAAAATACAGATTTTTTTTCTCAGCGTGCATAACTCGAAAAAACATTGTAGGGCACGATGAATTCAAATGCTGCCATAGGAAGTTAAGCATTATTATAGTGAGAACTTTAATTTATCAGGACAAGTTTTTTAATCTAAAAGAGCATTCCACAACAAAGACACCCTTATCTGATAAGACAACCCTGTAGACGGTAAAAACAATATTCAATCATGGGCATTCCTCGTAGTGCTCTTATAAGAATACGGCAGAAATTAATAGACACATGACATGATATGGAGAGTCGGGAATATACCAGGTCTCACACTCCCAAAACCTTCCAAGTGACTAAATTTTTAGTTTTGAAATAAATAGAACACAAACATATAGAGGCATGAATAGTTCTGAATAATCATATACTGCCAACTTGACACCATGAGCTAGCCCGAGGTGAAAAACTGAAACGAAATCACGCATATCGTCTAATTTAGGAGCAACGGGGACTGGCAATAGTAAGGAAAATTCTGATGTGGCTCATAAGCGTGGAAAGTCACACAATAAGCCTAACCAAACACAGTCAAAGAGTACTAGGCAGCATGCATACCAAAACGTACAACTGCGTGGAAACTCATCGTCATCTCGCCCAGTCTATCACATGGGCCGTCTGGCCGGCACTACCTTCAAAGTCAACTATAATTTCAATACTTGTTAAAAATTTCCAGAATGATAAATAAATTCATCGTTGCCATATAAATATAGCTAGGATTCGGCCTATTTGGACATAAATAAATTCATGAAATAAATCCCTACAAAAACAACAACGAAAATAAAATGTTAATGGAGTTTTCTACCATGTAGTAGCATATATAATGCTCCCTGCAAAGTGTACCAAGAGGGTTGTGCGGCACCGCCGTTTTCATTTGTCCTCCTACCAAACAATATAAGCACATCATTCAAGAATTGACTAGCTCGGCGCCTATTTAAGCCAGACAAGACCAGCCGAGTCTTACGTATGCCACAACACGAAGCCAACCGAGGGTTGAGCAAACACCATTCTTTTTTCATCCGTCTCTTCTCACCATGCTATTGTTTCTTGTAGAAACTTATCCTATACCTACAATCCAATATGTAGGGTTTGGAGGCACCGGGAACCCGCATGCATGCGTATGATACAACAGTTGTACATATGTGACAAGTGATGCCCGCGGGAGTACCACAAAGAGCACTTCTATGGTACCCTCAATTAGATATAGACCATCCATTTTTGTGGATCTAATGGTTTGTATTAAATCATACTAGTCTCTAATACATGCGTAGTATAAAACATACTAGTAGGTTAGAGTTAAAATTGGAAACTGTACAATAAAATCCAAAACCCCGTTAAAAATGGGAGGCCCCATAATTCCTGATATAGCTCTATGCATGGAAGCACTGTCCGGCTACTTCACGGCTAATGGTGGTCAAAACGAAAGGTACTGATGTTGTTGGACCATGGCTTCATCCTGTATATGAATTCCAGCAAGGATGTTAATCTATGCAATCGTGTCGCCGTACATAAGCAAGCTCTGGACAGGGTGCTAGCAGCTAGACAATAGTGACCATGAAATAGGGGACTAAGTTAGCATAATTTTAGTCTAATATAATGGAATAGGTGAGATTTGCAAATCAATTAAAGACTTCCCAATTAAAGGTCTGAATGGCCTCTCTCAGCCAACGGTTAGATTTTAATTCATACTAGTCACCACTGCCGAGTAGTAAAAGGTACTGTAGAATAGACCACGAAAAAATGATGAAATTTTGTGCCATTACCTAGCATATATAAATGATCTTACAAGGCTACAAAGTGTACCAAGAGGGGTGATGCACAGAGCACTAATCAAGTATCAATTCATAGGATGTAGAATTAGAAAAAAATGTGAACGGAACGCGCTTTAGGTCAGCTTTTCTGCCGCTAGGAGAAAAGTCCACCGCCTCCACTTCCGTCTCCCCCAGTCGTCTCCCCTCTCCTCCGGCCAGCCTTGCCGGTGTCCGGAGGGTGGGGAACACCCAGTCAATGAGTTGAGTTTTCAGTAAAAGTAGGATTTTTCAATAGATTAGGTCGGTGTTTTTAGCCATTATTTTTGTCACTTGAGATGACATCATCTACGATAAGTGGTCTTTGGCTCACTGTTCGACGGAGGTTCTCTTGCCCGACATCAATGATGGTGTTGGAAGATTAAATTTGTCTCGCTAAGATCCTTCATATTCGCCGGATCGGTTTTGGATATTGTATCTTGGTTCTCGCGAGAAGAAATGTGCTACAATATTTTTCACGGCTCCTACGTCCTTGGAAATGGTGTTTCGTACTCTCGTTCTAAGCGACGTCGATCAGCCTTTTTGGTTGCTTTTCCCCATAATGTTGATGCTTTTGTCGATGTTGATTGATTACTCTAATGGTTGTTTGCGTGCTTGCAGTCTTGGCATTGCGGGTTGAAAAATAAAATTATGGGAAAACTCTTGTTGCTATTTGCAGGTTTGTGTTCTATGTCTGCCTTCGGAAAAGTATAACATTGTGTCATGTGAGAAGAAAGAGTTTGAAATTTTTGAAATTTTGCTCCTTTTTTAAGATTTTATTCTACAATTTTTGTAGTCAGCTCATGTATCTCTAACTTGTGCTATGTGCTACAATAAATATATCATGGTGTGTTTTGTCAATAAAAGATGGGTGTTATGTAATTCATATCTCTACCAAATAATATAAGTAGATCATTGAAGGATCGACTAGTTCTGTGCCTATTTAAACCGGACAAAACCAGCCTCTTGTGTTGGTCAGCGGGCATCCATCTGGAACGCGACCAAGTCACTGACCCGAATGGACCCACATTCGTCCCCGGTCCTGGGTAGCGGAACGCGACATCGACCTAGTTTACTTCTACTATGTCTATGACCATTTAGATATGATGACCCAAGAAAAAACCGGGACTAACACTTGCCGGCGCTCTGGTAAATGGCACCAGGGGTACTACAACTTGGCCCGTATGATACTAGTCAATCAACTTGTCAAGTGTGTGCACTTTGGTCACAAACACGAAAAACTGGCCGGTCCAATAGGAAAAACCGGCGCATATCCTCCGAAAAACAGGCCGGTTCAACATGAAAACCCGATTGACATGTCTGTTTGTGATCAAAGTGCACACTCTTTACAAGTTGAGTGACTGGTCTTTCCGTTTTTTTCAGTTGGGTGACTTAAGTGCACATGGGGGGACAAGTTGTAGTACCACTAGTGCCATTTACTCCCGCCGCCCTGGGCACACGCACCGGGACTAATGGATACTTTAGTCCTGGTTCATAAGAGCACCGGGACTAAAGCTCCAAACCTATAGCTCGTTTTCTACTAGTGCCTGTGTACTGCTACTATGTCTATGACTAGCCGTCGGAATTGGGCAACAATGACGAGTAAGGTAGTTAGAACCTCATCAATCTAAACTACTAATCTATCAAGGGAATTGAACGGCCCGACATGACGAACTCTAGTCGCACAATAAGAAGAATAAGAAGTAGTAGCAGAAGCTGGGAACATACGTGTGCGCGCGCTGAGGGTCACACGGTTCGCCTTGCCGGCGCTTGTCCTTCAGCTAGTGGTGACTAGTCTAGGGCTGCACGGTGGCAATATTCTTGGAGGTGTTGATGGAGATTGCGGGACGACAACCGCTTCAGATTCGGTTGGATTGAATTGGATTGGATACGATTTGTTCGGGTATCGTATCATTTAGCTCTAGCGAGAATTTGTTTCGGCTTCGAATTCGGTTTGAGGGACAGAAAAAGCGGAGGAGGAGTAGGCAGCACGTGTGCTCTACCGCCACAGACCTTCCAGTGCCCACACGTGTCGGGTCGTGGCGATATCACACCGTAGGACTCACATGGAAAAATCCTATACGACCCCTACCATGTACGACCAATGCGTGGACCACCTCTATAACCAACCATGTGGCAAACCGTGTCTTTCCGCTAATCAAATGCCACAACCGAACATGATTTGGGATTAGGGTGATGAAATCATACGGTGCGCCCACACATGGGTCGTACATGGTAGGGTCCTATAAGGGTTATTTTCCGAATCACATTGTCATGGCTCAGTCAATCACGTGGGCCGGCACTACCTTTAAAGTATCCCCGTTCTGAATTAATTGTCCTGTATTTGTCTAAATATAGAAGTATCTAGACGCAGTTTATTGTATTGATTTATCCAAATTTTGATAAATGCACAATTATTGATTCAGAAAAGCGAGTATAATACTGTATAATTATAAAAGAAAACTAAATTCCAATAATTGTTAAAGCATTCCAATAAATGAAAAGGTATAAATAAATTCATCAAAAGAAAAAAGAAAAACCACCAAATAAATCTCTACGAAAACAAAACCAGACTCTTGTGTGCCAAATCACCCCCCCCCCCCGGCCCAGAGAGAATGCTGAGCAAACATCACTCCTTTTTAAATGATCTTTCCCTACCGCACTCTTGTTTTCATCAAACGACAAAAGAAAAAGTCACCTGAAGCGATGGCTAGTCACGTTCAACAAACATGCTCTTGACCATAAAAATCTCACAGTGAGTAACCGTAGCTCCATCTTCCAACTGATTTATAATTTAGATAAAACTAGTTAAATGCCCGTGCGTTGCTACGGGTGACAATATAGGTAAACAAACTAAACATTTTGATAGTGACATGATAAGGTCAATGAAACATGCCCTCTCAATGAAAATATTTCTGTTTAGAATTCCATATGGACTGAGATGACAATATCTAAATTTACATAATCATTATCATATGGCCCAATTTGTTTCCACCATCAATGCATGTTGAAAGCATGTTCAAGCTATATGCACAATGATTTGGAAAGGGAGCAATTTCCATAAACCAATGTGCGTATGGTGCAATGCATGTTCTGCAAATGGTTACCTTACAGAGATTAATCAGTACCTTCAACACTGAAAGGTAGAAAAAAGTATGAAAATATTCAGATGTACAACACCTCAATCTAAGATAATTAATTATACATGATAACCTTGTCACGTTGTAATATCAAAGAATAGTATTAATATAAAACAGAACTACCTAGTTTCCTACATGTAACACAACAATATATTCGCAACAAAACCTAGTTTCCTAGTGCTACCCTTTCACTACAAGAAATGTGTTGATACATGACGTTCTCGTAATGACGGTGAACGAAATCGTCATAGAGTTGTGACGATTTCAAACAAGATCGTCGTAAGTTGTTTGAGAGGATAAAAACCCTATAAAATAACGACGATTTGAGTTAAAAACGTCGTATCCGTATAAGATGAAATCGTCATAAACGGTGCATATGAACTGAGGCTTTATTTTTTAGACACATTTATATGACTGGATGACCACATCATCAATTTTTGCCTACGTGTCATGTTCAGTTGCCATTTCATTGACTTATGTGTCAATACATAGCTTCAATTGCTACCAATGACATGTGGGGCCACACAAACTACAGCACATTAACTAAGAGTCATCGCCAGGCTTGCATCTCGTGCGTGTGCGTGGCTCTACCGGAATATTAGCAAAAATATTGTGCGGACGATGACTCGAACCATGCACCTCGAGCTAACCAGCGAGTAGCACAACCACCAGGCCAACACACACGAGCTGAACATACACAGCATTCTCTCTACTTAAGGCAAACTAAAAGCGAACTTGGGCCTTGGTGGGGCAAATCCATCAAAAAAAATTCTCGGGGCGGGTGGGGAAAACATGGGCTTGGCCCATTAGTTGTACGCGCCTTTAGCAGATCGCTTTTCCTTCGCTCCATCATTAACGATGAAAAGAATAAGGAGTACAAAGCTAACTACGTCACACATGGACTCGTGTTCTTCAAAAAAAAAAAAAAACACATGGAGTCGTAAGTGTAGCTAGCTGATGTACGCCATAGGAGTAGTAGTAGTTAGATCTATTTTTTTTTTCTTTCGTTATATTTTCTTTCATTTCCTTTTCTTTCTATTTTCCTTCTTTTCTTTCTTTACTTTTTTTTGCCTTTTTAAATAGTACTTATTATTTATTTTTATTTTTGATGTTTTTTTTGTTCCCATATGTATATTTTGGCGTTCCTTTATACGTAAATATTTGTTTATCTAATTTCCAATTTTTAGCTCCATTTTTTTTTTGGTTTTTGGTGATCTTCTTATTGATTCCCCGGTGTATAATTATTCTACCTTTCTTCCGATTTTTTATTCATATATCCATGTAACTTTGTTTTTCTCTATATCGTTTTGCTTCCTATCTTTTGTGAAGTTTTTGTTCCTAATTTTGTTGTCCGAGTTTTTTGTCCATATCTCATCGAAATTTGTTCCTCTATAGACTTTTTGGTCCCTATCTCCATGGAGATTTTTGTTCCTAGATTTTTTTTCGTCGCTTTTGTTCTAATCTTTTTGTTCCTGCCTCAATGGAGTTTTTAGTTCCTACCTTTTCTTCCATGTTTTTGTTGCTATTCCCATGAAATTTTTGTTTATAACTTTGTTGTCCGGGGCTTTTTTTTCCTATCTCTATAGAATTTTGTTTCTTTATAGAATTTTTTGGTCACTATCTTTATAGAGAATTTTTGTTTCTAATCGGCAGAAAATTGTCTTTTTCAAAAGAGGTGCATTTTGAGCTATTGAGAGGTAGTAAGTTTGTTATTTTAAAATCAAATATGACATAATATATTTAGAATTTTACTTTGTACATTTTTGCAACATATTTTGTGTAGGTGCTTCACAGAAAAAAGCCAGTTTTGACACTACGGAGATGAAAAATGGTATTTCTATTCAACGAAAAATAAAACTTTCTTCATGAACATTGTTAGTTGTACCAATATGCATCTTTGTGTGGAATATGGTCACATTTCAACAAACTATACCATGGATGTGGCCAAAACATCCGTCATTTCGCCCGAAAGTCATAAATCTTAGTACGAGATAGCTCATTTTTGTGAACTTATTTTCCACCAAATTGTCTTATTCGAAGTTTATTATTTTTGGTGGATACTATGACATATATAACAACACCAAGCGAAGATCTTGCATCGTTTCGAGTTTTTTTTGAATTTTCTGGAATTTTCAAAGCCGGTTTCGGAAAACGGTCAAAACGGGGGACAAGACCGTTCGTACCTAGGGGTTGAATCTTGATGAACTCTTGGTGCATCTCTATTGAAATAGGTAGTTGTGTACCTAAAAATGATTTTTTCAAAAAATCATGAGAAACATATGAGGCACCTGTAGTTCAAATTTTGCTCGGTTTCAGCTGAATCGGCAGAAATTTGTCTTTTTCAAAAGAGTTGTATTAAAAGCTATTGAGAGGTAGTAAGTTTGTTATTTGTATATAAAATATGACATAATATATTTAGAATTTTACTTTGTACATTTTTGCAACATATTTTGTGTATGTGTTTCACAAAAAAACCCAGTTTTGACACTACGGAGATGAAAAATGGTATTTCTATTCAACGAAAAATAAAACTTTCTTCATGAACATTGTTAGTTGTACCAATATTAATCTTTGTGTGGAATATGGTCACATTTCAACAAACTATGCCATGGATGTGGCCAAAACATCCGTCATTTCGCCCGAAAGCCATAAATCTTAGTACGAGATTGCTCATTTTTGTGAACATATTTTCAACCAAACTGTCGTATTCTAAGTTTATTATTTTTGGTGGATACTAGGACATATATAACAACACCAGGCGAAGATCTTGCATCGTTTCGATTTTTTTTTGAATTTTCTGGAATTTTCAAAGCCGGTTTCGGAAAACGGTCAAAACGGGGGACATGACCGTTCATACCTAGGTGTTGAATATTGATGAACTCTTGGTGTATCTATGTTGAAATAGGTACTTGGGTACCTAAAAATCATTTTTGCAAAAAATAAAGAGAAAACTACGAGGCACCTGTAGTTCAAATTTTGCCCGATTTCAGCGGAATCGGCTGAAATTTGTCTTTTTCGAAAGAGGCGTATTTTGAGCTATTGTGAGGTAGTAAGTTTGTTCTTTGTAGATAAAATATGACATAATATATTTAGAATTTTACTTTGTACATTTTTGCAACATATTTTGTGTATGTGCTTCACAAAAAAACCCAGTTTTGACACTCCGGAGATGGAAAATGGTATTTTTATTCAACGAAAAATAAAAGTTTCTTCGTGAACATTGTTAGTTGTACCAATATGCATCTTTGTGTGGAATATGGTGACATTTAAACAAACTATGCCATGGGTGTGGCCAAAACATCCGTCATTTCGCCCGAAAGCCATGAATCTTCGTACGAGATAGCTCATTTCTGTGAACACATTTTCAACCAAACTGGCGTATTCTAAGTTTATTATTTTTGGTGGATACTAGGACATATATAACAACACCGGGCGAAGATCTTGCATCGTTTCGATTGTTTTTGAATTTTCTGGAATTTTCAAAGCCGGTTTCGGAAAACGGTCAAAACGGGGGACAAGACCGTTCGTACCTAGGTGTTGAATATTGATGAACTCTTGGTGTATCTCTACTGAAATAGGTACTTGGGTACCTAAAAATGATTTTTGCAAAAAATAAAGAGAAAACTACGAGGCACCTGTAGTTCAAATTTGGCTCGGTTTCAGCGGAATCAGCAGAAATTTGTCTTTTTCGAAAGAGGTGTATTCTGAGCTATGGAGAGGTAGTAAGTTTGTTATTTGTAGATAAAATATGACATAATATATTTAGAATTTTACTTTGTACATTGTTGCAACATATTTTGTGTATGTGCTTCACAAAAAAACCCAGTTTTGACACTCCGGAGATGGAAAATGGTATTTGTATTCAACGAAAAATAAAACTTTCTTCGCGAACATTGTTAGTTGTACCAATATGCATCTTTGTGTGGAATATGGTGACATTTAAACAAACTATGCCATGGGTGTGGCCAAAACATCCGTCATTTTGCCCGAAAGTCATGAATCTTCGTACGAGATAGCTCATTTTTGTGAACACATTTTCAACCAAACTGTCGTATTCCAAGTTTATTATTTTTTGTGGATACTAGGACATATATAACAACACCAAGCGAAGATCTTGCATCGTTTCGAGTTTTTTTTTGAATTTTCTGGAATTTTCAAAGCCTGTTTCGGAAAACGGTCAGAACGGGGGACATGACCGTTCGTACCTAGGTGTTGAATATTGATGAACTCTTGGTGTATCTCTATTGAAATAGGTACTTGGGTATCTAAAAATGATTTTTGCAAAAAATAAAGAGAATACTACGAGGCACCTGTAGTTCAAATTTGGCTCGGTTTCAGCGGAATCGGCAGAAATTTGTCTTTTTCGAAAGAGGTGTATTTTGAGATATTGAGAGGTAGTAAGTTTGTTATTTGTATATAAAATATGACATAATATATTTAGAATTTTACTTTGTACATTGTTGCAACATATTTTGTGTATGTGCTTCACAAAAAAACCCAGTTTTGACACTCCGGAGATGGAAAATGGTATTTTTATTCAACGAAAAATAAAACTTTCTTCGCGAACATTGTTAGTTGTACCAATATGCATCTTTGTGTGGAATATGGTGACATTTAAACAAACTATGCCATGGGTGTGGCCAAAACATCCGTCATTTCGCCCGAAAGCCATGAATCTTCGTACGAGATAGCTCATTTTTGTGAACACATTTTCAACCAAACTGTCGTATTCCAAGTTTATTATTTTTGGTGGATACTAGGACATATATAACAACACCAAGCGAAGATCTTGCATCGTTTCGAGGTTTTTTGAATTTTCTGGAATTTTCAAAGCCTGTTTCGGAAAACGGTCAGAACGGGGGACATGACCGTTCGTACCTAGGTGTTGAATATTGATGAAATCTTGGTACATCTCTATTGAAATAGGTAGTTGTGTATCTAAAAATGATTTTCACAAAAAAGCATGAGCAACATATGAGCCACCTGTAGTTCAAATTTGGCCCGGTTTCAGCGGAATCGGCAGAAATTTGTCTTTTTCGAAAGAGGTGTATTTTGAGCTATTGAGAGGTAGTAAGTTTGTTATTTGTAGATAAAATATGACATAATATATTTAGAATTTTACTTTGTACAATTCTGTAACATATTTTTGGTAGGTGCTTCACAAAAAAACCCTTTTTTTACACTCCGAAGATGGAAAATGATGTTTTTATTCAATGAAAAATAAAAGTTTCTTCGTGAACATTGTTAGTTGTTCCATTATGCATGATTGTGTAGAACATGGGAACATTTCAACAAACTATGCCATGAGTGTGGCCATAACATCCGTCATTTGGCCCGAAACCCAAGAATCTTCGGAGGAGATAGCTCATTTCTATGAACACCTTTTCAAACCAGTTGTCGTATTCCAAGTTTATTATTTTTGGTGGATACTAGGACATATATAATGACACCACGAGAAGGTCTTGCATCATTTTGATTTTTGAATTTTCTGGAATTTTCTATGTCCATTTCAGGAAAAAGTCATGACGGCTTGCATGACCGTTCGTAGCTAGGGGTTGAATATTGATAAAATCTTGGTACATCTCTATTGAAATAGGTACTTGTGTATCTAAAAATGATTTTTACAAAAAATCATGAGCAACATATGAGGCACCCGTAGTTTAAATTTGGCCCGGTTTCAGTTGAATCGGTAGGAATTTGTCTTTTTCAAAAGAGGTTTATGTAAAGCTTTTTAGAGGAAGTAATTTGAGTTTCTGTAGATGAAATGTGGTATAATAATATTAAAAAATATTTTGTTCAAAATTTCCAACTTATATTTATTATGCACTTAAAAAAAACCTTTTTTCACACTCCTAAAATCAAAAAAAAAAATTCAAAGAAAAAGAAAACTTTCCTCATGCATTCATGATGTTGTGCACAAATTAACATTTCATCATGTCCTAAAATTATAATTTTTTAAGTGTGTTTGTTTCCTCTAACTTTTTAAAATAGTTGTATCTATTTTTATAATAAAATACAAAAACCAAAAAAAAATGGCATAAGGGCGAGCCAAGCCAGATTTCTTATTTAATTTAGCCAAGCAAGAATTGGCCCAACAATCTCACCTCCTGCGCCCCCCACCGAAACCTTAGCCCATCCCATTCGGCCCGTTTGACAACGGCGGGAGCACCTCGAGACGTCGGATTCCGATCTGACGGTCGGGAGAGAAAGCATCCGGAATAAACCAACGCTCCCCCGCCGCCCCCACGTCAAACCCTAGCTTCATCCCTTCGGCCCTCCTCTCTTTGATCCTGCGCCCCGCCCCCTCTTCTCCCTTCCCGTGTCAAAACCTAGCTCCCTCGATCCCATCAGTCGATGGCGTCAAACCTAGCTCCCACTCCATCCTCACCCTATCTCCTAATCCTCAGAAGATACGCCGGCATCGCGACCTAATTCTCCCCTGTCTCCGTCCCTCACGTCCACTGTGGCGGATCACCTTTCCCTAGATCCTCCTTGTTGTGCTCTTAGTCCTGACCACGAGTCGGATCTGGAGTCGATCCAAGCGGTTGGCATGGAGGCGCCGCCCAGGGTTCTGACCACTGGCCACCTCCGTTGTATCGTCGGTGGTGTTTGGCGTTGCTCCGGTTGTACTGTCGATCTCTGCCTCGGGGTCGCGGGTCTCCTTCCCTTCTCTCTTGCTCAGTCTTGTTCCCTCGCTCTCTCTGTGCAGGCACCCCTCCAACCTGATGCCTCACTGGAGCGTGGACGAACCTGACGGTGCAGAGGATCGTGTACGCCCACTTCGGCACTTCCACATCAACGCCTCCATGAAATCAGGTTTCGTCAGTACCTTAATCTATATGTTGGAGCTTCGGTCGGTACATGTTGGAGCTGGCTGTACCAGGATCTTAATCTATATTGTATCCAACTAGGTCAAGTAATACATCTGTCCATGTGTGTTCATCAGAAAATTTGTGATACACGATCCTCTGAATCATCGGTCTTCCTAATTTATTGTGGTAGTTGTGCAGGAGTAGAGTAGGATTGCACATGGATCTGTAATCTAATTGTTGTTCAAGCTGCCTTATCCATAGAAGGACTAGCTGCTGTTGCCACTCATGTTGCTTTTCTAAAATCATATGATTATGTGCTTAGCAGATGCATTGACATCATTCGCAAAGGTGGGTAATGTTCATTGGATGTTCGGCTGTTCATTTATTGGCCTCTTGGCTGGTTTGTTTTACTTTCCGATGTAGAATATAGCCTGCAGAAATTTGCTTGTGTAGCGCAGCTGCGAGAAGTGTTCACACTGGAGGATTGGATTGGATCTTTGAGTGTTTAGATACACCCAATCTATTGTTCGATCCGTGATTGCTGTTTTTGAAATTAGAAAGAGTTGTTAATTCCCGCAAGAGCACGCTGGGAATTGAGGAGTTAATGTTTGTTTGGGACGTTGGGGAGTTAGGATTAGGAGTTCTAACCAAACCTGGTGAATGTGGCGCGGTGTGCTGTTGGAAAGGGTGAGCTCGTGTGCCTAGAATTCGCAAGAAGGCCACTGTGCTTTTGTTATTGTTTTTTGTGTGGAGAATTGTTAAACCGAGTACCAACCCTTGTCGCCAGAGGGAATGTGCTGTCTAGAATCTTAGTGCTCCAACATTATCTGAATATTCATAAATGGATGGTTGAAGTGACTCAACATTATCTGAAAATGTGCTCTGGATTCGCTGCAGTTTCGAGTAGGTTTATTTTGTGTAGAATAAAATCATGAGCATGTTGCTTCCTGTTTGTTAGAGCTTTTTATAGTCCTGATGTTGCTTCCTGTGCATTCCATGATTAGAGAGAGACAAAGATTTACTGGTTAGACCAAGTGTATAAACTGAACATGATTGAGCTTTGCTCTTATCATCTTGTTGCTCTTATCAACTCTGTCTTGGACAACTTTGGTTCCTCCTGATGTTCTTCCTCATACCTTAGCCATCTTAGAATTCTGAAAATTGTTAGCCTATTTTTTTACATGGGGTTGAGCTTGATGATCCTTATAATGCTTCAATATGAACATTGTTAGCATATTTAAGTTCTGATCACCTAATGCTCACACCTCATTATTGTCAAGGAAAAAATATGGGGCTGGTGATGTCCCTAGTGTTGGCCATGCTGCCGCAGACCGGGTTCCTTGAGGTGAGCTCGGCCCTATTACTTGAAGAGGTACAATAATCTCTGACTATCATCTACTAGCAATGGCACTGTATTTTTGCTGTAACTGAATCTTGTTTGAACATTCTGGAATTTTCATGCCATAAGGTTTAGTTCATAGCTTATATGTCTCTACTCAAGTACATGATCAGTCCGCCTTCCCATTTGTCGGGCACTACTCTTGGTGTATGAATTGTCAGGAGAGAACACATAGTTTCCTGCATGGTCTAATAATGTCGATTTAATAATGGTATTGAGATTACAGCTAGTATTTTCATGGCATTGTACATTGTATCGATAGTTGGGTACACTGATCTCGAACCTTTTTCTAGATGTGTTGCCATGAATAATTAATCATTGAAGCGCTTTTCCACTTTATCGCTTTCTTTAGAGGTTTATATTTCTTAAAGTTTGTTCATCTATCTGCATAAGTTGTACAAGTCAAATTTTGTAAAGATATTATGATAAAAACAAATTTGGCACAAGCATGCTGATTTAATGGTTGTCAATGCATTTTTGGGTGTTTCTACCTAACATATGATTGGGCAGATCCTCTGCATTATGCAATTAGCTTACAGATTCTGTCAATGTGCTCATTAATGAAATCTTGTGTTTGTTTGGTCAGGTGTGACCCTGCTGTTCCAGCCATGGCGGTGATGTTCCTGCTCCTAGGCCGGATGCAGCCTCACCTCTCATGGCCGCTGATGCTGCTGCTCCTGCTCCTAGGCGTTGCCCGTCTATTCCAGCTCTAGTGTTGATGCAGCTGGGCGTGGAGTGCTTGAAGCTGGGCACTACCCACTAAAGTAAGCACTTTCCATCCTCTCTTTTTTCCTCCCTAACCTGGTTTGCTGGTTCTATGTTGAACTGAATTAGTAAGACGTGCTATGCTTCAATTTCTGGTACCAAATTGCAACCATATGACATGCCATTTTGAAAATGAATATGGTAGCTTCTATCAATTTTTATTGGATCCATATCACATCCGTTCACTCACATGTACGGTACAAGTTTGAAGTGGCTGACATTTTTGTTGTCTTGTTGTTTGCCAGGTCTAGCGGCATCGTCATTCTGCAAGAACACACAGCTCGGGGAGGTCGAAGCCTAGTTGCAGCACCCTTTATGGAGATGTGGATTCACTTGATCCAGCCGTAGTGGCACCATTTTCCCTTGAGCTAAGCAATTGAATGCTCTGCTGTAGGGCAGCAAGTTCCAGGTGGAATGGATGTTCCTTCTATTTATGTAATTTTGAATGTAATGTTCCTGGTTATTCACTAGCGTCTTGCCTGATATTTTTGATAATAAGTTACATGAATGCTGAATTTTAAGTTCCTGTGTAATCTGTTGGCAATTCAAATTCTTGTCTATATTTGATTCAACCGCATACCTTGACAGAAAAGAAAAAAAAAGTGGTGTGATTCATTGCAATAATAAATAGAGGACCCAAAGTTTGCAGACCGCAAAAAGGCCATATCCTGGCCCATACAATGTCTGAATAAAAAAAGTAAAATAAAATATAAAGATTCAAAATAGCAGATTTCTCTAATGGACCGAAAAATATATGGGCTCTAAAATGCCCCTGTCCCAAACACGATTGAAAATATCATTAAAAGGCCGACTCCTAGACTTTAAAAGGCTAAGGCCCATGAAGATCACCGAAACGGACCGGGCTGATTTTGATCCACGACGATTTCGTTTCGTCGTAATCTTGCCACGTAGGACAAGCCACGTCGGAGCTGATGTGTCCTGCCCGGACTGCTCACGACGATTTTAGATCGTCATAGATTCATGACGTTCCTAAATCGTCGTGGATATCCATGACGTTTCCCAAAAAAACGTCGTTGTGGTTAATTACTGACGCTCGGTTTTCAACGATTTGTTTTTCGTCATAATATCGTCATGGATGAAATATGATGACGATTTGGTGACGAAAACAGAGCGTCAAGTATCAGCATATTTCTTGTAGTGTTTCTACTTTACTTGTGATGAATCCTGAACCTGGATCTCAAACCATCAAAGCAATAGGTTCATTAAAGGGGCAAAAGGCACCAAATGCACCCTTGCTGCAATGTTAGTTATGTACTACAATATTGTTTTGTTTGTCGAGTCGCTGACTCCCTAGCTCCATCTCTCCCTTTCATCGAGCACCCACTCCACTGCCTCCCCACCGCTGGTGACCATACAACACTCCAATTGTGCTTGTTAGCCGCTATACAATGTAGTTTTAGATACATGAAAGATGAATTCCAGAATCATGTTGCAATCCAAAAGTGACGCATGGAACCTCAAATTCCACAAATAATGTATTCATCGCTCTAACGTTGATTCATTCACAAATATGAGATAAGTGCAGCACAACGTAATTTCTTCATTCACAAATGTTGTAAGCGCAACTAAAAGGACTCACAGAGTGGTTCTAATTCAGCTATGTTAGAAATTATCGAAATCTTTTGTTTGCTAACTGTTTGTTCTATAATACTTCAGATTACCCATTATTTCAAAAAGCTTCAGTTTCAAAAGAGGACAACAGGCAGACCCTCCATTTGGCACTCATCACCCTCTGTGTGCAGACCCTCCCTTTGGTGTTCACCACCAGCCATTGGTGATCCCACCAGAACCCTGCATGCCACCGCCATCTCCCTGGGAAGCCATCAGATCAGAAAGAGCAATACAAATTCTAGAGCGTACAAACATAAGGATAGATATTTTGCACAAGAAGTCTCGCAAATGAAAAAGAACTTAATGGAGGATTGTGAATGTTCATATCCTGACGAGCACAATTAAGATCACCAGCAACAATTACTGGTTTGAAACTTAGCAGTAACCTAAGGAATTCATGCTCTATTTAGTCAAAAAACAGAGAACACATAGAGGAATGGCAGATTAAGGAAAAACACTAATAAAAAAAATAGTCAGTCTGTTGGCAGATTATGAGAGAGTGGGAACCGATAAAATTATATGTTCCATGTCGCATTCTTGTTAAAGAATGGACAGACAACAACGAGACAAAGCACCTTGGAGCATTTTCAAAACTTCTCTATTGGCAATGAATGACCAAACACATCTTTTCGCCTACTCATTTTCTTCTCTAAGCCTGACTTAGTCTTGTCGAATTCATTGTCAGGCATGTAGCAAACATAATATAGAATCAACCGAGAAAAATAGGACACTAAGTAACTTGATATCTACTTCAAAAAAATTATGATAAATTCATTCCAAATATGTCTTCGAAGATAGACATCTCTGTCATACCAAGCTTTTAAAATGCTACGGTGTAACTTGAGAAAGAGAAAGGTTGGTTCCATTACATTGAAGAGGTATTTGCCGCTACAGCATCTTCACCGACAACACCTTGATCTACCCTTTTCTTCTCATCTTCAATTCTAGCAGCTTTTGCACTCTTTGTACCGTATCCAGGTGGGCGGATGTACATGGAACTCACAGCTTTGATTATCTCCATCTAAAGTTGTAAGGCAAACTATCTGCATTGATTAGTCACATCTTTCATTATCTCACAGCTTTTGCACCCTCTGCATTGATTATACAAAAAAAATTCATAAAAAATAAGATTACATAAATAAGAGCATAACCTGAAAAGAAGGTGTTTCAATACATAACCAGTCCACGTATTAAGTACCTGAACAGAGTCTTTTCTTCCGCTCCAGTTAGATGAGCTAAATCTGGAATGTCCTTTTGTGAAAAATCAGATACCACAAACTTGGCAAGCTTAGCATAAAGGTAGTTGTCATTCAGAATTTTGACCACCTCAGGAAAATCCCATCCGTACCACTCCCTGCATAATGATTAACAGTAAATCTATCACATTAGGTTGGTCAATTAATTGGTTGAAAAGCATCTGCACTGCACGAATCATTAGCTGAACATACTTGTTGGAGTGGCAGGGGATTCCGGTGGCCTTGGGGATATGGGACCCTACCTTGCGCTCCATGATGCGGACGCTGAACTTGGCCTTCTTCCCCTCCTTTAACGTTGGGTAGGTTGAGCTCCAGGAAGTTCCTCAGCTCATCCGTCATGATCCCTGCGCCACCAAAATCAGCACCCACCCACCATTCCTTCCTATTGGGAAACTTGATGAGGTAAGGGTCTACGTGTGGGCCGAGAGGATACTATACCTTTCGAGATGGCGTTGCACTGGTTGAGCGCGTCCATGGCGGAGGAGAAGGGGATGAAGCCGGTGAGGCGTCCTCTTGAGGTCTAGCATCGAGGAGCGGAAGGCATCCACGCTCTACCCAACCTCATCGATGCCATAGGCGTGGATGAGCGCGTACCCCAACGCGGACTCGGGGAACAGACAGAGGCGTATTGGGCGGTTAACAGACTTGTCTGCGGCGAGCGCGGGATCGTCGTGAGCGGGGAGAACCATGGCGAGCGTCCGGAGCGCCAGAGTGTCCTGCTCGGCAAGGATCTATAGGGCCCACGAGCCCACCCCTCCGATGTCGCGAGCGTGCCCTATAGGGAGAGACCAGCTCGGCGATCTGCAGGAGGCCGTGCTCGAATAACTGACGCCGGGGCCGGAGGACGGGGATGCGGCCGCCACAGGCGTAGCCGCAAGCGAGGGCAGGGGGCGGAGCCGTGGGCGATGGAAGGGAGCGACCGAGCGAGTTATAGGGCCAGCAATTACGGGTGGAAACCTATGTAGGCCCACACCTCAACGCTGAAATTTAGCGATAGGACGAGGAGACGCGTTGCACGACGAAGCCAATGACGGACGAAGGGAACGACGTATCGCGGATGGGGCTGAAGACGGAACGAAATTGTTCTTTTAGGTAGTAGTAGAGATAGAGATTA
Organism: Alopecurus myosuroides; assembly: GCA_028641055.1. Lineage (NCBI taxonomy): Eukaryota > Viridiplantae > Streptophyta > Magnoliopsida > Poales > Poaceae > Alopecurus > Alopecurus myosuroides. The sequence continues at coordinate 345,099,037 of CM054063.1, forward strand.
ATGGACAAGATATAAATATATTAGATTTACTTTTGACATTGTATTGATTGATCGGTCCACATGCAGTGCAATGGTACTGATCAGACCGACTTTCTATCTTTGTAAATTACTTCTAAATAGTGCAAAGAATGTTGCGGGTTCAACCTCCCTCAAATAGGAGCACCATGAGTACAATTGTATAAGCAGCAACAATAATTTTGGGCACAAATTGGTGTAAAATTGGTAATCCCCCATGTGTCACATGAATGCTTGCACAGGTCAAGAGTACATCCTTCCTGATTTCCGCAATGAGCTGCACAATAAAAGAGCAATGATCAAAGTCAAATCGTGCCGACATGTAAAATCATAAAGACAAAGTATCAAAGTACCTAAACATTTTTCTGCTTGACCGAAGCATGGCGACATGACCAACGCCATGAACGTCGTGGCCACCACGAACATCACCATTGCGTCCTTGGTTTTGAGAAGAGCCATCATCCGAGAGACCTTGTTTTAAACCTTTTTCTTCTTAGTTTGGAGTGATGCTCCTTTGGCCATGCTTATATGGAGGAGGGTGGATGAAGCAAATTTTGGAGATAATTAACTTAATGGCATCATGCTTCTCTATTCATTGATATCTTTTGCTGTCATTAATTTGATGCCTCATAGCAATACTTTATCTATTGGCATCAAATTAAACTTGTGTATGGTGTGTTGACTATTAAATACTACTCCTTCTATTTAATTATCTACTAATACTTGGTATTATATGGTGAGCTAAATACTAAATACAACCTGATGTTGATGTAAGCGAAAGTTATGTGCTATTGCATACACTTGTGGAAACAACCCCTCTCGTCCAGGGGGCCAGGGGGCAGCTGTCCCGGTTGCAACCGAATCCGGGACAAATGCCATGCTTTGGTCCCGGTTCGTGCGCCCGGGGCAACAGGAATCGCCTGGGGGCATTGGTCCCGGTTCGTGGGGGACATATCGGTCCCGGCTCGTGCCACGGACCGGGACCAATGCCTAGCCACAGGCCACGTGGCACGCGCATGAACATTTGTACCTAACAGAGAATTTTTGTTTCTAATCGGCAGAAAATTGTCTTTTTCAAAAGAGGTGCATTTTGAGCTATTGAGAGGTAGTAAGTTTGTTATTTTAAAATCAAATATGACATAATATATTTAGAATTTTACTTTGTACATTTTTGCAACATATTTTGTGTAGGTGCTTCACAGAAAAAAGCCAGTTTTGACACTACGGAGATGAAAAATGGTATTTCTATTCAACGAAAAATAAAACTTTCTTCATGAACATTGTTAGTTGTACCAATATGCATCTTTGTGTGGAATATGGTCACATTTCAACAAACTATACCATGGATGTGGCCAAAACATCCGTCATTTCGCCCGAAAGTCATAAATCTTAGTACGAGATAGCTCATTTTTGTGAACTTATTTTCCACCAAATTGTCTTATTCGAAGTTTATTATTTTTGGTGGATACTATGACATATATAACAACACCAAGCGAAGATCTTGCATCGTTTCGAGTTTTTTTTGAATTTTCTGGAATTTTCAAAGCCGGTTTCGGAAAACGGTCAAAACGGGGGACAAGACCGTTCGTACCTAGGGGTTGAATCTTGATGAACTCTTGGTGCATCTCTATTGAAATAGGTAGTTGTGTACCTAAAAATGATTTTTTCAAAAAATCATGAGAAACATATGAGGCACCTGTAGTTCAAATTTTGCTCGGTTTCAGCTGAATCGGCAGAAATTTGTCTTTTTCAAAAGAGTTGTATTAAAAGCTATTGAGAGGTAGTAAGTTTGTTATTTGTATATAAAATATGACATAATATATTTAGAATTTTACTTTGTACATTTTTGCAACATATTTTGTGTATGTGTTTCACAAAAAAACCCAGTTTTGACACTACGGAGATGAAAAATGGTATTTCTATTCAACGAAAAATAAAACTTTCTTCATGAACATTGTTAGTTGTACCAATATTAATCTTTGTGTGGAATATGGTCACATTTCAACAAACTATGCCATGGATGTGGCCAAAACATCCGTCATTTCGCCCGAAAGCCATAAATCTTAGTACGAGATTGCTCATTTTTGTGAACATATTTTCAACCAAACTGTCGTATTCTAAGTTTATTTTTTTTGGTGGATAATAGGACATATATAACAACACCAGGCGAAGATTTTGCATCGTTTCGATTTTTTTTGAATTTTCTGGAATTTTCAAAGCCGGTTTCGGAAAACGGTCAAAACGGGGGACATGACCGTTCATACCTAGGTGTTGAATATTGATGAACTCTTGGTGTATCTATGTTGAAATAGGTACTTGGGTACCTAAAAATCATTTTTGCAAAAAATAAAGAGAAAACTACGAGGCACCTGTAGTTCAAATTTTGCCCGATTTCAGCGGAATCGGCTGAAATTTGTCTTTTTCGAAAGAGGCGTATTTTGAGCTATTGTGAGGTAGTAAGTTTGTTCTTTGTAGATAAAATATGACATAATATATTTAGAATTTTACTTTGTACATTTTTGCAACATATTTTGTGTATGTGCTTCACAAAAAAACCCAGTTTTGACACTCCGGAGATGGAAAATGGTATTTTTATTCAACGAAAAATAAAAGTTTCTTCGTGAACATTGTTAGTTGTACCAATATGCATCTTTGTGTGGAATATGGTGACATTTAAACAAACTATGCCATGGGTGTGGCCAAAACATCCGTCATTTCGCCCGAAAGCCATGAATCTTCGTACGAGATAGCTCATTTCTGTGAACACATTTTCAACCAAACTGGCGTATTCTAAGTTTATTATTTTTGGTGGATACTAGGACATATATAACAACACCGGGCGAAGATCTTGCATCGTTTCGATTGTTTTTGAATTTTCTGGAATTTTCAAAGCCGGTTTCGGAAAACGGTCAAAACGGGGGACAAGACCGTTCGTACCTAGGTGTTGAATATTGATGAACTCTTGGTGTATCTCTACTGAAATAGGTACTTGGGTACCTAAAAATGATTTTTGCAAAAAATAAAGAGAAAACTACGAGGCACCTGTAGTTCAAATTTGGCTCGGTTTCAGCGGAATCAGCAGAAATTTGTCTTTTTCGAAAGAGGTGTATTCTGAGCTATGGAGAGGTAGTAAGTTTGTTATTTGTAGATAAAATATGACATAATATATTTAGAATTTTACTTTGTACATTGTTGCAACATATTTTGTGTATGTGCTTCACAAAAAAACCCAGTTTTGACACTCCGGAGATGGAAAATGGTATTTGTATTCAACGAAAAATAAAACTTTCTTCGCGAACATTGTTAGTTGTACCAATATGCATCTTTGTGTGGAATATGGTGACATTTAAACAAACTATGCCATGGGTGTGGCCAAAACATCCGTCATTTTGCCCGAAAGTCATGAATCTTCGTACGAGATAGCTCATTTTTGTGAACACATTTTCAACCAAACTGTCGTATTCCAAGTTTATTATTTTTTGTGGATACTAGGACATATATAACAACACCAAGCGAAGATCTTGCATCGTTTCGAGTTTTTTTTTGAATTTTCTGGAATTTTCAAAGCCTGTTTCGGAAAACGGTCAGAACGGGGGACATGACCGTTCGTACCTAGGTGTTGAATATTGATGAACTCTTGGTGTATCTCTATTGAAATAGGTACTTGGGTATCTAAAAATGATTTTTGCAAAAAATAAAGAGAATACTACGAGGCACCTGTAGTTCAAATTTGGCTCGGTTTCAGCGGAATCGGCAGAAATTTGTCTTTTTCGAAAGAGGTGTATTTTGAGATATTGAGAGGTAGTAAGTTTGTTATTTGTATATAAAATATGACATAATATATTTAGAATTTTACTTTGTACATTGTTGCAACATATTTTGTGTATGTGCTTCACAAAAAAACCCAGTTTTGACACTCCGGAGATGGAAAATGGTATTTTTATTCAACGAAAAATAAAACTTTCTTCGCGAACATTGTTAGTTGTACCAATATGCATCTTTGTGTGGAATATGGTGACATTTAAACAAACTATGCCATGGGTGTGGCCAAAACATCCGTCATTTCGCCCGAAAGCCATGAATCTTCGTACGAGATAGCTCATTTTTGTGAACACATTTTCAACCAAACTGTCGTATTCCAAGTTTATTATTTTTGGTGGATACTAGGACATATATAACAACACCAAGCGAAGATCTTGCATCGTTTCGAGGTTTTTTGAATTTTCTGGAATTTTCAAAGCCTGTTTCGGAAAACGGTCAGAACGGGGGACATGACCGTTCGTACCTAGGTGTTGAATATTGATGAAATCTTGGTACATCTCTATTGAAATAGGTAGTTGTGTATCTAAAAATGATTTTCACAAAAAAGCATGAGCAACATATGAGCCACCTGTAGTTCAAATTTGGCCCGGTTTCAGCGGAATCGGCAGAAATTTGTCTTTTTCGAAAGAGGTGTATTTTGAGCTATTGAGAGGTAGTAAGTTTGTTATTTGTAGATAAAATATGACATAATATATTTAGAATTTTACTTTGTACAATTCTGTAACATATTTTTGGTAGGTGCTTCACAAAAAAACCCTTTTTTTACACTCCGAAGATGGAAAATGATGTTTTTATTCAATGAAAAATAAAAGTTTCTTCGTGAACATTGTTAGTTGTTCCATTATGCATGATTGTGTAGAACATGGGAACATTTCAACAAACTATGCCATGAGTGTGGCCATAACATCCGTCATTTGGCCCGAAACCCAAGAATCTTCGGAGGAGATAGCTCATTTCTATGAACACCTTTTCAAACCAGTTGTCGTATTCCAAGTTTATTATTTTTGGTGGATACTAGGACATATATAATGACACCACGAGAAGGTCTTGCATCATTTTGATTTTTGAATTTTCTGGAATTTTCTATGTCCATTTCAGGAAAAAGTCATGACGGCTTGCATGACCGTTCGTAGCTAGGGGTTGAATATTGATAAAATCTTGGTACATCTCTATTGAAATAGGTACTTGTGTATCTAAAAATGATTTTTACAAAAAATCATGAGCAACATATGAGGCACCCGTAGTTTAAATTTGGCCCGGTTTCAGTTGAATCGGTAGGAATTTGTCTTTTTCAAAAGAGGTTTATGTAAAGCTTTTTAGAGGAAGTAATTTGAGTTTCTGTAGATGAAATGTGGTATAATAATATTAAAAAATATTTTGTTCAAAATTTCCAACTTATATTTATTATGCACTTAAAAAAAACCTTTTTTCACACTCCTAAAATCAAAAAAAAAAATTCAAAGAAAAAGAAAACTTTCCTCATGCATTCATGATGTTGTGCACAAATTAACATTTCATCATGTCCTAAAATTATAATTTTTTAAGTGTGTTTGTTTCCTCTAACTTTTTAAAATAGTTGTATCTATTTTTATAATAAAATACAAAAACCAAAAAAAAATGGCATAAGGGCGAGCCAAGCCAGATTTCTTATTTAATTTAGCCAAGCAAGAATTGGCCCAACAATCTCACCTCCTGCGCCCCCCACCGAAACCTTAGCCCATCCCATTCGGCCCGTTTGACAACGGCGGGAGCACCTCGAGACGTCGGATTCCGATCTGACGGTCGGGAGAGAAAGCATCCGGAATAAACCAACGCTCCCCCGCCGCCCCCACGTCAAACCCTAGCTTCATCCCTTCGGCCCTCCTCTCTTTGATCCTGCGCCCCGCCCCCTCTTCTCCCTTCCCGTGTCAAAACCTAGCTCCCTCGATCCCATCAGTCGATGGCGTCAAACCTAGCTCCCACTCCATCCTCACCCTATCTCCTAATCCTCAGAAGATACGCCGGCATCGCGACCTAATTCTCCCCTGTCTCCGTCCCTCACGTCCACTGTGGCGGATCACCTTTCCCTAGATCCTCCTTGTTGTGCTCTTAGTCCTGACCACGAGTCGGATCTGGAGTCGATCCAAGCGGTTGGCATGGAGGCGCCGCCCAGGGTTCTGACCACTGGCCACCTCCGTTGTATCGTCGGTGGTGTTTGGCGTTGCTCCGGTTGTACTGTCGATCTCTGCCTCGGGGTCGCGGGTCTCCTTCCCTTCTCTCTTGCTCAGTCTTGTTCCCTCGCTCTCTCTGTGCAGGCACCCCTCCAACCTGATGCCTCACTGGAGCGTGGACGAACCTGACGGTGCAGAGGATCGTGTACGCCCACTTCGGCACTTCCACATCAACGCCTCCATGAAATCAGGTTTCGTCAGTACCTTAATCTATATGTTGGAGCTTCGGTCGGTACATGTTGGAGCTGGCTGTACCAGGATCTTAATCTATATTGTATCCAACTAGGTCAAGTAATACATCTGTCCATGTGTGTTCATCAGAAAATTTGTGATACACGATCCTCTGAATCATCGGTCTTCCTAATTTATTGTGGTAGTTGTGCAGGAGTAGAGTAGGATTGCACATGGATCTGTAATCTAATTGTTGTTCAAGCTGCCTTATCCATAGAAGGACTAGCTGCTGTTGCCACTCATGTTGCTTTTCTAAAATCATATGATTATGTGCTTAGCAGATGCATTGACATCATTCGCAAAGGTGGGTAATGTTCATTGGATGTTCGGCTGTTCATTTATTGGCCTCTTGGCTGGTTTGTTTTACTTTCCGATGTAGAATATAGCCTGCAGAAATTTGCTTGTGTAGCGCAGCTGCGAGAAGTGTTCACACTGGAGGATTGGATTGGATCTTTGAGTGTTTAGATACACCCAATCTATTGTTCGATCCGTGATTGCTGTTTTTGAAATTAGAAAGAGTTGTTAATTCCCGCAAGAGCACGCTGGGAATTGAGGAGTTAATGTTTGTTTGGGACGTTGGGGAGTTAGGATTAGGAGTTCTAACCAAACCTGGTGAATGTGGCGCGGTGTGCTGTTGGAAAGGGTGAGCTCGTGTGCCTAGAATTCGCAAGAAGGCCACTGTGCTTTTGTTATTGTTTTTTGTGTGGAGAATTGTTAAACCGAGTACCAACCCTTGTCGCCAGAGGGAATGTGCTGTCTAGAATCTTAGTGCTCCAACATTATCTGAATATTCATAAATGGATGGTTGAAGTGACTCAACATTATCTGAAAATGTGCTCTGGATTCGCTGCAGTTTCGAGTAGGTTTATTTTGTGTAGAATAAAATCATGAGCATGTTGCTTCCTGTTTGTTAGAGCTTTTTATAGTCCTGATGTTGCTTCCTGTGCATTCCATGATTAGAGAGAGACAAAGATTTACTGGTTAGACCAAGTGTATAAACTGAACATGATTGAGCTTTGCTCTTATCATCTTGTTGCTCTTATCAACTCTGTCTTGGACAACTTTGGTTCCTCCTGATGTTCTTCCTCATACCTTAGCCATCTTAGAATTCTGAAAATTGTTAGCCTATTTTTTTACATGGGGTTGAGCTTGATGATCCTTATAATGCTTCAATATGAACATTGTTAGCATATTTAAGTTCTGATCACCTAATGCTCACACCTCATTATTGTCAAGGAAAAAATATGGGGCTGGTGATGTCCCTAGTGTTGGCCATGCTGCCGCAGACCGGGTTCCTTGAGGTGAGCTCGGCCCTATTACTTGAAGAGGTACAATAATCTCTGACTATCATCTACTAGCAATGGCACTGTATTTTTGCTGTAACTGAATCTTGTTTGAACATTCTGGAATTTTCATGCCATAAGGTTTAGTTCATAGCTTATATGTCTCTACTCAAGTACATGATCAGTCCGCCTTCCCATTTGTCGGGCACTACTCTTGGTGTATGAATTGTCAGGAGAGAACACATAGTTTCCTGCATGGTCTAATAATGTCGATTTAATAATGGTATTGAGATTACAGCTAGTATTTTCATGGCATTGTACATTGTATCGATAGTTGGGTACACTGATCTCGAACCTTTTTCTAGATGTGTTGCCATGAATAATTAATCATTGAAGCGCTTTTCCACTTTATCGCTTTCTTTAGAGGTTTATATTTCTTAAAGTTTGTTCATCTATCTGCATAAGTTGTACAAGTCAAATTTTGTAAAGATATTATGATAAAAACAAATTTGGCACAAGCATGCTGATTTAATGGTTGTCAATGCATTTTTGGGTGTTTCTACCTAACATATGATTGGGCAGATCCTCTGCATTATGCAATTAGCTTACAGATTCTGTCAATGTGCTCATTAATGAAATCTTGTGTTTGTTTGGTCAGGTGTGACCCTGCTGTTCCAGCCATGGCGGTGATGTTCCTGCTCCTAGGCCGGATGCAGCCTCACCTCTCATGGCCGCTGATGCTGCTGCTCCTGCTCCTAGGCGTTGCCCGTCTATTCCAGCTCTAGTGTTGATGCAGCTGGGCGTGGAGTGCTTGAAGCTGGGCACTACCCACTAAAGTAAGCACTTTCCATCCTCTCTTTTTTCCTCCCTAACCTGGTTTGCTGGTTCTATGTTGAACTGAATTAGTAAGACGTGCTATGCTTCAATTTCTGGTACCAAATTGCAACCATATGACATGCCATTTTGAAAATGAATATGGTAGCTTCTATCAATTTTTATTGGATCCATATCACATCCGTTCACTCACATGTACGGTACAAGTTTGAAGTGGCTGACATTTTTGTTGTCTTGTTGTTTGCCAGGTCTAGCGGCATCGTCATTCTGCAAGAACACACAGCTCGGGGAGGTCGAAGCCTAGTTGCAGCACCCTTTATGGAGATGTGGATTCACTTGATCCAGCCGTAGTGGCACCATTTTCCCTTGAGCTAAGCAATTGAATGCTCTGCTGTAGGGCAGCAAGTTCCAGGTGGAATGGATGTTCCTTCTATTTATGTAATTTTGAATGTAATGTTCCTGGTTATTCACTAGCGTCTTGCCTGATATTTTTGATAATAAGTTACATGAATGCTGAATTTTAAGTTCCTGTGTAATCTGTTGGCAATTCAAATTCTTGTCTATATTTGATTCAACCGCATACCTTGACAGAAAAGAAAAAAAAAGTGGTGTGATTCATTGCAATAATAAATAGAGGACCCAAAGTTTGCAGACCGCAAAAAGGCCATATCCTGGCCCATACAATGTCTGAATAAAAAAAGTAAAATAAAATATAAAGATTCAAAATAGCAGATTTCTCTAATGGACCGAAAAATATATGGGCTCTAAAATGCCCCTGTCCCAAACACGATTGAAAATATCATTAAAAGGCCGACTCCTAGACTTTAAAAGGCTAAGGCCCATGAAGATCACCGAAACGGACCGGGCTGATTTTGATCCACGACGATTTCGTTTCGTCGTAATCTTGCCACGTAGGACAAGCCACGTCGGAGCTGATGTGTCCTGCCCGGACTGCTCACGACGATTTTAGATCGTCATAGATTCATGACGTTCCTAAATCGTCGTGGATATCCATGACGTTTCCCAAAAAAACGTCGTTGTGGTTAATTACTGACGCTCGGTTTTCAACGATTTGTTTTTCGTCATAATATCGTCATGGATGAAATATGATGACGATTTGGTGACGAAAACAGAGCGTCAAGTATCAGCATATTTCTTGTAGTGTTTCTACTTTACTTGTGATGAATCCTGAACCTGGATCTCAAACCATCAAAGCAATAGGTTCATTAAAGGGGCAAAAGGCACCAAATGCACCCTTGCTGCAATGTTAGTTATGTACTACAATATTGTTTTGTTTGTCGAGTCGCTGACTCCCTAGCTCCATCTCTCCCTTTCATCGAGCACCCACTCCACTGCCTCCCCACCGCTGGTGACCATACAACACTCCAATTGTGCTTGTTAGCCGCTATACAATGTAGTTTTAGATACATGAAAGATGAATTCCAGAATCATGTTGCAATCCAAAAGTGACGCATGGAACCTCAAATTCCACAAATAATGTATTCATCGCTCTAACGTTGATTCATTCACAAATATGAGATAAGTGCAGCACAACGTAATTTCTTCATTCACAAATGTTGTAAGCGCAACTAAAAGGACTCACAGAGTGGTTCTAATTCAGCTATGTTAGAAATTATCGAAATCTTTTGTTTGCTAACTGTTTGTTCTATAATACTTCAGATTACCCATTATTTCAAAAAGCTTCAGTTTCAAAAGAGGACAACAGGCAGACCCTCCATTTGGCACTCATCACCCTCTGTGTGCAGACCCTCCCTTTGGTGTTCACCACCAGCCATTGGTGATCCCACCAGAACCCTGCATGCCACCGCCATCTCCCTGGGAAGCCATCAGATCAGAAAGAGCAATACAAATTCTAGAGCGTACAAACATAAGGATAGATATTTTGCACAAGAAGTCTCGCAAATGAAAAAGAACTTAATGGAGGATTGTGAATGTTCATATCCTGACGAGCACAATTAAGATCACCAGCAACAATTACTGGTTTGAAACTTAGCAGTAACCTAAGGAATTCATGCTCTATTTAGTCAAAAAACAGAGAACACATAGAGGAATGGCAGATTAAGGAAAAACACTAATAAAAAAAATAGTCAGTCTGTTGGCAGATTATGAGAGAGTGGGAACCGATAAAATTATATGTTCCATGTCGCATTCTTGTTAAAGAATGGACAGACAACAACGAGACAAAGCACCTTGGAGCATTTTCAAAACTTCTCTATTGGCAATGAATGACCAAACACATCTTTTCGCCTACTCATTTTCTTCTCTAAGCCTGACTTAGTCTTGTCGAATTCATTGTCAGGCATGTAGCAAACATAATATAGAATCAACCGAGAAAAATAGGACACTAAGTAACTTGATATCTACTTCAAAAAAATTATGATAAATTCATTCCAAATATGTCTTCGAAGATAGACATCTCTGTCATACCAAGCTTTTAAAATGCTACGGTGTAACTTGAGAAAGAGAAAGGTTGGTTCCATTACATTGAAGAGGTATTTGCCGCTACAGCATCTTCACCGACAACACCTTGATCTACCCTTTTCTTCTCATCTTCAATTCTAGCAGCTTTTGCACTCTTTGTACCGTATCCAGGTGGGCGGATGTACATGGAACTCACAGCTTTGATTATCTCCATCTAAAGTTGTAAGGCAAACTATCTGCATTGATTAGTCACATCTTTCATTATCTCACAGCTTTTGCACCCTCTGCATTGATTATACAAAAAAAATTCATAAAAAATAAGATTACATAAATAAGAGCATAACCTGAAAAGAAGGTGTTTCAATACATAACCAGTCCACGTATTAAGTACCTGAACAGAGTCTTTTCTTCCGCTCCAGTTAGATGAGCTAAATCTGGAATGTCCTTTTGTGAAAAATCAGATACCACAAACTTGGCAAGCTTAGCATAAAGGTAGTTGTCATTCAGAATTTTGACCACCTCAGGAAAATCCCATCCGTACCACTCCCTGCATAATGATTAACAGTAAATCTATCACATTAGGTTGGTCAATTAATTGGTTGAAAAGCATCTGCACTGCACGAATCATTAGCTGAACATACTTGTTGGAGTGGCAGGGGATTCCGGTGGCCTTGGGGATATGGGACCCTACCTTGCGCTCCATGATGCGGACGCTGAACTTGGCCTTCTTCCCCTCCTTTAACGTTGGGTAGGTTGAGCTCCAGGAAGTTCCTCAGCTCATCCGTCATGATCCCTGCGCCACCAAAATCAGCACCCACCCACCATTCCTTCCTATTGGGAAACTTGATGAGGTAAGGGTCTACGTGTGGGCCGAGAGGATACTATACCTTTCGAGATGGCGTTGCACTGGTTGAGCGCGTCCATGGCGGAGGAGAAGGGGATGAAGCCGGTGAGGCGTCCTCTTGAGGTCTAGCATCGAGGAGCGGAAGGCATCCACGCTCTACCCAACCTCATCGATGCCATAGGCGTGGATGAGCGCGTACCCCAACGCGGACTCGGGGAACAGACAGAGGCGTATTGGGCGGTTAACAGACTTGTCTGCGGCGAGCGCGGGATCGTCGTGAGCGGGGAGAACCATGGCGAGCGTCCGGAGCGCCAGAGTGTCCTGCTCGGCAAGGATCTATAGGGCCCACGAGCCCACCCCTCCGATGTCGCGAGCGTGCCCTATAGGGAGAGACCAGCTCGGCGATCTGCAGGAGGCCGTGCTCGAATAACTGACGCCGGGGCCGGAGGACGGGGATGCGGCCGCCACAGGCGTAGCCGCAAGCGAGGGCAGGGGGCGGAGCCGTGGGCGATGGAAGGGAGCGACCGAGCGAGTTATAGGGCCAGCAATTACGGGTGGAAACCTATGTAGGCCCACACCTCAACGCTGAAATTTAGCGATAGGACGAGGAGACGCGTTGCACGACGAAGCCAATGACGGACGAAGGGAACGACGTATCGCGGATGGGGCTGAAGACGGAACGAAATTGTTCTTTTAGGTAGTAGTAGAGATAGAGATTAATGGACAAGATATAAATATATTAGATTTACTTTTGACATTGTATTGATTGATCGGTCCACATGCAGTGCAATGGTACTGATCAGACCGACTTTCTATCTTTGTAAATTACTTCTAAATAGTGCAAAGAATGTTGCGGGTTCAACCTCCCTCAAATAGGAGCACCATGAGTACAATTGTATAAGCAGCAACAATAATTTTGGGCACAAATTGGTGTAAAATTGGTAATCCCCCATGTGTCACATGAATGCTTGCACAGGTCAAGAGTACATCCTTCCTGATTTCCGCAATGAGCTGCACAATAAAAGAGCAATGATCAAAGTCAAATCGTGCCGACATGTAAAATCATAAAGACAAAGTATCAAAGTACCTAAACATTTTTCTGCTTGACCGAAGCATGGCGACATGACCAACGCCATGAACGTCGTGGCCACCACGAACATCACCATTGCGTCCTTGGTTTTGAGAAGAGCCATCATCCGAGAGACCTTGTTTTAAACCTTTTTCTTCTTAGTTTGGAGTGATGCTCCTTTGGCCATGCTTATATGGAGGAGGGTGGATGAAGCAAATTTTGGAGATAATTAACTTAATGGCATCATGCTTCTCTATTCATTGATATCTTTTGCTGTCATTAATTTGATGCCTCATAGCAATACTTTATCTATTGGCATCAAATTAAACTTGTGTATGGTGTGTTGACTATTAAATACTACTCCTTCTATTTAATTATCTACTAATACTTGGTATTATATGGTGAGCTAAATACTAAATACAACCTGATGTTGATGTAAGCGAAAGTTATGTGCTATTGCATACACTTGTGGAAACAACCCCTCTCGTCCAGGGGGCCAGGGGGCAGCTGTCCCGGTTGCAACCGAATCCGGGACAAATGCCATGCTTTGGTCCCGGTTCGTGCGCCCGGGGCAACAGGAATCGCCTGGGGGCATTGGTCCCGGTTCGTGGGGGACATATCGGTCCCGGCTCGTGCCACGGACCGGGACCAATGCCTAGCCACAGGCCACGTGGCACGCGCATGAACATTTGTACCGGTTCAGTCCACGAACCGGGACCAATGCCCCCTTCCCCTATATATACTGCCCCAGCCCCCCCCCCCTTCCATCTTTTTTTTTCTTGGAGGTGTGAGAGAGTGTGGTGTTAGTGTGTTTTATTTTACTATGCACACGAGGTGTTCGACGAAATTCCCGAGCCGCACATAAGCTCACTGAAAATGGTATCTTCGACCGAGGTTAACAAATTATCTTTTTCATCTATAACTGATACATAAAAAAGTAGTGTTTGTCGATGTATTGTGGTCATCTCTATATTAATATGTTATTGTAATGTATTTTGATAAACTTAATTATACGATGCAGATGGATGCACGGCAGCGATGGATGTACGGTGACCGACGCACTTCCGAGTATATGGCAGGCCTGAATGCATTTCTTGCTGTAGCTCAGGCGAACAAAGATAATGGCTTCATGTGTTGCCCATGTGTTGATTGTCGGAACGTCAGAGAGCACTCTTCCGAAAGAATCCTTCACGGCCATCTACTTCGGAGAGGTTTCATGCCCAGCTATAATTGCTGGACCAAGCATGGAGAAAGAGGGGTTGTGATGGAAAACGATGATGAAGAAGAAGAAGATCATTTGTTCCCTGAATACGACGATACTGCAATGGAAGAGAATGCAGAAGAAGGAGGTGATCAAGAACAGGCATCAGAAGAGCCCGATGATGATCTTGGCCGAGTTATTGCTGATGCAAGGGAAGACTGTGAAAATAAATTGGAGAGGTTGAAGCTGGACAACATGTTACAGGATCACAAAAAATTGTTGTACCCAAATTGCGAAGATGGAAAGCTCGGTACCACACTGGAGTTGCTGAAATGGAAGGCACAGAACGGTGTGACTGACAAGGCATTTGAGAGTTTACTTCAACTAATGAAGCCAAAACTTCCAAAGGATAACGAATTGCCTGAGAGTACGTACGAAGCAAAGAAAGCTCTCTGTCCTCTAGGATTAGATGTGCAGAAGATACATGCATGCATTAATGACTGCATCCTCTTCCACGGTGAGAAGTACGAGAATTTGGATGAATGTCCGATATGCACTGCACTGCGGGATAAGATCAGAGCAGATGATCCTGGTGATGTTGACGGCGAGCCCCCCCCCCCCCCCCCCCCCGTAAGAGGGTTCCTGCTAAGGTGATGTGGTATGCTCCTATAATACCACGGCTGAAACGTCTGTTTAGAAACAAAGAGCATGCTAGGTTGTTGCGATGGCACAAAGAAGACCGTAAGAAAGACGGAAAGTTGAGGCACCCCGCCGATGGATCGCAGTGGAGAAAGATCGAGAGAGACTTTCCAGACTTTGCAGGAGAGGCGAGAAACTTATGGTTTGGTCTAAGTACAGATGGCTTTAATCCTTTCGGGGAGCAGAGCTCCAGTCATAGCACTTGGCCTGTAACTCTATGTATGTACAACCTTCCTCCTTGGTTGTGCATGAAGCGCAAGTTCATTATGATGCCAGTTCTCATCCAAGGCCCGAGGCAACCTGGCAACGACATTGATGTGTATCTAAGGCCATTAGTGGAAGAACTTTTACAACTGTGGGGCAAACCAGGTGTACGTGTGTGGGATGAGAACGAACAAAAGCCATTTGACCTACGGGCGTTGCTTTTCGTAACCATCAATGATTGGCCTGCTCTTAGTAACATTTCCGGACATACAAACAAGGGATACAATGCATGCACACACTGTTTAGATAAGACTGACAGTGTTTTTTTGGATAAATGTAAAAAGGTTGTATACTTGGGGCATCGTAGATTTCTTCCGATCAAGTATCCCGTAAGAAAGAAAGGAGGGAAGCATTTCAGAGGTGAGGCAGATAACCGGAAGAAGCCTGAGCTGCGTAGTGGTAATGATATATTCGATATGGTCAAGGACCTAGAAGTAATCTTTGGTAAGGCTGCTGGCAGCCAACCAGTTCCGTACGGCCCTGATAAGCGCGCACCCATGTGGAAGAAGAAATCTATATTTTGGGAGCTATCCTATTGGAAAGTTTTAGAGGTCCGGTCTTCGATCGACGTGATGCACGTGACAAAGAATCTCTGTGTCAATCTGCTATGCTTCCTGGGCGTGTATGGGAAGTCCAAAGATACGCCAGAAGCACGGGAGGACCAGCAACGTATGAAAGACCCAAGCAACAAGCACACAGATACAGGGCGCCATTACTTAAGCAGCTACGCTCTTACTAAAGCAGAGAAGGAAATATTCTTTGAAGTCCTTTATAGTATCAAGGTTCCGTCTGGCTTCTCGTCGAATATAAAGGGGATAATAAACATGACAGAGAAAAAATTCCAAAACCTGAAGTCTCATGACTGCCACGTGATTATGACGCAGTTGCTTCCGATTGCATTGAGGGGGCTTCTACCGGAAAATGTTCGAGTACCCATTGTGAAGCTATGTGCATTCATGAACGCAATATCTCAGAAGGTAATCGATCCAGAAATTCTGACAAGATTACAGAGGGATGTGGTTCAGTGTCTTGTTAGTTTTGAGTTGGTGTTCCCACCATCCTTATTCAACATTATGACTCATCTCCTGGTTCACCTATGTGAAGAGATTCATATTCTTGGTCCGGTATTTCTACACAATATGTTCCCCTTTGAGAGGTTCATGGGAGTCTTGAAGAAATATGTTCATAACCGTGCTAGGCCAGAAGGAAGCATCTCGAAGGGCTATGGAACAGAGGAGGTCATTGGGTTCTGTGTTGACTTTATTCCTGACCTTAAGACAATTGGTGTTCCTGAATCGCGGCATGAGGGGAGACTGAGGGGAAAAGCAACGCTGGGAAAGAAAACAATGATACCTAGGGACAGGCATTCTTTGACCAAAGCACACTACACAGTTCTACAAAATTCTATGTTCATGGCAACGTATCTCCAGGAACACAAGAATATTGTACGGTCTGCAAACCCGGGGAAGGATGACTCATGGATTAAACGCAAACACATGGAGACTTTCGGAAGTTGGTTGGAAACACATCTTATAAATGACACCACTGTTGAAGATCAGCTGTACATGTTGGCAGGGTCACCATCTTCGACTATTGGGAGTTTTCAAGGGTACGAGATAAATGGGAATACATTTTACACGATATCCCAAGATAAGAAGAGCACCAACCAAAACAGTGGTGTCCGCTTTGATACAACAAACGAGAATGGAAAAAATGACACATACTATGGTTACATAGAGGAGATATGGGAACTTGACTATGGACCTTCTTTTAAGATCCCTTTGTTCAAGTGCAAATGGGTCAACCTGAATGGAGAAGGGGTAAAGGTAGACCCGCTTTATGGAATGACAACAGTGGATCTCAACAATATTGGTTACAATGACGAACCATTCGTCCTAGCCAATGATGTGGCTCGGGTCTTCTATGTGAAGGACATGTCTTCCAGACCGAGGAAAAGAAAAAATAAGGAAACAAATTCATCATACGATGAGCCGAAGCGTCACATAGTTCTCTCAGGGAAAAGAAACATCGTGGGAATCGAGGACACGACAGACATGTCAGAATATTATAATAAGTTTGTTGAAATTCCACCCTTCACAGTGAAAGCTGACCCCACCATCCCGTTAAATAATGAAGATGCTCCATGGTTACGGCCGAAGCGATCATAAGCAAGGGACACGAAGAAAATTCAGAAGACTAGATAGGGATGTTGTTGGTGATGTGTAATAATAAACGTGGAATACATGATCATAGTTCTTATAACGTAGTATGAACGAGATTTTGTTAGCCAAAATGATATTTATACATATTCTGTGATTATGAATGGAGTATGTGCAAGTTTGACCAATAATTTGTATTGATCAGTCAAAAGCTGGCAAGCATTGAGTGCTTGACAACTATGACCAGCCTGACTTTATTATTATTCCAACCAGCGGCACACCCACCCACTTTTCTGTTTCTTACTCCTCCGTCTGTTGGTGATGTGTAATAATAAGCGTGGAATACATGATCATATAGTTCTGTTTGATCAGTATTTTGTATTGACCGGTAAAAAGCTGACAACTATGACCAGCCTGACTTCATTATTATTCTAACCAGCGGCACACCCACCCACTTTTCTGTTTCTCTCTCCTCCGTCTGTTGGTGATGTGTAATAATAAGCATGGAATACATGATCATATAGTTCTGTTTGATCAGTATTTTGTATTGACCTGTAAATGACGCAAAGGGTTGCACCTCTGCGGTTACTTTGGCAAGATGCTAATGCATACACTCCTGCACTGTTTGAGATTTTCAGATTAGAATTTGAACTGATCTTGGATTGCGTGGTCTATAACTGTGGCGAAATTGGACCCATATCCGAGTATGAGATAACTGTCAAAAACAGGCGTCGGGGTCATTTTGTTAGATTCGACTCATCAGAATACATTTGTAGCTGCAAGAAGTTTGAAAATGTAGGTCTTCCGTGTTGCCAGGTACTGAAGGTTCTTGAGATCAGAAATATCAAAGAAATTCCACCACACTATGTTTTGAAAAGATGGCGAAAGAATGCTCAGAGTAAACCTTCGAAGGAAAACTATTGTTTTTCTGTTGTAGACGAAGATCTCAAATTCACCGTGTCAATAAGGTACAACTCGCTTTGTCGACCTTTATATAAATCACCCGGGATGCCTTGTATGCTCTGGACTAACTCGGAAGATCACGAGAGAAAACAAAAATTGTAAGATATTTATATTCATATTATATACAAATGGTAAAATAATTAATAGTTTCAATAGTTAGAATAATTATTTAGTTAAACAAAAAATGGATTTGAATTAGTTATGCAAATTCTAGCATTTTTCATGTTGAAATTTTTCTCAAATTCGAAAGTACATAGAAGTTGTTAATGTGCAAACTTAACAATTTTCAAATTTTGGCGCTAAAAAATTTTGGGCGCGCAGGGTGCCACCAAAATTCGAAATATGTTTTTGGTCTCGGCCCGTGGTACCAACCGGGACCAAAGGGGCTCTAGTCCCGGTTGGTGGCACGGGCCGGGACTAGAGGCCCAGTTGTATAAATATCTCGAACCTCTCTCCAGGCCGAGCGACCACCCAGGACAGCGGACATGGCTTGGCGAAGCCCTGCCGGCGGCGGAACGAGTAGGAAGATCCCGCCGGCGCTGGTTCCGCCGGCGGGGTTGGACTAGGGACACGTTGGACTAGGGACACAAATATATATTAAAAAAGGCCCGGGGGCCTTGCTTACATAGGGGGCGCCGCGGCCACAGGCGGCCGGCCGTACTTACATATAGTGGGCGGCGGCGCGGCCACAGGCGGCCGGCCGTTTCTTGGGGGGGTGGGTAGCTTAGCCTAGGGGGGGCGCACCGGCGCCGGCCTACTCCTCCTCGTCGGAGGAGATGCAGTGATAGGGTGGTGGCTGCCACAGGTGGGCAGGCGGCTGGGGCGGGCCCGCCGTGGCTGCGGAGGCATCGGGGGCGCGTGCGCAGGCGGCGGCAGCTCCTCCGGCGACCATACGCCGCCTGTCCAGGCCCAGCTCATCCCGTACTCCAGGCCGGGGGGCAGCGGCTGTGGTGGCGGCTGGTCCTTGGAGGCCTCCATGTCGGCGTACATGGTCTGCCACCAAGGGGCAGGCACCGAAGGGGGCGGGGGCGGCATGGCGTTGGCGTCGGCGGCGGCGGCGGCCAGGACCTGCTCCCACCGCTTGACCTCGTCCTCGATGATGGAGCGACGGGAGGCCTCGTAGGCCTCCTCCAAGCTGTCCCGGAGCTCGGGGTCCTCGTCCTCGGGGATGGCGTCGCCGATGTCCTCAAGGAGCCACAGCTCCGGCTCCCTGCCCCTTTGTGGAATTAAATTAGTTATGCAAATTCTAGCATTTTTCATGTTGGAATTTTTGTCAAATTCGAAAGTATATAGAAGTTGTGCAAACTTAACCATTTTCAAAATTTGGCGCTAAAAAATTTTGGGCGCGCAGGGTGCCACCGAAATTCGATATTAGTTTTTGGTCCCGGCCCGTGGTACCAACCGGGACCAAAGGGGATCTAGTCCCGGTTGGTGGCACGGGCCGGGACTAGAGGCCCAGGTGTATAAATATCTCGGCCCTCTCTCCAGGCCGAGCGAACACCCAGGACAGCGGACATGGCTTGGCGAAGCCCTGCCGGTGGCGGGAACGAGTAGAAAGATCCCGCCGGCGGGGTTGGGCTAGGGACACGTTAGACTAGGACACAAACATATATTAGAAAAAGGCCCAGGGGCCTTGCTTACATATATAGGGGGCGGCGCGGCCACAGGAGGCCGGCCGTGCTTACATATAGCGGGGCGGCGCGGTCACAGGCGACCCGCCGTGCTCATATAGGGGGCGGCGGCGCGGCCACAGGCGGCCGGCCGTTTTCTTGGGGGGGGGTGGTGGGTAGCTTAGTCTAGGGGGGGCGCACCGGCGCCGACCTACTCCTCCTCATCGGAGGAGATGCACTGGTAGGGGGTGGCTGCCACAGGTGGGCAGGCGGCTGGGGCGGGCCCGCCGGGGGCTGCGGAGGCATCGGGGGCGCGTACAGCGGTGGCGAGGGCAGCACCTCCTGCGGCGACGGCGGTGGCGGGGGCAGCTCCTCCTCCTCCGGCGACCATACGCCGCTGGTCCAGGCCCAGGTCATCCCGTACTCCAGGCCGGGGGGGCAGCGGCTGTGGCGGCGGCTGGTCCTCGGACGCCTCCAGCTCGGCGTTCATTACCTGCCACCAAGGGGCAGGCGCCGAAGGGGGCGGGGGCGGCGGCATGGCGTTGGCGTCGGCGGCAGCGGCGGCCAGGACCGCCTCCCACCGCTTGACCTCGTCCTCGAGGAGGGAGCGGCGGGAGGCCTCGTAGGCCTCCTCCATGCTGTCCCGGAGCTCGGGGTCGTCGTCCTCGGGGATGGCGTCGCCGTCGTCCACCAGGAGCCAAAGCTCCGGCTCCCTCCCCGGCGGTGGCGCGGGGTAGTCTTCGGTGCTCACCTCCTCGGCTGTGGGGATGTAGGAGCGGCGGCGCTGCTCGTGCTCCTGCTGGAGCCAGGTGGCCCAGTAGGGGGAGCTCCGCGCGTACGCGCGGTCCCTGAGGAGGCGGGCCGGCAGGAGCGCGCGCCGACGGTCAATCTCCTCGCCCAGGGCCTCTCTGCTGGACGGGGCCGGCGGCACGGGAATGCGCTGCGGGTTCAGGTGCCAGCCGTCCGGAAGGTGGACGTCCGGCCAGAACACCGGCGTGTGGCGTTCCCAGTGCCACTCGGCCTCCTCCTTCCGGACGTACCGGCGGAAGCGCTTGCCCTTGGGCGCGCCGCGGGGCGGCGCGCGTGACGCCGGAGGCGGAGCGGGGACGCGCGGCTGCCCGCCGATGCGGATGCCTCCCAGGCCGAAGCCGAAGGCCTCCGCCGGCGGCAGTGGAACGCCGGAGCGCGCGCCGCTCGAGGACCCGGCCTCGTGGTCGTTCCGGGGGCGCTTGCCGCTCGAGAACCAGCGGGACATGGTGGCTAGGGTTGCTTTGGCTGGGGCGCGGCCGGGGTGGATGGGTTGTACGGGCGGCGGGGGCCCTTTATAAAGGACCCGGGGGAGGCTGGCATGCCAACCGGCGGCCGGAACGTGGCGGCGGTTGCAGGCGGCCATGAATGCGGGGCGGGAGCCGAGGCGTGGCGGCGGTTGCAGGTGGGCACGCGCGCGTGGGGTAGTGGAGGAGGGTGGGAAGACGAGGCGACAGTGGGCCCTTTGACCGTCCCTGTGGTCTTAATTTAAGGGACCGGGCGAGCCAGCCACTAGGCCGCTGGCCAGTGGCCCCTTTCGACCCCTGCGAACCGTTGACCGAATATAATAAAAGACGCGGGCCAGTGGGCCCTTTTGACAAAAAATGTGGCCAGTGGGCTTAATTAAGGACGTGGGCCTGGACGCGGTTGGGGAAGGGGAGGCCGGTTGGGGATTGCGAGACAGGAGCCCAAAAAACGAAACGAAAAAAACCTGCCGCGGCAGGGGAAAATTGGCGGGATATATTTTTTTTTTCAAAAAAGTATCCATCCCGGTCCCTAAAACGAACCGGGACGAACTCCCTGGCCGTCCCTGGCCCAGGTTCGCCACGTGGGCCATCCTTACCATCCCGGGTCCTGGCACAACCGGGACCAATGGGGGAGGGCCATTTGTCCCGGCTAGCCCATCCCGGTTGCACAACCGGGACAACTGACCCTCACGACCCGGGACAAATGGCCCTGTTTCCACTAGTGCTAGAAGCATGTTCTCTACTAATGCCTTCATCGGGGTGCCCGAAACTGGGTACTCACTCCCTCCTCAAATAAGTGTAAATTTACCTTTAGGATGTCGAAGAATTTATTATTTGACCAATTTTAAGAAAATCTGACGACCAGGACTAGAATATTTGACCATTTTGAAATGTAGTTTTATAATATGTATATTCCAAACCATATATGTTGATGTTATTTTTTATAAAAATATCAAAATTTAAAAAGTTTGACCTAAACAAATTTCGGAAGTACACTTTTTTGAGAACGGAGGTCGTACATCGATGTCTATGTGCATGTTCATCATGATCGACACTTACCTGTTGGATTGAGCCCCTACCAAAAAATGTCTCTTCGTGTCGGCGAAGGTGCGATTGCAATAGGAGCTAAAAATCATCGTTCGAAATTTGGCACGCTAGGTAGGGAGCACCCGTTAGTAGAATATATCTACATCAGTGAAATCATTGTCTACATTAGAAACTATCTCAAGGTCGACCAAAAGCGTGAAAATTTTCAACCAAAAAACTTGGATCTCAACACATCACCCATAGCGCGCAGATCGCAGGACAACAGAGATAACTGTTTTGTGAACATCCCTAATAGATCCTCAGAAATTATCTTATGTCTCGTCAAGCTACGACAATTAGATCTTCTCCTTGGACAATGTACACCGTAGTATTGTCAGAAGCCTAGCAGAATTCCGCGCAATCTCGGCTCTAGATGGTGCAATAAGTTTCAGAGTTTTACTGGCGCGGTGGTGTTTTGGCACCATGAAGCATATGCTCCCAATTTCTAAAATGCATTTTTATGGATTTAAAATGTCAGAAATTTTGGAGAAGAAACTACGTGTGTACATGTCGATGATTTGTGTGCTCACGAAACAGTTTCACGGAAAAACGATATTTCCGTGTTGTGCATAAGAAAGACAAAAAAAATTTATGGTAAAAAGAAAAATTTCACGAGACATTTTTTACATAGACCATAAACATGTTGCTTTTTCACAAAATTTAACGTGGACTTTTTAACACGGAATGTTGAGATGAAGAGACCAAATGTTTATTTCGAACTTTTTAACATTTGAAAATATTTTCGAGCGATAAGACGACATACTACCGTGTGCCAAGTTGAATTTGTATCCTCTGTTTCTATATGGACTCTAGATGGCGTGCGATTTTGTAAAGAAACGTTTTTTCATTTGGCCTGTGTAAAAAACACAAATCTATGTCGTGTGGCTATGGCTACCTAGGAGCAAAAAATTGTCTTTTTTACCGTAGCCAACGTAAATACAAAGTCATCACGAAACTTACTTGTCGTATATTGGATTTGCATTACCTATGCATCTGGTTTTTTACAGATTTGTTTAACTTTTGAAAAGTGGTTAAAATCGACATTTCAAACCAAAAAAAAACTATTGGCGGGGATAATATTGGCACCGTGGAGACCGGCCGCCGGTTCACATCAGCCGCGCTCCTCAAATTGGGGCCAAAGAGACACCACAAAAGCGGTGTGGACTACTGGAGTCATCTCCTTATTGGCCCACCTTGTCCACAGCCCGTGGGCTTTAGATGCCCGAGTCTGGTCAACGAAGGGGCTGCCCCAGTCCCAGTACGCCGCCTCCGTCTCCGCCAACGGCCGCCGCGGCTTTCCTCCGCCGCCGCGGCTCTGTTTCCAACCCTCTGAAACCGAAACTGTAGCAGCTCGATGGCAGCCATCCTACGAAGATCCACCCACACGGCGGCGGCGGAGTTGCTCCGGCGTCCGCCGCGCGGCGCCGCTGGACGGCTCGCGCGGTTCCTGGGGGCCGGAGCATCCGCTGCTTCTCACTGTACTGGACCATTCGTGCGAAACATTTCTACTGTGCTTGTGAGATCGATGTGTAGTGTGAACTTATATGCTTCCTGAATGACCTGACCCAGATGCCGCGGACTTCGTGCCGTGGCGCAACGGCGGCGGCGTGCTGCATCGGGCGGCGTCCATCGACCCCACTGCTGTCGTGGAGGCCGGCGCCGTGGTGCATTCCGGCGCTGTGATCGGCAAGGAGGTCGTCGTCGGCGCCGGGACCGTGGTCGGGCCTTCCGTGTCGGTCGGACAGTCCACTAGGATCGGGTATGGTGTTACTTAGGATTTTATATACGTCCTGAAGCAAGCTCTGTTTGTTTCTGCATAATATGAATTCTGTGTTGCTATGTTCAGGTACAATGTTGTCCTGAGCAACTGCTCCGTGGGCGAGTCCTGTACTATTCACAATGGCGCTTGCATCGGTCAAGATGGTGAGTGACTTGATCACCTAGTGTCGCAAAATATCTCACCCGGTTGACATGTAATGTTCTATGATCTAGGGCTCATGTTTATGCTAGGAACAGAGTGTCAGCTTGTGAGCTGATCGCTGTTCTATTTTTATGGCGCCTGTTGGCTAGTCTGACACACACCTCATTTTTTTGGATCGGTCAAGACGGTGAGCAAATCTTGCACCTACCTACTGTTGCAAACATGCCATGTGGTAGACATGATATATCTTGTAAAAACTGCAAAGAACACGGCACATTGTATCTGATACTTGCGCACGCTATGATATGAAAAAAAAAATGAAAGTTGCAGCTTGTGAGCTAAATGCATAATTCCAGTTCAATTACCCCCTTTGGCTAGTCACACACACCTCATTTGTCGTGGGTGCCAAATCTTATTTGATCCGTGTATTGTTGACTTTTGAGTTTCCTTTTTTTTTCTCTTATACTTGGTGAATGGTAAATATGGATTTATACACTAGTAAACTACTCTGTCAACCGATAGGACATGGTATCTGACGCTATGTACTTATCAGTTGCTAATGTATCTCTTACAGGTTTTGGTTTCTTTGTGGACGAGGATGGACAGATCAAGAAGAAACCACAGGCTAGTCCTCACCACCATCACCCTGTTTACCTTTTGTGAAGTTGATGAATCACTACTCAGTAGTTTCCAGATTGAGGGGTAGTGAAATTATTATTGGGTTCAGAGGTGAATGATTCTTTTAAACTTGTGTTAGAGAAAATCTGCTACTCCACCCTACAGTCTCAGATAGGTATAGTTAAGGAAAAACTGAGTCTGAATTTTTTTTTGCCGTTATGCAGTATACTTGCCTAACAAGTGACAACTAAAGAAAAAATGAAGTCCTGACATAATGCTGTGATATGGAAAAAATATGTGTTAAAACAGTTGTTCACAAAGTAGCCCCTATACTGACAAACTCTGTATGTGGTATAATTCTAGAGTTCTTTTGTAAATGCTATTGGGTTATCAAATCAAAATGTAGGCCAGCATTAAAAAGTTCTGTTTTTGGCAGGTGCTTTACGCAAGAATCGGAGACAATGTGGAAATAGGTGCTAATACATGCATTGACAGAGGCAGGTAACTTGCCACCTTTCTTATCCTGTCTAAATTATGTACTCGTTCAATGTATAATAGTTGCAAGCTCTGTACAGAGAATGTGTAGCTTGGTGAAGCCAGATATTCTGCTAGCTACTGCATAATTGATCTCATATACTTAACATTTTGAAGTATCAATTCTTTTCATGTGATTATATGTTTTACTGCAGTTGATTTTTGCTGAAAACTTTCTTCAATATTTATTAATTGCAGTTGGAGAGACACAATGATTGGAGATGACACGAAGATTGACAATCTGGTTCAGGTATTATTTCCCCTGCTTTAGTCATTAGACTCTTCTATGTTTTTTTTTTTAATTGGCATCTCTCTTGCAGATAGGTCACAATGTGGTAATAGGGAAGTGCTGCATGATTTGCGGGCAAGTAGGGATTGCTGGTTCTGCAACGTATGCATACCTTCTCGTTGATGAAGTGTTATTTTCATTCATCTTAGGTGTGTCAAGTAAATCCTTCCTGTATTTTTTTGATATATTTCCTATTATGTACACACAGGTTGGGGGACTACGTCACGTTAGGTGGTAGGGTGGCAATCCGGGATCATGTCTCTGTTGCTTCAAAGGTGCTGCATTCCCAGCTCTGTGCTTTCAGCCTTGCTTTATTTTGATTCCAAAATACATGTGAGTTCCATGCAATTTTGTGTCGTTCTGCGCCATGACCTAGCTGCATTGCTCGCCATACTCGTGTGGTCAAAGGTTCTTCAAAACTAGTTTGGGTTGCAGAAAAGCATGCCTTTGTTTTCTTCCTGTTAAGCAGTTGATTGTCATCTAGGAAATTCATGCGTGACTTCATCATCATATCTACTTGAGGGCCTGAATCAGGCACTTCTAACCCTCTTGCCTAAGCGCCCGGATGCGGCTGCTATTGGGGACTACAGGCCTATCAGTCTTATACATATTTTTGCCAAAGTGGTGGCAAAGACGCTGTCCCTTAGGGTGGCCCCCCTCATGGGCAGGTTGGTGGAGAAAAACCAGAGCGCCTTCATACGCGGGCGCTCCATTCACGACAACTTCATGCTGGTCCAACAGACAGCTAGACTGTTGCACAGGCTCAAGGAGCCTAGGGTGATGCTGAAGCTGGATATCGCTAAGGCCTTCGACTCCGTCTCCTGGGCCCTGCTCTTTGAGGTGCTCCAAAAGCTTGGGTGTGGCCCGAGGTTCAGAAATTGGGTGGCAATCCTCCTCGCCACTGCAAACACGAGGATATTGCTCAATGGTGAACCGGGGCCTCCCATCTGGCACCGTCGGGGCTTGAGACAGGGTGACCCCCTCTCGCCACAACTCTTTGTTCTGGTCATCAAAACCATGAACCTCCTGCTGGCAAAGGCCGCGGAAACGGGTGTTCTCGGGAGGGTGGCGCGCCAAGATCTCTCCACAACGGTCTCGCTTTATGCAGACGACGTGGTCATCTTCTGCCACCCAGACGTGGGCGAACTGGGCACGGTCCGCGACATTCTATCGCTCTTCGGAGAAGCCTCGGGACTAAGGACCAACTTCGCCAAATGCTCAGTGTCCCCCATCAGGTGTGGAGACGGGGTCGCCAACCTGGCGGCCACAACGATGGGATGCCAACTCGCACAATTCCCGGTGCGATATCTGGGTATCCCCCTTGGACTCCGTCGCTTGTCGGGCGAGTCCCTCCAACCCCTCGTCGACAGGCTAGCAGACCAACTACCCACCTGGAAGGCGGCAATGATGCCCAAGGCGGGAAGGCTCGCTCTAATCAAGGCAGTTCTTGCGGCGATCCCGTTGCACCAACTCGTGGTGCTAAGCTCAAACAAGAAATGGTTGAAAAAGATGGAGCAAATCTTTCGCGGATTCTTATGGGTGGGTAGAGCCGAAGCCAAGGGTGGCCACTGCCATGTGAACTGGCCTCGGGTCTGCCGACCGCTGCGACTAGGAGGCCTAGGGATCCCGGACTTGGCCCGCACATCCACAAGCCTCAGGGTTCGGTGGTTGTGGCGGATGCGTACGGACCCTGACCGCCCGTGGCGCGGGTTGGACATGCAATTCACCAAGGAGGAAATAGGCATCTTCGAGTCCTCCACGGAGATGGTGCTGGGTGATGGCGCCACTGCGCTATTTTGGGAGGATAAGTGGCTCAATGGTCGGGCGCTTAAGGAAGTGGCACCGGCTCTACTAGCGCGCATACCCAAGAGGCGCAGGAAGTGCAGGACGGTGCGAGAGGCGCTGCTGGAGCGCCGGTGGATCTCCGACATCTCGGGGGCCCTGGACCCTTTAGCCCTCTGGCAATACGTCCAAACCTGGAGATACATACAAGACGTTCAGTTGACAGAGACACCGGATAGATTGGTTTGGCGATGGACCTCGGACGCCATTTATTCCTCTAAATCGTGTTACGAAGCCATGTTTCATGGGTCTATCGAATTACGATCCTGGAAGCTTAATTGGAAGACTTGGGCCCCGCCTAGGGTGAAGTTCTTCGTCTGGTTAGCCTGCTTGGACCGCTGCTGGACTGGGGTGAGGTTACAGAGCCGCGGCCTCCCCCACCATCCGCGCTGCCCACTTTGTGACCAGGAGGTTGAAACGATGTCCCACATTCTCACTGGGTGCTCGTTCTCACGAACGATTTGGCACGAGGTGCTGTCCTGGATTCGATCTACCTCGAGGCCTCCGGTTGTGGAAGACGACTTCGTCGACTGGTGGTCGCGGGCTCTAAGGTCCACCCCACGTCCTCTGCGCAAGGGTACTTCGTTGATCCTGCTCACAGCGTGGTGGATCTGGAAGCAGCGGAACGCGGTCGTCTTCGACAACGCGAGTCCCTCAGTTCGCGCCCTGATGGAAACCATCAAGACTGAGGCTTGAGATTGGGTGAGCGCGGGGGCGAGAGGCCTCGGACTTCTTCTCCCCTAGTCTAGGTGTGTGGAGTTGAGTTGTAATGTGTGGGGCCGCCTCGTCTAAGGCTTGTACATAACTTTTTCTTTCTACCAATGCAATGAAACGCAAAGCTTTTGCGTTTTCGCGAAAAAAATCATATCTACTTGTGACATCAAATAAATGCTCAGCCAAACATACATTTCTGCCCTGCTAACAATTGTGGCAAAGCATCCAGATAGCACTCATCCAGATATCTGACCTCACAAATTTTTTCTGTTCAGTATTTATTTACACTGCGCTCATGAATTTATATGTTGCAGGTTCGACTGGCTGCAAATAGTTTAGTGACAAAGGACATTCAAAAGCCTGGTGATTACGGTGGATTTCCAGCAGTATGTATTTTTGTCATAACAATAACCATACAAATTTCTGTTCCTCTTTATTTTACCTCTCTAGTTACTAAATACCCAATATTCTGTAATTTAGGTCCCAGTAAATGAATGGCGGCGGCAGACTGTGAACCTGCGTTTACTTTCGAAGAAACACAGTAGATAGTATCTCGGCAATCATATGATCAAAACATGTTGTAATTTCATTCTTGGCAATCATGTGCAATCTCTATTGATGCGTGTATCTAAAGGGAGTATGGCACTGAGAAACATGGTTTGGGTGCGCAGAACAATGAATTGTGGGATTTATCATATGAGAAGAACAAGATATTACCGGCCCTTTAACCAAGCTACTTGTGTCTCCCCCCAACAACTGGATGCTTTTTAGAATACATATTGATGCCAAGTTAAAGGTCTTGCAGATGCAGACATACTTTTAGCGGGTTATCTTCCAAACACATATCTATGCATCTAAATAAGAAAATGAAAAATTACAGGGCGTTGAAGTAGTTCTGCTAATCTTTTTCTCTCTCTTATTTTGGTCCTATGTATGCGCGGTCGGATGCTCCGCTACTCAGGTTATTTTGAATTAAGATGTACAGTTCATGTCAGTTGAACTACCAGTATGTACTTCTAACTTCAATGCATAGCTAGTCCTGTTCACAAAGGAGTGAAAACTAGCTGTTTGACCCAAAAGTTACCTGATGATGTTTTGAGCACCTTCAGCAGTTGAGCAGACATTGTTAGTGATCTCAACAAACCACAACATATGTCTCTAAACTTACAGCAGCTTTCCTATTTTACTTCATGAAGCAGAGTGCTCGGTAACATAGTTTTTTAGAAAAACATTAGGAGAGTGTTCTACTGTATATGTGTATTAAAAATTAGGACATATGTACAGGCAATCTATGCTGTTTCAGGTTACCTGTTACAGGTCATAGGATTCTTTCCTGGCTCTATGTTAAACTAATTACTCACTGTGAAAATTCTCTAGGATATAAAAAAGTCCCTGTTAAGCTGCGAAGGTAAAGTAATATGCTATTAGTTCCTTCATAGTAAAAAACTAGGTTTACTAAGCTTCTCGTTATGAGCTGGCTCCTTCTGGACCTTGACACCAGTGCCTTCTTTTCACTGGTTGCATACAAGTTTACTGGTGCGTTCTTGTTCGGGGACTCATTACGTCTTTCAGGGAAGTTATTAAGGAATCACGGTGGCCAGTTTCTGCAATAACATACCCTTGCTGGGGAGGTGTATAAACTTCATCTACAACATCCTCTTACTGTTTGCTCTCTGTTATATTATATTTCGGTCGTGTTCAGTATGGACTATGCTGACTACTGGGTCTCACATGTGCTTGTTAGAGCTAGGTCCATGTATTTATTTTTCGAGTGATGCCCATGTATTTTGTTATTTTAGGTGAGAATAAAGTGTGAGAACGCAGAAAATATGCTGGCCTGAATTAGTGGAAACTTTAAGGCTGAGAACCTGCTTTATTGATTTTGGACGGAGAGGGCAGGATTCGTGGGTCTAAAGGCACACATGGCGCCAACCATCTAAAATGCTTACACCACAAGCAAAGTTGTGAATAAAATCACTGATTGATAATATGCGACACTTGGATTATTTTATGTTAATTTGTGAGTCTAACGAGGTGTTCTGAATACAATTTTTTAGCTTTTTAGGGTCAGAACCTGCTTTACTGATTTAAAACGGAGAGGCCAGAGCCTGGTGGGTCTAAAGGCCACATGACACCCACGATCTAAAGAGATTATTGATTTAGAATGGAGAGGGCAAAGCTGTGAGAGTGGCTTTGAGGGAAGCTTAATGCAAATCTTTCGGAAGTTGCTTGATCCAGGGCTATCAGAAGCTTGCAGAACGGGCGTGTCTGGAAGTCAGTCGAGCTGCAGACAGTGGCACACCAGCAAGCTGATTGCCGGAAATCCTGCATGGCCGTTGATTTTGCACTAGTTGGAAAATGATGGTGTAAGTTGGTCCTGAAACCACTCTCTCTGTCACTGTTTGCTTTTTTTTAAGCCTTAAATTTTCTCCCGTTGTTCCTATGTATTTGCAGATCGAAAGGCTATATGCAAACTCGCAAACAAGGAAGACCCTGCATCTACATCTTTCACTAGTGAATTTTCTTCAACCCTTCAAAAATCAGACTGCTGTCAACGACGTTCCGTGCCTCTGCTTCTCCTGCATCCGCTGCACCAAGCTGGTACGTGGTTACCATTAGTTTGGCGTTAGGATAATTAAATACTCCAACATGACTACATTAGCATGAAACTTCCTAGGATGGCATATCTCTTAGAAAGATACAACTGGACAGCAGCTTCAATTCGCTATATTATAGTTCACTGACGAAGAGAATTGTACACTTAATGCCATAGAATCAAACCCCTCCTATAACCCATCGCCAGTCCTCATACATTAAATATTTGTAGGAGCAGGGGAGGACGGCGATCATGGAGGCCTTGCAATGGATCATCTCGGTCGGGACTAGCTTCTTTGAAGCGATACAGCTGAGTAATGACTTGTCCCGTCTCCGGAGCAGCTTACCCAAAGCTCACATCCTCATCAATCATGGCGAGTGGGGCAGATTCAAGAACAAGAACCTGGCTCTCTTGCTGTCACAACTCAAGGACACCACCTTTGATGCTGAGGACCTTCTCCGCGAGTTCGCTGACCAGGAGCTCCGACAGAAGATGGAGGATACCGGCCGAAACAGAGCAGGTCAACTTGTCTCTTCCTCGTATAATCTTGCCAAGAGTTTTCTTATTGGTAGCAAAACAAGATTGAAGGAGGCCCAGGGTAAGCTTGACATGGTTATGGCTGATACCGAGGCAGCACTTAATCTCATGGGTTTAAATGTTGAGCCTGCAATGCTAGGCAAGCCGCTCATGCCAGAAACAAGTTCAGTGATAGGCGTGCCTCAAGTATATGGTCGCAACGAAGAGCGGGATCTAGTGATTGATAGACTGGGTGTGACAATTGGACGTGACAAAGAACGAGACCATGCCATCAAGTTACTGGGTGTGCCAGTCACCAGATATGCAAAGACTGCTGGAAAGAAAGGAGCACCAATAGACATGGGCGCAGTTGCACCTGCATCCAGAGATGCTAAGCGACTAAAAGCAGAGAGTAGCGATGGTGTTACCACCGATACCAACTGTTGTACTGGCCATGTCCCCATCTTGCCAATAGTTGGCATTGGCGGGGTAGGGAAGACTACCTTGGCTCAATACATCTATAGTGACAAAAGGGTGCAAACCCACTTTGATGTGAGGCTGTGGGTCTGTGTATCTGATATCTTTGACAACAGAAGGATAATACAAGAAATCATTGAATCCATCAGTGGGGAAGAATTTAAGTGTTCAGGCAGTTTGGATGCTCTTCATATGGAACTGAAGAAGCAGTTGATGAGCCAAAAGTTTCTTTTGGTGTTGGATGATGTGTGGCCGATAGATAACATTGAATGGGAGGCATTCTTTGCACCATTCAAGCTTGGATTTGATGGCAGCATGGTCTTGCTTACTACGAGATTTCCAAAAGTTGCTAATCTTGTCAGCACTGTTAAGCCAATTGAACTTGAAGGTCTACCTAGTGATATATTTTGGGAGTTTTTCAGAAAGTGTGCATTTGGTAAGAAGGAACCAGAGTTATATCCTCAGCTGCAAAACATTGGTCGCAGCATTGCTCACAAGTTGTGTGGTTCTCCTCTAGCTGCCAAAACTCTTGGACGATTGTTGAGCATGGAGCTGACGCAACAACATTGGAGGACTATCCAGAACAGCCAACTGTGGGAGCTACCATATCAAGAGAATGAGATATTACCAGCCCTTCAGCTGATTTACTTGTATCTCCCATGGGAACTAAAGAGATGTTTCTCAGTTTGCTCAATCTTTCCGAAAGATTATAGCTTTGAAAGATCTGAGATAGTTGAATTTTGGGTGGCGCAGTGCTTGGTTGAATCAGATGGGAGCATGCGCCTTGAAAATATCGGGTGTCGTTATCTTGATGATTTAAGAAGCAGGTTCCTTTTTCAAACTGACCCTAAGTACCCTAAGGAAAATCGATATGTGATGCATGACTTGATCCATGACATGGCCCAGTTTGTTTCAGTGGATGAGTGCTTCTTGATACAAGGTTTGAGCTACAAGAATAGGAGGAGAATACCACAAACAGTTCGCCATTTGTCAATTGAGGTGGATAATGAAGCAGCAAGCATTATGGGAGGCATTCAACATTGGAATAAATTGCATTCTCTTAGGTTCGGTATGAGTTTAAAGATCGAGGTTTCGTGGCTCAAGCATCTCTCAAACATTCTATTTTTATGTCTAAAAGGTTGCACGCTGTTGAAGCTACCGGAAAGCATATGTGAGTTGAATATAATAGTCTTCGTGGTCTTGACATATCTGATAGTTGTATACAAGGAATACCCGAGAAATTTTGGTGCCTTTACAGCCTACAATATTTTTATGCCTCAAGTTTGCAATCAGTTCATCATGACATTACAAAACTATTTAACTTGCACCGTATAGCATTGTCATCCAAAGCCATGAGGGAGCTTTCAAAAATAAGCGGACTTGGAAATATGTCGTCTCTACAGAACTTGCGGTATTTCACAGTTGGAACAAAGGAGGGATGCCGAATTGGTGAGCTGAAGCACATGAATCAGCTTAGTGGAAAGCTCAATCTCTATAATTTAACTGGTGTAGCAACTTGGAAAGAAGCTTCTGAGGCTAGGCTTGTTAATAAGCAATACCTCAAGGAACTGGACCTAGAGTGGCAGGCGCGTTGCTGCAAATTGAGGAGTCATGATGGTGCAGCTCTGGAAGGCTTGAATCCTCCTTCGAGTATTGAAAGACTTGCAATCACAAGATATGGGGGTGATAGCTTTTCTCCAAGTTGGTTAAAGCAAGAAAACCTACCTTCTTTAAGAATTCTTAGTATTGCCTTTTGTCCTGGAATCGAAAGTATAGTTCTACAAAGGAGGGCGCCAAACAACGTTGAAGCACCCACATCTTCTGATGCTGGTGTTTCAGGTTGTTCAGTGGGTGTTGGTAATACAAATCAAGCTACTGTCAATAGCAGCAATTTCTCGGCATAACAGAGCTTTATAAGCATCACCACTTTAGATCTTAAGTTTTGTAGTAAGCTGACAAACCTTGACCAGTGCTTGTCCCCGGAATATCTTCCATCCATCCAATCCATACGACTTATATCGTGTAAAAGTCTAGAATCACTACCCATCCACAAATTTGGGGGGTTTGTTTGCCTGCGAGACTTGGAAATAACCCGTTGCGGAATCTTGAGATGCAAAGAAGCAAGTTTTCCCCATTCACTCCAACGACTCACTATTTCCCATAGCTGCGAGCTTGACAAGTCAATAAAGCCAGGTTGCTTAGAGCACCTTGCCTCTCTTACAGTTCTACAACTAGTACACTGCTACAACATGGAGTCCATTCTACTGAACTCAACCAACACAAATAATCTGAAGGTTCTAGTTCTTGAAACCTGCTATCGGTTAGCTTCCATCGGAGGATCGCATTCTCTTTCATCCATACCGCATGTCGACATATCTGGCTGCGCTCAGCTTAGCGAACTACATGAGCAGCCATTCTTCTTAAAGACGGGACTGAAAAATTCTGAGCTGAAGGAACTACAGGATTTTAACTACCAACTGTAAGTTCTCTAACCACTTGAGCTTGTACGTTCAACAGATGCTCTTTCTTTTTTATTTCTCTTGGTTGTATATGCCATAATTATTTAAACTATATAAGACCTACATCGTCAGTTATCTAAAAAAAATAAAAAAATCGGAATTTACACTTAGATTAGTAGCAGCTTGCCCTGTTTCTTTGTGAATCAATGTGCTCTGTTAAGTTAGCCTATTTAGCACAAAATCTGAATTTTATCCGAACAAGATGGTTGTCAAAATCTACATTATGTCAGCATCCCTCTATGATCCAGAGCTATTTGTTTCAATCCATCTATTTTATACTTGTTGCAGAGGAACTGAACGCCCTTCTGAATATTTGCTGTGTCGTTGCTGGATGCCATGGATGTGGTCCTCATTGGTTCAGGATCCAAACAAGATCCCGAGGAAACCCCATATGGTCTGTATGGGATGCAACCAAGGTCCTGGGATTAAGATGCAATCTCCATAATATAGACGTTCCAAAACAGAGAAGAGTATATTGGTAAATGTAATGTATATTTATTGATACATTGTCTATGCATGGAGCGGGGATGCAGAGAAGAGTTGTAAGTTGCTTCAGAGCAGAGAATAGCTCGGCCGGGGATGCTCTTATTGTACAGCACAAAGCACTATATGAATTTGCACTTTCCGTTTCGTAGTACAATACATGTAGCAACCAATAATGCATGGTTTGACTGGAGCAGCATCGATCTCTGCGTAAGTTGCGCTTCAGTAGATATGCTTGCAAAAGATGTGTGGACGTCTCGTGGGAGACGATGGCGTCGGACATGAGTTCCAGGAGGCTGTGATGCAGAGTACGGGGCTCCTAGTAACGTCTTGTGGCTTCATGAGGAGCTGGAGGTGGCCCAACAGTCTGGGTCATGTTGGGAAAACTGGGCACAACAATTAACCCTTAATGGAGATTAGCACACAATTAACATGATCTGAAAATACGGCGCTGAATCAATGTAAACTTCAACACCACTTGTGTTGTGTAACTCACGGATCGTTGCTCGTGTTCGAAGGAAACATATGCATCACACATATAGAGAAACAGCTACCCCCAACAGAGGACAAGTCATATGTGCTCTCAGCACGTAGAAGCAACAACAAGCATCAATCTAGAGACACCAGATTTTACGTGAAAAACCTCTCAACGTGAGAGGAAAAACCACAGGCCGAAGCTACCCAAATCTTCTTCCACTCTTATCAAGGTGGGATACAACAAGTTCTTCTCTAGAAAGCACTAGATGATCTCATACATTTGGAGCACAAGAGCTAGGGATTGGAACAATCTCACCAAAGATGGTGGAACAACAGCTTGAAGGAGACAATATAGTGGATGGGACTTCACAATCTTGTTGGGAACATCGCGTGCTTATTCTCAAGCTCTTCCTTCAACTTCTTCTTCTTCCTTTCTCTCTTGGTTTTCTTTCTTTCTTCTCCAATGGAGGCTATCCTGTGATTTTCGTCACTCCACCTAGTGGTGGCTGGCTGGGAGGGTTATCATCCCCCATCTATGATGTGCAAAGTACAAAATGACCCTAGGTCATAACCCTCATGAGTAGTGGGTTTTTGCATCTATTTGGGCCGCCTAAAGGCTTCAAATGTCCATCTCCTCACAGCTCACATGAGTAGGATACCCAACAAATCTCCCCCTCCAACTCACGTGGGGAGCATCTCCATGCCCGCTACCTTGCAACATACATGTAGCTTCTCACTTGGCAATGTCTTGGTCATCATATCCGAGCCATTCTTGTCGGTATGTATCTTCTCAAGATAAACCATCTTGGAATTCACAACATCTCGAATCCAATGATATCTCACGTCAGTGTGCTTAGTTCGAGATTGTAAGCTTGAATTCTTGGCAAGGTAGATAGCACTTTGGCTATCACAAAACAGATTGTACTTCTCTTACTTCATGCCCAACTCTTGTAAGAAGTTCTTCATCCACAGATCACAAAACAGATTGTACTTGTCTTACTTCATGCCCAACTCTTGTAAGAAGTTCTTCATCCACAGAACTTCCTTGGAAGCATCAACCGCTACAATGTACTCAACATCTATGGTTGACAGTGAAATGCATTTTTGCAATCTTGATTGCCATGACACCGCTCCCCTTGCATAAGTCATCAGGTATCTAGAATTAGACTTCCTAGAATCTTCATCCCCGGTAAAATCTACATATATAGGCTTGCAATACAGGATCACCGCTTCCAAAACATAAACATGATGTAGAAGTACCTTTGAGACACCTGATAATCCACTTCACTGCATTCCAGTGAGCTTCACCTGGATTTTCATGAACCGGCTAACAACTCCAACTGCATAGGCAATATCAGGCCTAGTGCACACCATGGCATACATCAAACTGCGCACGGTGGATTGGTATAGTACTTTACTCATTTCTTCTTTCTCCTTCTTGCTGCTAGGACATTGTTCTGAATTCAATTTGTGATGGCCTGCAAGTGGATAGGTAATAGACTTTGCGTCTTTCATATTGAACCTTTCAAGTACCTTCTGATTGTATCTTTCCTGTGAGATCCCAACGCAGCTTCTTTGATCCATCACGGGAGATCTTCATGCCAAGTATTTTCTTAGCTGGTCCTAAATCCTTCATGGCAAATGATTTACTCAATGCCTTCTTGAGGAGAGAAATCCTCTTTGTAGTTCTTTGGAAAAGCACAATGATCAGGTTGTGCTTTACATTAACCAAGATCAGTCATGAGTGACTCGAACTTCTTGTACCACTGCCGAGGAGCTTGCTTCAATCCATACAAGCTCTTCTTCAATTTACACACTAGATGCTCCTTGCCTGCAACCATGAATCCTTCTAGCTGCTCCATGTATATCTCCTCCTCTAGGTCACTATGTAAGAATGTTTTCTTCACATCAAGCTGTTCAATTTCCAAGTCCATGGAGGCAGCTATGCCAAGAACAACTCGGATCGAAGTCATCTTGACCACTGGAGAGAATATTTCATCGAAGTCGATTCCCTTCTTTTGACTGAAACCTTTCGCAACCAATCTAGCCTTGTACCTTCGATGTGAGTTATGTTACTCAGTCTTCACTCTATACACCCACTTGTTCTTGAGTGCTTTCTTGCCTTTCGGTAGAGACACCAAATCAAAGGTGTCATTCTCATATAGGGATTTCATCTCATCCTGCATGGCTTATGACCATTCATTCTTGTGCTCGCCAGACACCGCCTCCTCATGGCATGAGGGTTCACCTGCATCAGTCATCAATACATATTGATGGGGTGGATACTTGTTGGAGGGTATAGGATTTCTTCCACTTCTCCTGAGCTGCTGCTCTGATGGTGGGTAATCAGGAGGATTATCATCACCATGATTGTCATCATCATCTTCATCATATGGCTGTTCATGTCCCTAAATTGTACTGCCTTGATTAGCTGCATTATGATCATCATCAACATCATCATCTCCCCCATGATTGTCATGGAATAGGGGAGGGTTCACTGGATCTAGGACAGCCTGAGGTGTGGAGGCCTTCGGCTTCTCCAGTTTGACAATATCTTTAATTGTTTCATCTTCGATGAACACCGCATCTCGGCTTCTCACGATCTTCTTCTTGATTGGATTCGGCAGTGTGTATCCAAACTCATCGCTTGGACTACTGAGATAGATGCACTGCTTTGTCTTGCTATCAAGCTTGGCTCTCTCATCCATCGGGATGTGCACAAATGCTTTGCACCCAAATACCTTCAAATTTTTGTATGATTCATCTTTCCCTGACCAAACTCTTTGAGGAATATCACCTACAAGAGGAACTGAGGGGGAAAGGTTAAGTACATACATATCATGAATCAATGCTTCAGCCCAAAAACAGTTAGATAACTTTGCATAAGAGAGCATAGCTGTGACTCTCTCCGAGAGTCGTGTTCATCCTCTTAGCGAGACCATTGAGTTGGGGTGTCTTTGGCGAAGTCTTCTCAAGCCTGATTCCAAACCTTCTGAATACCTTTCAAAGGACCTCAGTATTCACCATCTGATCTGACGCACTTCAAATCGTACCGGTTTCTCTCTCAACCTTGGCATGGAATTCTTTGAAGACGTCGAGGACATGCCACTTGTTTCTCAACACATCCAGAAAAATCTTTCTAGAATGGTCATCAATGAATGTCACAAAGTATAAGGCTTTACCGATGGATTTTTTTGGTCATGGAGCAAACATCAGTGTGAATAATGTCAAGAACATTTTCCGCACGACATGGCGGACACGTATGAAATGGAACCCTATGTATTTTGCCAGCAAAAATAATGTTCACAGGGTTTCAATGTTATACCTTTCAACTTAGGGAGGTACTCCAAGCGAGCAAGAGCATGCATTAACTTCTCACTCATATGCCCAAGCCTCTTGTGCCACCACTCAACCGAAGTGTCATTCTCAGTGAGTTTAACATTGCATTGCATAGCTTAATTTTTGTAACAAAGAGGTTACCTTGCTTAATTCCTCGAGCCACAATCAAAGAGACTTTGGTGAGTTTCCATTTTGCATCACCAAAGTAACTTCCATGGCGAATGTCATCAAGCTTTCCCACAACAGATTCAGCCGAATATATGGAACACTAGACCATAAATGCGCGCGTTGCCGCGCCCGCCCATATATATGCGAAATGATTGGGTAATATATTAATATATTATAGAACTGCAACAATGTTTGTTTTGATGTATTTTGTTTTCTCTTTTTTACCTTTGAAAAGCAGTGTTACCGTGCAAATGTTATATACAATACAAATTATTTGAACACATGTTTTTATGACACTATCTCATACAAAATACTTAATGCACCGTATGTGGAGATCTCAATCATTGAACAATAAAGAAAACGAGACAGGAGACAAACCTGATTAAGGAGGTCTCCAGCTGTCCTTTGCCTTTGTATGAATTAGTACAAACAATCAAAAAATATGTAAGTCTTCTCTCTAGAGATTTATATTCCTCATGTCCAATTGCTGGGTAGGTTCATTGGCTTGATTTGATGTATGTTTTCTTATTGTTATCAAAACTGTCAAGTGGAGTCTTGAATTATTTGATGCCACATATTTGATCTTTCACTGATCACACCGTTAATGGTTCGACCAACAAGAGCAAGAGCATTCTTCGCACCAAACTGTTTGAGCAGTGGAAGGGAAAAATCATCATCTGAAAAAGCAAAAATTGTTTACCATATTAAATCGATGCTCTGCATAGCTTTATGGTAGCATACGATGGTTAATCTAAAAATCTTACTTAGAAATGGATCTAAACATCTTACTATAAGATCAACGAAATGACACAGTTATCAGAAGCATCTTTTGGTACAAGCATTACTACTAATACCTCAATATGTAGGTTCCAAAAATAAACTATAACATAGGATGTTAGTAATAGTACGTACGAAGCCTTCCCATGCGACAAATCTAAGCGATAACATAATTTTCTCGAATAGATAAAATTAGTTGGAAGAGTGGAGACAACATAAAGTCTTTTACCTTCACATCATAAAAAATATTTTATTCTGGAACAGCCGGCTGAGAGCAATCCATGTCGCTAGTGTGCCATCTATTGATAGGAAGAGCACCTGAGAAAGGTCAATAAGGCGTCGTGTCTTCGGGCACTTCGCAATATAATCTCAAGAGTACTCGTGCAAAGACCCTTATCTCTAGTGTTGTAAGAATAAATGGAAGTATGAGCCGATTTTACTAATTTTGTAATGTACCTTGCCAATCTGTATCAACAGAGTCACTATTTTTTTTGTGTTATATTGAACCTCTTAAGGGATAACACTGAATTGATCAGCTTAACCTTGCAACCACTTCCTACACAACAGTTTGTAGAACAAACTGACCTGCCATGTGTTGTGTACAAAATAAGAGAAGCAAATATCTCCTTGGTCAGTTATTTCCCATTTGAAAAGTTTACCTCCTCAATGGTGACAGAGCTTCAATGTTGAATGGAAGTCTCATGTACTGCTCACATTCTGGTCTGAGTTCAAGTCTAATGATACCGATGGCTCATATATCTGTTCTACAAAATAAGAATTGTTGAGCAGGAAGAGGTACCTCAATCTTGAATCTGAGCATAGCTCTGATTTTCTTAGAAGCAGGCGCCCTTTGTCCCGCCCGTCTATTTTCTGATAGACCGATGCGACTTATTGCAAATTTATCGACACATGAAATATATACAAAAAAGTCATATTTTTACATTTTTTATATCTTATCTAGTTATAAGAGGTAAAATGCAAAACTGAACATAAAATACTGTCCAGGTTCAAATTATGCCTAACGGCACAAGAAAGGGCATGCCTATGTGAGATCCAACAATATCTGTAGATTACGAGTAATGTGAATAAACATATTTGAGGAAGACAATGTTCGTTTACACAAAACAATCTTGATGTACAATGAAATGGAGATGATTTTTTTACAAAATAAGGAAGAAGCTCTTCGAAAGTAAATCGCGAAATAAGGAAAAGAAATTGATGAAGTCTTGGAAAGTCTCCAACTTCGGCTATGCCAATCCAGTTGATTCGATATAAAGTGCCCCTTATCCTGATCCCCCCCGGTCTTAGATTAACCGTCGTAAAATCTCTTAAATGCGGATGTATCTAGCACTAATATACATCTAGATACATTCGCTTTTCCGACAACTAATATGGGACGGATGGAGTACATGAATCTGCGTATTCCATCCATTACATCTCCTTTTAGCCACCAGATTTGCCTTTAGTTCACAAGATTTCGAACAGTTTATTACACTGGATAGAAACAGAAAACAAACTAAGAGCCATTTAGTGGTAATTAGTACCAGGAACTTGCCAAAAAAACCTCCTGCAGTATACAATGGACATGGAGATTTTGACCACACTTAAAAAACAAAAAAAATAGAATAGCTGATCCAAGCCTGGAACATCTAACATGTACAAATAACTGCTTGTATATATACAGACAGACAACTTCCCCATTGCATTTAAGGGATGTACTTAGGCAATCTTTGTCCCAAAAATAAATCTCGATCACAGATGAGCATGTAGTTGAGTTTTAGTACCTTCTCAGTCTAACCAATAAGAGACTTATTGGTCTTTGCTCGCTAATGGACACAAACGAACGCGATGCAAGGCTTTGCTCCCTTCCCTGTATGGTCTGGTTATGTCTGAACATTTGACTATACTGTTGTATGTTACCTGGCGCACACAAAAACATTAACTGGGCATGAATGATACACATACATGTACAATTGTACATGGATACTAAAGCATGAAGATATAAGGTATATCAATCAAATTAGACTAACTAAACTGGCAGCCATAAGGAATTGTCAGGTCAAGAAATCCCAATCCAATATATCAGCCCAGACTCCCAGATTTGCCTAAATAAATTGAGCAGGGCCAAGATCAGCACTACCTCCACAAAATAGAGACGGGGGAGATTAATAGATTACAATCTGAACACAATATTATCATCGGGCGAAAGAGTGGGTTGTACAGAAAAAGAAAATACAGAGAGCAGAGGCAACCTAACCGAGAACCCTAGCTGCTCGAGGAACTGCTCCCTAAGGTCATTGGGGGAGAAAGAGGCGACAACACATTTATAATTGATCGGCAGCGGAAGAGTACTCCCTCCGTCCGGGATTATTGGGCTTGTAGTGTCTTGCATCGCGACCAAGGCATGCAGCTACTGGTTGTACATGAGCCAATCAAAGCGAGAGTTCTAAAATTTTCAATTAAAGCCTAATCAATGTTGCCAGGCAAACCGTGCGCATGCTAGCATGCATTGGGCAGTTAAAAGAAAGAGAGAGAAAAGTGGGGCTGCGGGTGGGATCAAGCAATAATTAGGCTACAGGTTTTTAGGAGAATTAATTCTTAGGGGCCTTGTGAGGGGCTAATTGTTGGAAAAATATTTTTTCACTAGGAGCCCAGTAATCCCGGACGGAGGGAGTAACATACATCAAGCATTCGTCGCCGCCGGGTGGCACACTTCCGCCACCATTAATAGCTTCTAGAGTGGATTCTTTAATTTCGCCACCGACGGATCGGCTTCAACCGCCAGCGGCGCACTATGGAACAGCCACATCGCCTCTTCGCATCCCCCTCCTGCATTGGCTGCCGAGGCCCACACCGGAATCGAAGACAACCGGTGCTGCCCGCATCGCCGCAAGCCCTCCTCTCGTATGCCTCTGCTTTTACTCTGAGGAAGAAAAGAACGCTGGCCAACAAGACCCATATGTTTGATTTTCAGCCCGGCTAATGAGAAGTGAGCTAGGTCGGTCCGTGGAGTAGCTGCCCTCAGAAAGTTGTTGGCCCATTTAGCTGGATCGAGACTGTAAAGAAAGAAGTAGAAAACGATTCGGGATTAGCTAGTTAATCTGGATAGTTCACTGTTCAAATCGGACGGTTTAAGACGTCCGATCGCTGTGGTGGCTCCTAGATCAACGCGTTTTACTGTTTCTTAATGCCTCACGTCATCAAGAACCAAACTGCAACATGTGGAAGTATGAATGCATATAGTGCCCTTGCCAACAATTGTTGACGTACCGTTGTT
Organism: Alopecurus myosuroides; assembly: GCA_028641055.1. NCBI lineage: Eukaryota > Viridiplantae > Streptophyta > Magnoliopsida > Poales > Poaceae > Alopecurus > Alopecurus myosuroides. Next base: position 345,141,590 of record CM054063.1, read on the forward strand.
TCACATCCTCACCTGGCCAGTGACACTGCTAGTATAGGACATGAAATACTCCTTGTGTGATGTAATGTGAAAGAACGTACCTAAATCCACAACCCAACTCATGGCATAACCACGAACAACACTATAGCATTCTTCATCTTAAATGACTAGATAATCTTCACCTTCAACACATTCTGCAGCCATGGCGGCACCATCCTTGACCTTTTTCTCATTCTTGTTTGCAACTTTTCCATCTGCAATATCCTTTTTGTATTTCTGGCACTCGCTCTTTATGTGATTCAGCTTCCCGTAGTAAAAGCAAGTAATATCTTTGCTATGTTTCGACTTTGAACTCCCCCTAGATTTATCTTTGCCTTGCTAAAAATTTACATGTCCGCCTCCACGGTTTTCATTCTTACCATGGGATTCAGCAAAAAACGCATCAGAAGAAGTGACATCACCCTTTTTCTTCTTTCTAGCTTCTTCGTTCAGCATTCTATTCCTCACCATCTCTAATGTTAGCTTCCCATCCGGAGCTGAATTGCTAATAGACACAACAAGCGTATTCCAACAGTCGGGCATCGAACTCAGCAGCAACAATGCTTGCACCTCATCATCGAAGTCGATCTTCAAGCCTGAAAGTTGATTTATATGGCACTGGAAAACATTCAAGTGTTCAATCACACTGCTGCCATCTCGGTACTCAAGCTTTGCAAGTCTTTTGATTACCGATGCCTTGTTCATAGTTGTCTTCCTATCATACATAGACTCCAAGTTCTGCCACGTCTCATATGCATTTATGTCATTTGCAACATGGTGGAATATATTGTGGTTGATATACAATCGAATCATTGACACTGGTCGGTATCTTGTCTTTCACAATTGGCTCATACAAATCCTTGCAATAAAGGATGTAGTCCATCATGGCCTTCCATGATGAGAAATTGGAAGAATCAAGTTTTATCATGCCACTCGTGGAGGCAACTTCTTCCAAAGCCATTGTGAGCAGAAATCTTTGAGCAAACCAAGACTCTGGTACCACTTTGTTGGGAAAATTGGGCGCACCGATTAACCCTTAATGGAGATTAGCACACAATTAACGTAATCTAGAAATACGCAGCGGAATCAATGTAAACTTCAGTACCACTTGTGTACTAACTCAAGGATTGTTGCTGTGTCGGAAGGAAACATATGCATCACACATAGAGAAAACAAAGTCTTCCCAAACAGAGGACAAGTCCTATGTGCTCTCAGCACACATGTTCCAGCAACTAGCTGACTCTGCAGATAGGTAGGACAAGTCCTATGTGCTCTCAGCACATAGAAGAAACAACAAGAATCAACCTAGAGACACCAGATTTTACGTGGAAAACCTCTCAATGTGAGAGGAAAAACCATGGGACGAAGCCACCCAAATATTCTTCCACTATTATCAAGGTGGGACACAACAAGTTCCACTCTAGAGAGCACTAGAGGATCTCATACATCAAGATTTGGGGCACAAGAGCTAGGGGTTGGAACAATTTCACCAAAGATGGTGAAACCAAAGCTTGAAGGACACTACTACAGAAAAGATTATAGGAGGCACATTTTTTTGTTATGCGAGGCGCATATGGAATGCGCCTCCAGCGCCAAGCCTATCATATTTGGGTTATAGGAGGCGCATTTCAGAATGCGCCTCCTATACCTGCATATAGGAGGCGCATTCATTTCAAATGCGCCTCCTATACCTGCATATAGGAGGCGCATTTGAAATGCGCCTCGCATATGCATCAAAATGCGCCTCCTATATATCCTCATATGCGCCTCCTATAACATTTTCGATTTTTAAAATTTGCAGAATTAATGCACATTCCAGGATACACATACACGGGTATATAGATACACAAATACAGTACAACAGTCCAGAATTTTCAGAAACTAGAATCACCATGAATACCATCAAATTGAATCAATCGCGACATACATATATGCATCTATTGCACAAGTTAACGTTCACATGATACATCGAAACAAGTGATACTTGTCAAGATACATGTCTCATACCCACAATAAAAAGGGTAAGTTAAATTAAAAGTAAATGCACTTCATTGACAATTGATCATTGACAGGATACATGATCCGTATCTACAAAAGACCTAACATCTACCAAGTATTCATCCTAGAAGACCTCTGCTTTCCTGGTGGCTGAGGGTCAACAATCTCCAGCATCGCCTCGAGTTCCTCCAGCAGTACAGAAGCCACAGTAACTACATCACCAAGCAGCTCAAGGCGCATGGCAAAGTCATCCTCGACTCCAAGAACTACCCCGTTCCACAAAGTAAGACGTTGGGGGAGTATTCCGACAAAGTCAAAAAGGCTCAATTTGACGTATGTACCCTTGTCGGAACGCATCAATCGCAACCATATTAGGACACAGATCATCGCAGACAGATCGGAAATTTCAAAAATGACGTAGCTATCGTGGGGATCTCCTCCAGCCGCGCCGGGCTCTCCTCCATCCGCGCCCTTGCCGGGGATCTCCTCCAGCCGCGCCTCGCTGGGAACTTGACACCGGAAACCTGCAGAACAGCAACATCACCTGAATATTCAGAACAACATCACCTGAACAATCAGAACGTGGCAAATTCACAGTGAAAACTGGAGCAGCATCCTTGAGCAGCAGAAACAACAAGCAGACCAGGAGTATCTGCAGACTAGAAGAATAAATGCTATATATCGCTATAAACTTTGAAATTTTATTCAAGTTGAAGAGCAGCTATGTATTGCTACTGCATTTTTGTTTAAATAGTTATTGCAACGCAAAAGCACAAGTTTCAACTCCATTTAGAGCATTAGGAATATTTGCATCAGTAGGCAACTAAGCAGTGCACAAGGCATCAATAGGCAAATAAGAGTGCACAAGGAAGCAGTAAACAAATGCAGTAGGCAACTTACCTCACCTGACACATTGCATTTTTAGTAAGCAAAAAGCATATTCAATGTCTACTGTTACTTTTGACAATGAAAGGTCATTGTAACAGGTCCCTAGATGGAAAGAGCACAAGGAAGGCCTAGCGAAAACATAAGTCATTGGGAAGAGCACAAGGAAGGTCCCTCAGATAGTATGTGGCTTGCTGCTATCTGAGGATTATCAGAAACATTTCTGATTTTAGTTTTCAATCCAGATACTACAAAAAAGAGTATGCACGCTAGTACTCTTCCCAAAGAGTATGCGAACCCAAGTGGGAGAAAATCTAGATTATCCTAGCAAAATTTCTTCTCTTCCCAAAGCACCTACTCCTGACATTTTGTCACGAAGTAGAATAGCATATGCACTGAGCAAGTATTTGCGTATAAGAGAAACAGTTTGGATAGACCAAAGGATTGGAGTACCTAGCTAGTTGATGGTGTTTCATCATCAGGTTTGTAGCAGCAAGTCTCCATTCACGAGACCGCAACGGCAGCTCGTTGCCGAAGGGTGCTTGGCCAGCGCCCAACGCCCTCCCAGGGCCTCGCTAGCTCTGAAGCAGGTGCTTCCCATCCATCGTTGCCGAAGGGTACCTGACACATTGCACGTTGCACATATCCAACCAATGCATATCCATGTTGAACAAAAAAAACTATGATATGAGAGAAACAACCAATATCTAGGAGTACAGCAGTTCTAGGAGTACTCTAGCAAGCATGCATAAGAAAATTACTCTACGAGCATCTACTACTCCATATCTAGGAGTACATCAGTTTATTTAATCACTACACTACTTAGTTAAATTTTCTTTGCTAGCAAGCATACAATCAGAAGATCAAGAAAGCAAATAAGCAAGCAAGGGGTATTCAGTTATGCTACTCACCAGTTTCAAATATTTCAGAATTAAAATTTCAAGAAAATGTACAGATCAAGCCCAGAGGATGGAATTATTATCCACAAGCAAGCACTACTATTTGTACAACTCCAATTTGCAAATTCATCTACTCCAAGCGTGGACTACAGCAGCAAGCCAGATTACAGCACAAGCAAGATTACATTACCAATTTCAAGTTCAGTTTGCAACTTTGCAAATGGAGTGCAGCACAAGCAAATTTGCAACTGGAGTTAAAACACTACTCCTACTCACAAGCAGTACAGCGGAACAGAGAAGATTGCATACTTGTAATTTAACCGGGAGTACTACACTAGAAACCTGTCACTGCAAACCTAGGGATGGCATGGCATGGTAAAAAAGCTCGCTCAAGTAAGAATACAGGTGTCCAATGATTGTTGGAGTACAAGTGTTCCCAAGAATATAAGTGTTGAAAAAAAATGTGTACATGCAACAATTTATTTAAAGAAATTCAGTTAAGCAAGTTCATTTAATTAAGCACATACTGCCCGTCCTCCACCTCCCCATCTCCGGCTGTAGCAACCACGGCGTCGTCCATGGCGTCTGCTTTCCCCTCCTCCTCCCCTCTCTACTGCTACTGCTCTTCATGGGTAGCCTGTCCATGCTGCACCAAGCCTAGCCGCAAGGAACGACGACAGGGCGCTGCACCACCGTAAGAGGAAAGAGCATGTATGCATTACATATTCAGGCATGTCACTCTCCCAGCAAGTAGTCAGGCCAAGAACAACTAACTAGTTGGAATTTTAAACCACTAAAGCAGTATTCATCACATCACATCTTCTCTGCTACTCGCTATCCAACTCTCCCCACTAGCCCAAGAAGGGGAACAGGACATCGGGCATAGGAATTGGACTGAGACTCTGCTGATCAATCAGGCCCAGGAAGAACCACGAATCCAAATTACGTGCGAGATCGACAACACCATGAATCTACTGCCCAGGTCCGCTAGGAGATGGGGGTAAGTCAAAAGGGGAGAGGCGATTAGGTAGAAGACCCTGGGTGCTGACCTTGCAGATGGGGCAGATCACCTTGAGCCCTTCGGCGCGGGCCTTGTGCTGCGAGCCCTTGGACTTCTGGTTCTTCTCCACGCTCCGCCGCTGCGCGTCGATCTTCTGCTTCCCCCGCGTCATCCCGCCTCGCCTCTGCCTCTGACGAACTCCGGCGGTAGGGCAGAGGTCCGGCAACAGGGTGGAGGTCCGGCGGAAAGATCCGACGGCGGCGACCTGATGGGCGTCGATCTGACCGGCGTCGGCGGCGGGCAAGAGGAGAAGGGGCGAGATGGGTGGTGGCGCGGGAGCGAGTTGTGGTGGAGGCGCTGAGGGCTACTAGTTGGGCTCGAATCGATTGGGCAGTGCTGGTGCTGGGTGGGTGCGTGGTGCTGGGCCCGAATGAACCTGGCCGCCGGAGGAGTGACGACGATAGGTGGAGAAATCAGAGGAGGGCGGCGGCAGGGTGGGGGCGAGGACGAGCGTACCTAGACGGGAAAAGGAGATGCGGTTCGCGGGGGGAGCCACAGGGTCAGAATACGCGAGGCGCATCGGCGAATACGTGTGCGTCTCGTATAACTTACTGTACTAGTCAAAAGACGCGGATGTGATTTTTATGATAAAACAACCTCTAGCTCATTTGGTTTGGCGCTGCTGCATCTCTCTGGCCATCCAGGTTCGAATCCTGGTGTGGCCATATTTTCTAAGCTTTTTTATTTAAGGCTATTTGTAATTAAAAACATTACCGAAACATAATATAAACTATAAAATAAAGTAAAAGTATTTTAAATATCCAAATAGCTTCAAAACATAAAATTGACAATTATGAATATGCTTCGTCAATACATAATATTCGTAATGCAATATTATAATATTACACAATTTGAGGAGGAAGAAGGTGAGACACGTGACTGGGGTGGTAGTGGCTCCCATGTGCCAAAAAACAGCAAAAATCGTGCTCCATATTATAGGAGGCGCATATTTTCAGAATGCGTCTCCTATATATTATGCAAGGCGCATTTTCAAGATGTGCCTCCTATAATGCATATATAGGAGGCGCATTCCAAAATATGCGCCTCCTATATCTCCAACTATAGGAGGCGCATTCTACGAGATGCGTCTCGCCTTCGCTGCCTCAGAAGCCACCCGGGCCCATACAAAATATAGGAGGCGCATATTATAGAAGTGCGCCTCCTATACTTACATTATAGGAGGCGCATATGGACAAATGCGCCTCGCATAACCTGGGGCCAGGAGGCTGTGGTCCCTACAGGAAGTATGCGAGGCGCATATTTTTGGAATACGCCTCCTATATATGCATTATACGAGGCACATCTTGGAAATGCGCCTCGCATAATATATAGGAGGCGCAGTTTGCCAATATGCGCCTCGAGCCCTCATTTCCTCCTATAGGATTTTCTCTAGTAGTGGGAGACAAGATAGTGGATGAGACTTCACAATCTTGTTGGGAACACCAGGTGCTTGTTCTTAAGCTCTTCCCTTCAACTTCTTCTTCTTCTTCTTACTTTCTCTCTTGGTTTTCTTTCTTTCTTCTCCAATGGAGGCTATCCTATGATTTTAGTCACTCCACCTAGTGCTGGCTGGCTGGGAGGGTTATCATCCCCCATCCATCATGTGCAAAGTCCAAATGACCCTAGGTCATAACCCTAATGAATAGTGGGATTTTGCACCTGTTTGGGCCGCCTAAAAGGCTTCAAATGTACATCTCCTCACAGCCCACATGAGGAGGATACCCAACAGGTCATGTGGCAGCCTAGGCCTCCCTCGACCAACTTCACCGCTAAGGAAGAAGGTCGATTTTACCAATCTTTGAAAGAGAGGAAAAATAACAAGACCTGGAGGGTGGTGTTCTTCATTGGTTCAGGACCCAAAGAAGTTCTTGAGGAAACCCCATATGGTCTGTTTATTTTGTTGTCACCCTGGAATTGAGATGCAATCCTTAAAATATGGACGTTCCAAAACAGAGCATCTGGAGCTGTATTTGGTGCTCATGTCAATCCTAATGGCACTTGTTGTAGAAGTCTATCCAAAACTACATACATATCGGTAAATGTGATGTGTATTGATTCATAATTGTCTACGGGTGCTCTTATAGTATAGCACAAAGTATTATATGAATTTGCACTAGCCGTTTCATACTACAATACATTTAATAACCATAAAGATGGATACTATAGTGGGATTTTTCTGCTCTGATACTATGATGAGAAGCTAGCAATTAATTTACAAACAACTCATACAATAGCTGGACATAGTTGAGTAAAATTCTAAAAGATGAACTGTGAACATAAAGTGAGGAAATGAAGCTTCTCAACCCGTCCACATCTCGTTCCCCCTCACATATCTGTTTTCCATCTTACATTTTGGTGACCATTCTATTTCGTATATACATCTAAGCCCTGCCATCAATATAGATGGATGGATTGCTATGTTTTTTTCTGAATAGGATCAGCCTCGAGGTGCCTAGAAGCTTCATTTATCAGTGATGGAGTTGCAAATTATAGGAGGGCTAACTAATATAAATAAAATTACAACATAGCCAGCACAGCCCTAGGTAAAAATTGAAAAGCGCAATCGGGTCCTTCTCCTTCACCACCTTGCCGAAACTCCTCTACACAGCCAAGCGAGATGTCGCCGGGGATAGAACCACTTGGGACAAGACGGAGGGAGCAAACTGCGCCGGAGGAAACCGAAACCGACGAGCGAGGAGGGAGTGGTCACCCTTCGACCATCTGTGACGATAACGAGCAGAGCACCGTCGTGGATGAACTCCCAGGAGTAGCTTCTGGACTCTCTTGATGCAGATCCGTCCTCGAGCAATCTTCCGCATGTAGAAAACATGCCTGAGAATCACCATGAACAGAGAAAAGAGTCTTCATACCTTGACCTGAAAAGGCAGATCTGCAGAGCTCGAGCTTATTTTCCAAGGAGTGAAAGCTGATGATGTCGCTCGCTATCGGCTCCACCCGCTGGAGCACGATGATCATGGAAAACATCACCCCAAGACACCAATCGGTAATCTGAGACGCCGGTGTACCTAATCTCCATCGGCATAATGCTAGCCTCGGACAAATCCCAACACCTAACCCTAGACGGACCGACTGAAAAACTAGAGCTACACCTAGATGTACTATTTACAAGGGAAGTCGAACTCCTAACCCATCCTCCTTCCTGACAGCGGCGCCGACGAGGAGAAGAAAGGGAAGGGGCGAAGATGGGAGCTCGATTCTCTCATGCATTGCTACGTGAATACAGTGTTTTTATGTATGGCTCAACTTTGTTGATACAAGCTTAGCATTAAAGAAATATCAATGATGGAAATTTTATTGTGAATTCAAGCTTAGGCTGACACGGCGCGGTGGCCATGCGGTCACCTTATCCATAGGCTAATCTCCAAAAATCATGAGCAAACTATGAGGTACCTATAGTTCAAATTTGACCAGTTTCCAGCGGAATCGCCAGAAACTTGTGTTTTCAAAAGAGGTGGATGGAAACCTTTTAATAGGAAACAAATTGGTTATTTGTGCATATAACATGGTCTAGTAGTTTCAAAAATTATAGCTCTTAAGTTTTTCAACATATCTGTGGTAGATCCTTCACAAAAAACCATTTTTTACACTCGGAAAATAGAAAATGTTTTTTTATTCAATAAAAAGGAAAACTTCCTCCGTCAACATTGTCCGTGCTTCCAAGATGCATGGTTGTATTATCAGTGTAAAAGAATGGACCGGGGTCCACGGTACACTAGTGGTGTCTCTCCATAAAAGATAGAGAACATGCTGGGTAAATAAATTAGCTGGGCAATTAACATAAATAGAGGCTGCACCATAGTGCATATACGTGACATGATGATTACTATGACATTCATTTCGGCATTACAACATGATACATAGACCGTAATCCAACTGCATCTATGACTAATAATCCATCCTCGGGACGTCATCCGAGCAAACTTTGTGTATTAAGTTGCAAAAACATATTATTTTATTAAGTAAAGTGCGTAATTTAAAAAATAGAATTATCCTTAGACAACGCATTATTGTTTTACCCCTAGTGGCTACAACACATCCACGATCTTAGAAGTTATTTTCACTCTTCCAGATAAGTGGAGGCATGAACCCCCTATCGAACATAAATACTCCCTCTTGGAGAGTTACAAGCATCAACATGGCCATATCATCTACTAGTAAAGAAGAGCATGCAAAATCACAAATAACACAACATGTAGCATTACAAATAGATGATCTTGATCATGTTAGGCATCTCACCAGAGCTAAACATGGTCGCATAAAGAGGACAAGAAAACCATCTAGCTACTGCTAGTCAAAGGATGGACTACTCATGCATCACTCTCGAGGCAGGCATGGTGATGTAGAGCGCTCCGGTGACGATTCCCCTCCCGACAGGGTGCCGGGGAGAGCTTCAGAACCCTCCTGAAATAGGGTTCACGACGGCGGCGGATGCAGAACTTTTAGTAGATGGAGGCTCAGGTGTTTAGAGTTATCTCGAGGAAGACTTTATATAGGAGAAATGGCGAGGTTGGGGGGGCACCCGAGGAGCCAACACCACGTGGCCGCGCGGCCAGGGGCGCGCCACTCTATGGTGTGTCCACGCCGGAGCCCCCTCCGGGACTTCTCCAGACTCCGTGTACCTGACAGAAAAATAGGACCCTAGGATTCTGCTTTGTGAAATTCTGAGAATATTTCTTGAACAACTTTTCTGAAACAAAAAAGGGCGGAAAACAGGAACTGGTGCCGTGGAATCTTGTCAATAGGTTAGTCCGATAAAATCCATAAAGATGGTATAAAGTGTATAGAAAACATGTAACAATTGGCATAATAACAACAGAGAACATAAGAAATTATAGATACGTTGGAGAAGTATTAGTTGTGCATGAAGCGTAAGTTCACTACGAAGCGTAAGTTCACAACAGAGAACATAAGAAATTATAGATACGTTGGATACGTTGGAGAAGTATTAGATGTGTACCTAAGGCCATTAGTTGATGAACTTTAACATTTACGGGAGGAAGAAGGCGTCCGTGTGTGGGATGAGCACAAGAAGGAGGAATTTGACCTACGAGCATTCCTGTTCGTAACCCTTTAGTCCCGGCCCGTTTTACCATCCAGGACTAAATAGGTAGGCGAGAACAAAGTGGCACAGGAAGAAATAAGGCGGGAAAAAACAAACCATTTGTCCCGGCCTGTTTTACCAACCGAGACGAAATGGTTAGGTTCCGTCGGAGGGATGTTATCGAGCGTGTGAGGCCCAAAAATCATGAAAAATGACACGGATCGTGTGTTTCTTTTGAGCTCTTGTGAGTTGTTGGATCACGGGTGTGTTTCTTTCGAGCTCTTGTGGTATGTTGGATCAGGGGCGTGTTTCTTTCGAGCGAGTGTGTTTCTTTCGAGCGCTTTTGAGCCGTTGGATCGAAACCAGCACAATCACTTTGTGAGCCACACGATCCTATACACAGCCCACCTCTCGGATTCCCTGCATACATCGTTTATTTTATCGACTAAATACAAATCATTCGAACTCGCCACCATACATACGACGGTGCATTTGATATGCATGCACTCATGAGCCACCGTCAGGCTGTATGCTGGTGAAACCGATTGTTTTATTCTATCTACAACGTAAAATTTTTGTCGGAGAGTGGTTCTCGAGCATCTGAATCACACCAATAAGGAAGAATCACACGGATCGTGTGTTCCTTTTGAGCGCTTGTGAGTCGCTGGATCAAGGATGTTTTTCATTCGAGCTCTTGTGAGTCGCTTAATTAGGGGTGTGTTTCTTTCTAGCGCATGTGAGCCGTTAGATCAGGGGGGTGTTTCTTTCGAGCGCATGTAAGCCGTTGGATCAGGGGTGTGTTTCTTTCGAGTGCATGTGAGTCGTTGGATCAGGGGTGTGATACAATTATTACTGGTTTGAATAGTGAGAATATTTTTTTTGAAAATAGAAAATGTATTTGGATTAGTTATATAATTGCATATGCATTTCATATTGAAAGTTTTGTCAAATTCAAAACAATGCAAACAAGGCAATTCAAATATGTGAATTTTTTTTAAAAAAATGTTAGTTTGAATAATTAGAATAATTATTTTTTAAAACAGAAAATGTATTTGGACTATTTATGCAATTTCAAATACTTTCCACATTGAAAGTTTTTTCAAATTCAAAACAATGCAAACAAGGCAAATTCAAATATGTGATTTTTTTTAAAAAAATTGTTAGTTTGAATAGTTAGAATAATTATTTTTGAAAACAGAAATTGTATTTGGACTATTTACGCAATTTCAATGACTTTTTCACATTGAAAGTTTTGTCAAATCCGAAACAATGGAAAAAAAGTCAATTCGAATATATGAATTTCAAAAGTTGTTACTAGTTTAAATAGTTAGACTAATTTTTTTTAAAACAAAAATTGTATTTGAATTATTTATGCATTTTGAAACGCTTTTCATATTGAAAGTTTTTTCAAATTCGAAACAATGAAAAATCTAAATATTTGAAATGTTTGAAAAGTTTAAAAAATGGGTGGGGGGAAGAAAACAAAAATCGAAAAACAGAGCTTTAGACCCGGTTGCTGGCTCAGAACGAGCCTAAAGGGTGGTGGGAGCTCCCTCTTGTGTTTTAATCATAGATTCCATGAGCTCAACTACTCCGGTGTCAACGTGAATGTTAAGAAGAATCGAGTGGAAACTGCACACGTATATACACAGTCACGCATAACTCATCAATTACACTTAACATGGAGTTAGCAAATTTATAATATGTAGAAATAAGAAGAAGAAAGTAATATTCACCCGTGTTTGTAAGGAAATAGTATTTTACTAAAGTAAAATTGTTTCTCCAAAGACATATGAACGTTATTCTCCGTTTCACTGGGGTATTGCTTTAGCATTACATCATTGACAACTAATACGTCCATTTTGCATCACTATTTTATATCGTTATTTTCTATTACTCATCGATATATTTAATTTTATGATACATTACTTATATAATTCCTCTCCGGAGAGGGGAAATCATCGCCATCGTCACCGTCATCACTTCGTGCTTCATCATCATCATCATCATCACCAGCACCATCACCGTCACCATCCACCTTCATCCCGCTGTAACAATTAAGGGTCTTTATCGTTGCTCTTCACTAGATGTCTCTCCTGGTGTGGATTACTTGTTAGTAGTTGATGCTTGTGATATTTATCGGCGTTTACACTTTATGACCAGATTATTATTATACATTATATCACCTCTAATTAGGATCCATATGATGTCTCGTGAGTAGTTCATTTAGTTATTGAGGACATGGAAGAAGTCATGATGTTAGTAGTGAAGTTATGTTGAAGTAATATCTCTCGGTTTGGTATTTAAATTGTGGTGCTATTCTTCTAGTGTTGTCATGTGAACGTCGACTACATGATACTTCACCTTTATGGGCCTAGGAGGATGAATTGTGTATTTGGCTACTAATTGTGGGGTTGCCGGAGTGACAGAAAGCTAAACCCCTGTTAGGAAACCAATGCACGAGGGAGTGTTGGGTTCCGGAGTTTTAAGGCTCTGGTTAGATTTATATTAATTACTTTCTTATATTTGCGGATGCTTGCGAGGGGTATAATCACAAGTATCTATTAGTTTTAGTTGGGCGGTGCATTAGCATAGGTTCACCCAGACAACACTTAACGAACCCATAAATATTAATCAACTATATGAAGCGAAAGCACTTGACAAAATTTCCATGTGTGCTCGATAATGTTTGGTAATTATAAGTAGAACAGCCGGCTTGTCCTTTGCTCTCAAAAGGATTGGGCCACTCACTGCAATATAATTTACTGTCTTATATGTACTCGCACTTTATTTATCTGCTATATCAAAAACCACCAAAAACCCGTTTGCAAGTGTTTACAGTGAATCTTCTATCCAACCTGCTTGTCAACACCTTCTGCTTCTCGTTGGATTCGACACTCTTATTTATCGAAAGTACTACGATACACCTCCTATTCTTGTGGGTCATCAACAACATATGGGTCAATGAACCCAATGCCACCGCTTCCTTGACCTTCCCGAATCTTCAATCTGCATAATATATATCATACAGCGAGGATAATAAAAAGAAATGATAGACCAAGCTAAGTTAGAGACTTAATTACAGAAAGAAATTAATAAATTACAAACAATAGGTGTTGATGATCGATTTATCGAGGCCCTCTAGATTATAGAGGTCAAAAAGATCTTCCAAATAAATAGAGATCGAGTCGTCACGGAAGAATTTCTCCTCTGTAACTTTGATCATGAGTTTATCCAGCCCATGGTTTGAGGCTTTCATGTACAACTGATAAACTTGACGCTTATGTGTTGTTAGAGAGCCCAGCAGCTCAGGTCTTACTAGAGACTTCCCTAACTCATATTTCCATGTTGTATCAGCAACTTGGAAGGACCCATCGCAACCGCTTAGCAATTGCTCAACAGTGATACCACAAGATCTGGCAAACCTCCTAACTTCATCTATATCAATTGGCTTCGAGGGTTTCCTTGCAGCGGGTACCACCTTGAGCGGGGAGACCGATTGTTTTTTCTGCTCCCCGGGCTAGGGAATTGTGTTCCCATTCTTCTTTGCTTTGGAATGGCTCTTAAATAAACCGCGCACATAGTCATCATTTAGATTTAGTTGAACTTGGGATGGCATGAGCAGCATATCCTTAAAGTGTTTTTGTACTGTCAGGTCTATTGGCTCCTTTGGCAACGAGGTGGGTTTCTTTCCCCACATAAACATCTGACGTTTTGTGTCCGCAGCCACCCACGTAGCGGTCTGCTCGTCAGTCCTATCGTAAGTCAACATCTCTGATAGCTGGTTGGGTTTCTTCTTCTGAGCAGCTTTGTTCTTTGGTGAAGGCTTAGAGGCGGCGGTGGTACCACCCTTCGGCTTTTCCCCTCGGGACTTAGTGGGTGGCGGAAATGGCTGAAGCAGCGGAGATCGAGGCGGACTCAAGCTTCTGAGGTCCAGGGCGTTGAGGTGTGGACTCGTTGTAGGTGGTGGTGGATTGGATCTCAAAGAAGTAGGTGGAGGTGGTGGCGGTGGTGGTGAACTGGCTCTCGGAGAAGGATTGGCTCTCGAAGAAGGAGGTGGAGGTGGTGGTGAACTGCCTCTCGGAGAAGGTGCTGCTGATGGTGGCTTTGGAAACAATATGTTTTTCTTTTTCCATACTATGAAGCTATTTACGGCTTCTCCCAGTGTCTCTATTTCATCTATGGGGAAGTCAAGCCGCAGTACCCTCCAAGCCTCTTGAACATCATCCACACCGACACGAGCATGGCAGGTCGCTCCATGTACACAAGGTAAAGCATAGTCGTCCGCCACCTTCAGCGATACGTTCGAAACGGACAAATGGAGCTCACAATTCATCTTCTCCTTGATTGCATCCATGGCCTCCATTGGTGCAATAGTATCATGTATCACCCGTGTACTATCCATCACCGCTGCATCGTCAGTCGGTACCTCCGTTGAAGCCACACTGCTTCGGTGTTGAGATGGGCCTCTGTCGAGTGTATTGTCTTGGTGCTGGGAGCGTAGTCCTATAAGCTCGTCAATCTGCTGCTGCACCTGTTGATATTAGGATTAGACTTCCTCAAACTGGGATGCAAACTCTGCCTCCTTCCGCTTCTTTCCTCTCTCTCGGCCTCTATATGAATATTGGGATTCTGCCATGGTAAACCAGTCGACCACGGGTATCCTCCCCAGCCTCGTGTCCAACCGGTATGTTTCGGATTACCGAGGGCCTTTGTCAGCTTTTGTTTCTCTGGTTCCAGCATGAACTTTCCCTCTTTAACCTCTTTGAACACACTAACAAGTTCCACAAAGGGGGTGCGATTTTTTCATTCACAATAAGATCCCCCCTTTGCGTCAAACTTCGACCCATGTCCAAGTAACCAATTTCTTGACCTCATGGAAAATCATGTATAGCTGGAGTGATCTCCTGAGTTCGCAGATCTGCCTCAAGTTATATCAACCTTAGGCACTGAAATCCTGTAGCCACCTGGACCCATAGTATGGTGATATTTCTTCTTAGCCGCATTTGCCTTATTATTTGATGACCTTTACTTACCCCCTTCTGATTCCTTGTACATGTTAAATGATGGGCAGTGTTGCCTCTACTTCTCTAGCGGCCCCTCCAATATTGGAGCTCTGTTTTTAGTCTGATATTCTTTCAATAATCTTTTCTTGTAAGCATTGAAATCATCAGCCATGTTCTAAAGGGACCAGTTCTTGACTTTCTTGATCATTTCCTTGTCTTCCTCTTCATCACTCACTTGTGGTAGGGTGTAATGTGTCATGAGCTTGTCGAAAAGAGTGTTCTTGGCCCTATCAGCGACAAAAGTAACTCCAGGACGATGTTCTATTTGTGCTGGCTCATTCCATTCTTGAACACTTATCGGGGTGAGGTCCCTAACAAGAACCGCACACTGATTTTTAAACTTAGTTGCAGTCTTTTTGGGCTATGCAGGTTCGCCATTATGATATACTGACTTGATTATCAGATTCTCTCTAGAGGCCATAACTTTAGCCGGGCCTTGTTTTGACTTCTTGGTAGACGACGTCGATGCAGAGGTCTTCTTCGAAGTGTAGGTTCCCTCTTCCACATCTGATCTTTGAAATTCCTCTTCTTCCTCCATTCCCTGACCTGACTCGTTCAGGTATCGAGAGCCGTCATCTTCATCTCCACCATCATTGGGTCCACCGGGGAGTGTACTATCTTTTATTGTCGCGAACATGTCTTCTTCAGCCTCTCTGCCGTCCATAGCACAACTAATACAAATGAAAGAATATTTTTTCAATAATGTGAAAAACACAAAGTCATATCTCTATTTCAACAAAGTAAATGTAGCGGAATAATAATTCAAAGTATCACTAATACATCGATATCACGAATAATAATTCAGTTACATATAGCTCGGGTATATTTTTATTTAACTCCAGTACATCGAACAAACTTCCGCCGGGTCCTAAGCCGCGGGGTGCTAAGTCGCGGGTGCTGCGCGTCCAAAGTTACGGAACCCTAACGTGGTCATAGCTCACATGGTAAGGTTTTATCCGTATAATCATACAACTATTGTTATACTCACTTTGAAGTAAGTAGACGTAGAAACCAACATGCTCGTCCTCCTCGTTGATCCGATGACGTACCACCTCCTCAAGGACCGGCTCCCTCTGCACCGACCATGGCCACGCGATCGCCACGAAAGAAGATTCGGGTTGACCACGTCACCCGGATTTCTCACCAAGCTGCGTGTCCCGGAAGTAAGATCCTCCCAGTGCCAGCCCAGTGGGGCCCAGTACTGGACATCGCCCGTCGGGTCCAATAGGAACATCGTTGGCAAGAAAAATAAACTAAAAACACAACATGGGACATAGCATTATTAGTTTGATTTAGGGACTTTGCAACTATTCCAAATTGGTCAAATACTTATAATAATTAAATACTAAACTAAGTCATATACTTCATTAAGTCAAATACTTCCAAATTACACTAAGTCATATCTCTATTTTCTATCCATAATATTCTTTGTGGAGTTGAAATTTTTGTGCTTCATATAAATAAATACTTGGCTATTGAAGCCAAATAATGGATGCTTGCAAATACTCACTATAATCAAAATTACTAAATCAAAATGCCCTTAAATATAGAAAATGTCAATAATGCCAGAAACTGATAACTCAAACAAGTTACTTCGTCAAGTTTCAAATTGCTTAAGTGCCTCAATTATTTACAATACTAAATCAAATTTCTTAAGTGCCTCAAATACTTACAATACTAATAAATTTGTACACTAACAAAAAACTTCTACACATGCCATACAAAAAATTACTAAGTCAAATAATTTATATAGTATTGTTTTCTTTTCTACACTTAAAATATTAGTGTTTTCTACACTAAGTCAAATACACTAAAATTTCACTAAGTCAAATACACTAAAAATAAAAAATTCTAATAAGTCAAATACACTAAATATTCTACACTAAAATTACTAAAAGTTCTACACTAAAAATTAAATGTTCCTAATAATAATAAAAAGTTCCAGGGACTCCAGCAGGGGTGGGGGCGGAGGAGGAGGGCAGCAGGGAGGGGCTCCCGCATGCGGTGGGGGAGGAGGAGGAGGGCGATGGCCGGAGGGGTGGGGGTGGGGCCGGAGGAGGACGGCGCGTGGGGAGGGGCTCCACGAGGAGGAGGAGGACAGCGGTGGCTCGTCGGAAAATTTTGGAAGCATGGCGGCTAGGGGACGCTCGGCCCTTCGTCGTCGTCGCGTCGTAGATTTTAGCTACCTGTCCTGGGCCGAGCCACACACTCGGACTAAATACCCTCCCCCTTTAGCCCCGGTTGGTGGCTCGAACCGGGGCTAAAGGGTCTTTAGCCCTGGGCCAAGCCACCCACCGGGGCTAAATTGGGGGGTGGGGGGGGGGGGCGTTGGCCGCTCGAATTAGCGCACGAGCTGCCAACCTTTATCCCCGGTCCGAACCAGGAAATGGGGCTAAAGCCCTGTTTTTCAATTTTTTGTTTTCTCCCCCCATTTTTTAAACTTATCAAACATTTCAAATATCTAGTTTTTGCATTGTTTCAAATTTAAAAAAACTTTCAATATGAAAAGTGTCTCAAATTGCATAAAAATTCAAATAAATTTTCTGTCTAAAAAAAACTTAGTCTAACTATTTAAACTAGTAATAATTTTTGAATTTTCATATATTTGAGTTGACTTTTTTTGCATTGTTTGGCATTTGACAAAACTTTAAATATGAAAAGTATTTGAAATTGCATAAATAGTCCAAATACATTTTATTTTTTCAACAATAAATATTCTAACTTTTCAAATTAGCAACAATTTTTGAATTTTCACATATTTGAATATTTTTTTCCATTGTTTTGAATTTGACAAAATTTTCAATATGAAAAGTATTTGCAATTGTATAACTAATCCAAATACATTTTCTGTTTTCAAAAATAATTATTCTACCTATTCAAACTAGTAAGAACTGTATCACACCCCGGATCCAACGACTTAGATGCGCTAAAAAGAAACACACCCCTCATCCAACGACTCACATGCGATCGAAAAACACACCCCTGATCCAACGACTCACAAGAGCTCACAAGAAACACCCCCTGATCCAGCGACTCACAAGTGCTCGAAAGGAACACATGATCCGTGTGATTCTTCCTGATTGGTGTGATTCAAACGCTCGACAACCTCTCTCCGGCAAACATTTTATGTTGGACATAGAACAAAACAATCGGTTTCGCCAGCATACAGCCCGACGGTGGCTCGCTAGCATACCGTCAGATGTATGTTGGAAAGTCCGAATGATTTGTATTCAGTCGATGAAATGAACAATGTATGCAGAGAATCCGAGAAGTGGGCTATATATACGGTCGTGTGGATCACAAAGTGATTGTGCTAGTTTCGATCCAACGGCTCACAAGCACTCAAAAGAAACACACCTCTGATCCAACGACTCACAAGCGCTGGAAAGAAACACACTCCCGATCCAACTGGTCACAAGCGCTCGAAAGAAACACACCCCTGATTCAGCTCCTCACAAGCGCTCAAAAGAAACACACGATCCGTGTGATTCTTCTTGATTGGTGGGACTCTGACGCTCGAGAACCCCTCTCCGAGGAAACCCTGACCTTTTAGTCCTGGTAGGTAAAAAAGGCCAGGACTAATGGTCTGGTTTTTCCCGCCTTTTTTCTTCCCACGCCACTCCGTTCCCACCTAACTATTTAGTCTCGGTGAGTAAAACATGCCAGGACTAAAGGGTAACAACAACGCTCGTAGGTCAAATCCTCCTTATTGTGCTCATCCCACACATGGAAAACTATTTCGTCCCATGAGTGTAAAAGTTCAGCAACTAATGGCCTTAGGTACACATCAATATCGTTGCCGGGTTTCTTTAGGCCTTGGATGAGCACTGGCATCATAATGAACTTACGCTTGATGCACAACCAAGGAGGAATGTTATAGATACATAGAGTCACATGCCAGGTGCTATGGCTGCAGCTCTGCTCACTTAATGGATTCGTGCCACCTGTACTTAGACCAAACAATAAGTTCCTTGAATCACCTGCAAAGTACGGGAACTTTCTCTCGATTTTTCTCCACTGCGACCCATCAGCGGGGGTGTCTCAACATCTCTTCTTTATTGGAGCATACCACATCACCTTAGCAGGAACTCTCTTCCTGGGCGCTCACTCTCAACATCGCCAGGATCGTCTCCTCAGATCTTATACGCAATGCATTTCATACAAGGCATGCTTCCAAATTCTCGTACTGCTCACCGCGGTAGAGGATGCAGTCATTAATGCAGACAAGTATCATCTCTACTTCTAATCCTAAGGACCAGACAACCTTCTTTTCTTGGTATGTACTGACGAGCAATTCATTCTTTCTTGAAAGCTGCTTCTTCATTATTTGCAGCAACTATATAAATCCAGTGTCAGTCACACCGTTCTCTGCCTTCCATAGCAGCAATTCCAGTGTGCTATCCAGCTTTTTCTAGCCATTTTCGCAATTTTCTTGCAACAATGTGTTGTGATTTTTTAACATCTGTTTGAACGTCACCCTCACCTTTTCAACTTTGCATTCTGCCTTGGCATCCGTAATGGCATGGCCAAGATCGTCGATGGGCTCATCTGGTCCCCAGTCTCCTGCTTCTTCTTCATCATTATTTTCCATTCTAGTACCACGTATTCAGGGAACATATCATGATAGTTGTCATCATTCTCTCTTTTTTTTCTTTGTCTTCCATCATAACCCATTTTTTCTCCGAGCTTGGCCCAACAATTTTAGCCGGGCATGAAAATATATTGAAACAGGTGGATGTGGAGGACTCTGTGAAAAAGAGTGTTTCGTCTGATTTCGACATACAACACATGGACAACACAAAAAAGAATTCCGCTTGTTTTCCTCGGCCACATTGACAAAATAACTCATGCCTTTCATGAACTTGGGAGAGCGTCGGTCAGCGTAGATCTGTTGCCGCTTCATCTGCATTATATATTTATCAAAAACCATTACTGAACATCGTTATTACAGAAATGACCACGACATCAACATATGAAAGGATAAAGTTGGTGCCTCGACCGAGAAGCAAAGAATGAGGAGAAATATTAATAAAGTGTGGATCCGACAAGTTAAATCAATTTTGTTTTGTGCGAGCTGAAGTGGCAATATGCTCCCGGGAATTTCATAGAACACCTTTTATGCATCGGGAAAAAGTAGCACACACCCTCTCTCTCTCAAACCTTCTACGTCCAAATGAGTGATTGGTTGAGGAGTGGTGTGGATGGTCGGTTTTATACAGACAATGATATTTAGCCCCACACGAACCGAGGCTAAAGGGTGCTTACTTTTCCCACATGACCTTTACCCCCAGTTCATGGCTCAAACCGGGGCTAAAGGCCCCCCACGAGTTGCTATGCCCGCCCCAGGCCGCTGAAATGCAACCTTCTGCCCCAGCTTGTAGCGAAACTGGGGCTAACGGTGTTTTTAGCCTTGAACAAAAGGCATGTTCTCCACTAGTGCATGGAGCCTTGGTTACCGAGTCTCAAATCCGGCTGCATGCTATGCAAGTGATAATCCTGCTACCCAAGGTATGAATCATAAAAATTATTGTCTACAATTTTGTTTGATCGATTATGATTGCATAGTGCGGAGTAATATTTTGCACATTTTTACAAAGTTCCCACTATCCGGCCCACAACCCTCTTCTCCCTCTGCCTCTGCTACAGTGTTTTGAGAGTCCACCACCGTAGCCGCCATTTCTCGGCCATCCCCGCCGCTGGCGCTCGCGCTGGCTGCTGCGGCGATGATGTAGGGTGCCGGCCCCGCTTGTACAGCAGTAGATTAGTTTTCCGCGTTAGTTGTTTGCTTCTGTGTTCGGGTGTTGGTGGCATGCCGTCGAGGATTTCTTCGCAGGTGAGTCCGGCCCGTGCCTGCGAGGTGTTGCTGCTTCCGCTCTCCGGTCTCAGGCTCTCGAGGTGGGAGCGGGATTTCGAGGAGTTGGCGGCGGGTTCCTCCTTCTCGCATAAGGTCGATGGTGGAGCTCTGGTTCTGGAGCGCCCTCGGTTCCCCTCTGCGAAACCTGAAGGTGTAGCTGCTGCTCTTCCGCTGGCCGGCCGTTGCGGCGAGGGGCGGAAGGATGATGCTGCTACTGCTTCAATTTTCGTCGACAAGAACCTGGTTCTTAGCTGCATCGACGAGCTCATCACACGAAGCATGAGTTGCTTCCGCGTTTCAAGGCCAGGAGGGTGGCCTACTTTCATCCTCCGATTCAGAGGTCTGCCGGACCAGTCCTTAGGGCTCGACGTCGTCCTTCGTGCAAGTGGTTCGTCCCCGCGCTTAGGTCGACTGCTGGCGGCTGTGCTCCATCGCTGGTTTAGGAGAGCTTCGAGCGTCCTGTGCTCCGTTCTCGGTGCGATGCGCCTGGAGGACGCGGCGATGTGGTGGTGGAGAAGATCTTGGACTCGATTGCTTTTCAGTTTTTGTTCTAGGGTCTCTGCCGTAATTTTCTAGCCCTTTTTTCAAACTCAAACATCTATAGGGCAAGAGTTGACAAGGGCCTAGATGTAAAATGTACCCGCCACGTTGGATGAACATGCAGCTTCGGGGTCTTTGACCCCTCTATTTGTTAAAAAAAAACATTGTTACAAAGTTACAGACTACTCCCTCCATTCCGGAACGGAGGGAGTACGTCTTAGGAACTTTCGATCTAGCTAAACTAATAATTAAGGTTGAATTGTAAAATGCAAATGTGAAAATTAATTGGAAGCACGGTATATTTGATTCTGAGGTCCGCTATGCCTCAATAATGAATACAAAAGATGGTTTATTGTTGTGTTATCCTACATCTTCTTTTACATGTCGCCCTCCCTATGCTTAAATTCCGGATCCGCCCCTGCTCGGAAAAGGGCCTTCATCCATTTATCTGCGGTCATCTCCTTTTCCACCGTTCTGAACTTTGTTGAGGCAATTAATTGACATAAAGTTATGAGATAAATGATTTAGAAACGAAGGGAGATACACCGACTGAATATAGGAGGGAACAAAGTAGAGACTGTTACATGGTAAAAAAGAAAAGGCTAAGAAGAAAGAAAATATTCATACAGGATAACACGTCCACAGCACCAGGATCTAGACTTATTTTGCATATAGACAACAGGTCGGGCCGAGAAATCATGGAGAACCCAGAACCACGGATGCGCCAGTGTCAACCTCGCCCTCCTCTGCCCGGTCGAGCTTGCCTGTCAAACATGGCGGCCTCGTACAGGTAGTTCACCTGCCATGCGTGGTGGCTCGCATGGGCGAAGAGCCAGGCAAGTTCGAGGACGAGGCCCTTGGAGTAGAGCTGCGCCTGTTGGAGGCGCAAGGTTTCCGCGAGCTGCTCTTCGCGCCGCTCGTCCACCTTGCCCTTTCGGATGTACTCGAGCGGGCCGGTGACGAGGGTACACCAGAGGGCGCCGAGCAGGTCTTCGTCCTGGCAGTCCAGGAAGCGGCGCACATGGTTGCACGTTTCCTCGCCGTCACAGGCGTAATCGGGAGCCAGGGGCCTGCTGAAGCCGGTGGTGCGGAAGTCAGCGTCGAAGTCGGCCTCGCGCTGGGGCCGCGCCGGCGACTTGCGGGCCTTGGGCCATCCCAGGAGGGCGCGGCGGAGGAGCATGTGCCGGTCGTTGGTGATGTGCCACGAGTATTCATTGTCCACCATCCGGGCTGAGGGCTCGTGCCACCTCTGGGTGAACGTGGCGGCGTATGCATCGTATATGGCCCGGAGTGCCGGCTCACTCACGACGCCGGAGGCGGCAATGTCGGCCACGTTGAGGAACGAGTTCATGATCTCGGAGTTTACCAGGTCCGAGCCCACGTCGATGACGTCGTGGCTGTTCACGCTCAAGATGAGGTCGCTCATGATGGGCAATGGCCTCGGCTCCAATGCCGAGCACGCTGCAGTCACACAGGTAAATGACCTGGGCGGCACGGCGATCCATCTGCGCGGAGAGGTCCTTGAGACGCGTCTTGTTCGCCACCTCCATGGCGATCTTGTCCTGGATGTATGGGATGCCAACGGTGATGGCCTCACGACGCTCCCGGCCGTGAGGGGTGCGCAGCGAGCCCATCCTGCACCAGCCCTTGGAGTGCGGGGAACACGTGGATGTAACCGTACTCGTAATTAAGAGACATGTCGGTCACGTAGTTGGAGAACATGGTGCGCACGTCAGCGGCGCCAATGAGCATGTCCGACATGCCGCCGCCGAACAGGGAATTGGTTGTCGTCAAGGCCTCAGGCCAGTCGGTGGCGCCCAGCTGGGCGATCACCTGCGGCGAAGCTTGCTTCAACGCCTTGCCCTTAGGGGGAAGCACGTTGCCGATTGCGTGTTGGGTGCTTTTCCACATCCTCGCGAGCTCCGGCGAGCTCCGGCGATAGCCGTAGCTGCACCACCCTAGGCCGCGCCGGCGCCACTGATTCCTCCTCTCCCGACAGCTCGTCCCTGCCGATGCTAGCAAACATCTCGGCCAACATGTCTCGGGCCTGGCGTGACAGTCTTCTCATATCCGATCAAGGCCCTTGCCTCCGAGTAGCCCGTGTAAACGGGGAAGGAGCCAAGGTTCACCGGAGCCTTGCCCCAGAAATGCGGAGGGATTCTGATGGCGGCGCCGTTGGGGAGAGCGTCTTTGTGCAGCCCGGACCGGACCTCGATATTGAGACCTTGAAGAGAGCAGGTACCCCATCGAGGGAAGGAGAAGGGTGCGTCCGCGCCCATGCTTGCCATATAGCAGTACAATATGTGAGTAGGGAGAAAGGTACCCTACGTGGTACTCCCTCCATCCACTCAATAGTAAGAAGCGAGACTTATAAAAGTGGACGGAGGGAGTATCTTATATAGCAGCAGCTATATTTTGTCTTTTGTTCTCTTGTCGTGTCAGTCTCCACCAGTTGTAGTTTCCGCCACGGCACACTAACTTGTCACGTTTTTTCCCACGAGTCTAGTGGGGGTGTGTGCATGTGCAGCGCTACCAGGGGCCATTGAAAACTAAGCGGTCGTTGCACTTGGCCCTGGAATTATATAGCATGTGAATGTCGATCCATACCTTCAATTGGATATGTGTGAAACCTTATCGGTCATATTCACCCAAATATCAATCTCAGAGTCATTTTAAACATATGTAAACATTGTCTTTACCAAGAAAGTTGGATGAGCCAATATAATACAACTAGATGATACCCCGCATGTTGTTGCGGGATCATGTGGGATTACTTTCTGAGAATGGAACACATAAGAAAAATTTATAGGTTGTCCGAATCAAAGAATTTAATTTAATGGTACCCAAATTTGATGCTATTCTTGAGTTTTCAAAGAAAAGATTCCCAAAATCAATACAAGCCTAATATAAAAAAAAATACCTCATTTATAATCATTTCAGGATGGATGGGAACCACCAATTAAATATGTAAAATTCACATAATTGCAACCAACAACATAAATCAGAAAAATACATCATGATAAATGCACAATATTTTCAAACATGGTCTAGGATTATATAGATTCTACAACACTCGAGGATAATTTTGTAGTTATCATAACCCAAATCAAACGCAATGATAAATTTTATAAAAAAAATAGGCAGATTAGAATTATGAAAAGAAAACTAATCGATGACAAACATAATTATCTAAGATACAAAAGAGTAATTTGAAACCTGTAAAATATAATTCTACAGTTGTGAAGACCATGCGCGAAAACCATTCAATTATTTTTGCTCTGTTGCTTCATCTTTTATTCATTTTATTTTATTGGATGTGTATATAAAGTGTATCAATTCTGGAAGTGAGAATCTGCACAGTCAAAGATATCCCTTAAGAATTGGCAATTGGAAGCATCAAAGAGTATACATACAGAAAAAGCCATCCGTGTGGCGTGAACGATTCCTGAAGTGGGTTGAAAACCATTTTCTGATTTTTTAAGCTGGTGCGTAGTTTTAATTAGCCTTGCTGCTGATGATGGCACATTGTGTCCTCCTGCTGCGGGTGCTATGCGCATGCCGCACAGGATTTACCAAGCACGGAATCCAGTGAGTGAGCAACGACGATGGCATCTGCCACCAAGGCGGAGCTGAACAGCCCATGGCGGAAGCGGCCGGCAAGTCGCGCCCGAGCCGCCGGCGACGGCAGCGGCCGTGGGGCAGGCAAGTCATGAGTGAGCGGCGGGCGACGGCAGCGGCCGCGGAGGCAGGCCAGGCGAGTCGCTCGCGGCAACGACATCAGCCGTGGGGTGTGCAAGCCGTGAAGCCGCGAGGACGGGCTGTCGAGTTGTGCGCGAGCTGCAGCGACGGCAGCAGCCGTGGGGCGGGCCAGTCGTCACTGAGCGACGGGTGACGGCAGCGGCCGCGGAGACTTGCCCGTGACGACAGTAGCCGTTGGGCAGGCAAATCATGAGTGAGCGGCGGGCGACGGCGGCGGCCGCGGAGGCAGAGCCGGTGAGTCGCTCGCGGCGACGGCATCGGCCGTGGCGGGCGAGTTGTGAAGCCGCGGAGACGGGCCGACGAGTCGTGGTGCGCGAGCTGCGGCGACGGCAGCAGCCGTGGGGCGGGCCAGTCGGGCGACGGCAGCAGCCGCGGAGACGGGCACGCGTGTCGTGCGCGAGCGGCCGGCGACGGCGGCGGCCGTGGTGCGGGCAAGCTGTGAGTGAGCGGCGGGCGGCGTTAGTGGCCGATGATTCATGCGCGAGCAGGGGCAACGGCAAAAGACGAGCTGTACGTGTGAGTGAGCCGCGTGACGGCTAAGTCGTGGGGGCGTGCCGATGGCCAGAGCTGATTTGGTAACGGAACCAGGTAAAAAACCGGTCGTGAACCGTGGGTAGTAGCCATAACTAACCATACCCAACTGTTTGCTCTGACAAACTGAACTAAAACCAAACTTAGGTCAGGTAGCCCTGTTAACACCTGAACCAAGCGAGACAATAGGCAGAAACCAAACCAATACAACCGGTTAAACTAGAACCATTCTCAGATTCAGGTGTTACCACACTCTTAGCAAGCCTAGCATGTGGGTTGCATCTTGCTGCTAGGTTTTCCTACTATTATCTTTACTACATTAAATGAGAGTTGGTACGTTGGTACGTCAAACTTCCATCGTCCGCTCACTCGTTTCCTCTGCCTCGATTGATCGCTACTTGGCCCAGCCTAAAATAAGGCAAGCCCCAAATCAATCTCGAGGTTTAGCCTACACAGCCGCCTCCTATCCCACGGACTGGCCGCCTCCTAACTTCTTGCATCTGGCCGCCGCTCCATCCGCGCCACATTATCTATTCCCTGCCGCCGGCCGACGAGCTGCCGTGCATGGAGGTTGACTGAGGATCATTTAGACCTTGTTCGGTTTGCTGAGATTTGGACGGGATTGAGAGGGATTGGGGTGGATTAAATCCAATGCGAATCAAAATCCCCCCAATCCCCTCCAACCCACTCCAATCCACTAGGGGAGGGGATGAACCGAACAAGCCCTTAATCCGCTCGAATTCCTCACCAACCGGATCTTGATCCTGACCCCGGTCGACCATGACCTCGTGCCTCCGTGTCAACCCCGCTGGGTCCTCGACGAATCCATGCCGCTCGAGTGTTTCATTAGGACTACGATAGGAAGCCTCCTCTTGCCCTGCTATCTTTTCCTCCACCGAGTTAATTTGACGCACATAGTTTATGTGTGCAGCTTTCTAAGCCCTATATCTGCCATGGATAGTTTATGTGCGCAGCTTTCTAAACACGTACACAGTTATGCTGCATGTTTCCAGGGTTAAAGATTCACATGTTATGTGGTAATGTTTTGAGCATTGTAAAAGTAAAGCATGATATCAGCAGTACTGCTTTTCTGCTTTTGGTTACTAAATCATGTTTGCTAGATCAACATTGTAAAAGTAAGGCATGATATGAAGCCACAGATCGGCAAGATGTGTTAATCGTTTTGTTTTAATGTACCTAAACATGTAGGTGAGTGAATAAAGTACCAGTGCAAGAGATAAATCTGAATGTTTTCAAGTTGTATATTAGGCCCCTAGCAGCCCGAGTCTCCTAATGAAAAGGTTCTCAACGATTTAACATGCATATCCTTTTCCACGTCTTCGGACATTCAATTCTATCAACATTGATTATAGTACTACCTCCGATCCAATTTAAGTGTCGGAACATGACACAAGGTCTAGGCAAAATTTCAGCTAACCCTCCGATACTTATTTAAGTTGTTGGACCAAGAACGAAGAAAGAGGGGTTATAATGAAAGATAATGAAGAAGAAGAGAACAAAAACTATCCTATGTTCACTAAACGTGGTGGACTGCAATGGGGAAAGACGAAGCTGATGAAGAGCCCATTGTTGTCGAGCCTGATGATGATCTTCGTTGGGCCATTCTTGATGCGAAAAGAAATTGCGGAAGTGACACCGAGAGGTTAAAGTTAGAGAGAATGTTAGAGGATCACAACAATTGTTTTACACAAATTTCAAAGACTAGTATTGGAGGTCACCGAAGTCATGGAGGCCGATATTGTTGAGATATGAATTATGACTAGTATAGGTCCCCGTATATTTTAGGGTTGTACCTGTAATCCGTCTATATATATGAGAGCAGCCAGCCCTATGAGGCTTGTGCACTGTCCCATTATTCTCCACATGGTATCAGAGGCCCTACAATCCCCTCCCTGACCTAGCCGCCACCCACCCCCACCGCACCAAACCCTAGCCGCCGCCTCCGCTCCCCTCGGCGCCGCCGGCCCTCCCCTCTCCCCCACACCTGCCGCCGCCCCACCCCCTTGGGCGCCGCACCTCCCCCTCCCCCAACCTCCCACCACTTCCGCCGCCACCCACCACCATGACCGACCCCGCCTCCGGAAGCAGCAACCCCTTCGCCGGCCCCTCCGTCGCCATCATCCGCGATGTCCCCATCCTCGAGCGCGTGCCGGTGAAGCTCTCTCACACCGCTACCAACTTCTTGTCCTGGAAGACGTACTTCGGTCTTCTCTTCCGCGACTATGATCTCCTTGATCATGTCGACGGCATCATCGACCTCCTCTCCATGCCGCACGAACCCGACTGGTTGGCTATCGACGCGACTGTCATCCGCTGGTTCTTCCAGACCGTCTCCCCCGAGATATTCCGCACGGTCGTCCGCGACGGTGACTCCGCGCACACCGTCTGGGCGAAGATCACCGGCCTCTTCACCGACAACAAAATTCAGCGCGTCACCTTCCTCCATCAGGAATTCTTCGGCACTCATCAGCATGATCTCTCCCTCGACGACTACGTCCTTCGCCTCAAGAGCCTCTCCGACGAGCTGCGCGACTTGGAGTTCCCGATCGATGACAAGATCCTCCTCTCCACGCTGTCGGCTGGCCTCGGCGAAGACCTCAGCAACGCCGCTTCCAACCTCACGGTCCTCTCCACGCCATCTTTCGAGCAGGCTGTGGCCTACCTACACCTCGAGGAGCGCCGGCTCAAGCACCTCCGAGCCCGGGCGGCCCACACCGCCTTCGTCGCCGGCCTCGCACGGGGTGGCCCCGCACCCGCACCCACCGCCCCGACCCCCGCGCCTCGCGCCCCGGGCCCATCTCCCGGCTTCTACTCGCCCCCGCCGCTCGCGCCTCTACCGCCACCTGCTGGCAACGGCAACGGCGGCGGTGGCCACCGCGGACGTCGACGTCGTAATGGGAGTGGAAACGGCGGCGGCAACACCGCCTCTCCCGCCCCATCCCCCGTAGGAGTTCACCCCCACCCCGCCTTGGCTCGCCGGCCACAACCCCTGGACATGAGTTGTCCACACCTACACCATGCCCGTGCCGCGTGCCCCCTACCTTTGCACCCCGGTGCCGCGCCCGGCCTCGCACAATGCCTTCTTCGTGGCGCCCCAGCCCGCCGGCGCGCCCAGCTACTATGCCGCGCCCCCAGTTCCCACCACCTACTATGCCGCGCCCCCGAGCACGGCCCAGTGGGACCCCGCCCTTATGACCGCACTCCAGGCCGTCCCCACGGCGGCCACGTACGGTGGTGGCGGCGACTGGTTCATGGACACCGGCGCCTCCGCGCACATGGCAGCACACCCCGGTAATCTCTCGCACACTTCTCCCGCTTCCACCTCCTCCCGCATCATCGTCGGCAACGGTCATGCTCTTCCCATCACTCACACTGGCTCCGCCACCTTTCCCTCCACTTCCAATCCTCTCTCACTTAACAACGTTCTTGTTTCTCCTAATTAAATTCAAAACCTTGTCTCCGTTCGTTCTCTCACTCGTGATAATAATGTGACTGTGGAATTTGACTCCTCTGGTTTTTCTGTTAAGGATGGTCGTACTCGGATGCTTCTCCACCGCAGTGACAGCCCCAGCGATTTGTACCCCGTATGGTCGTCACCTTCCACCACCAGCGACACACTCGCCCTGTCCGCCGGCGTCGACCTATGGCACGCTCGCCTCGGCCATCCTAGCTCCACCACTCTTCGTCAAATAATGCAAGGATTTGATTTCACTTTTAATAAAACGGATGCTCACTCTTGTGAAGCATGTCGTCTAGGCAAACATGTTTGCCTTCCGTTTAGTTCTTCCTCCACAGTCGCGTCGTTTCCTTTTGAGCTTCTCCATAGTGATGTTTGGAACTCGCCAGTTCTGAGTAATTCCGGTTATACATATTATCTTGTTATTCTGGATGATTACTCACATTTTGTGTGGACCTTTCCTCTTCGCCGAAAATCCGACGACGTCCCCGCCACCCTCACCGCCTTTTTTGCATACGTCTCCACCCAATTCGGCCGCCCCATCCACGCCTTACAAACTGACAACGGCAAAGAGTTCGACAACATCACCATCCGCACAATCCTCGCCTCCCACGATGCCATTTTTCGTCTCACATGTCCATACACTTCTGAGCAAAACGGTCGCGCCGAAAGCATTCTTCGTACTCTCAACGACTCTGTGCGCGCTCTTTTGTTCCACGCCCACATGCCCCCGCGGTTCTGGCCGGATGCCCTCGCCATGGCGACTCTCCTCGTCAACATCCGCCCATGCCGCGTGCGTTGGCACTATACGCCTCACCAACTTCTCTTTGGTGTGCCGCCCACCTACGACGATCTTCGGATCTTCGGCTGCCGCTGCTACCCTAGCATCACTGTCACCGCCGCGCATAAGATCGCGCCGCACTCTCTCCCTTGTGTGTTTCTCGGCTACCCAGCCAACACCAAGGGCTACCGCTGCTATGACCCGGTCTCGCATTGTGTCTTCACCTCGAGGCACGTTTACTTTGACGAGTTGATGTTTCCGTTTCAACAGGCAGCTTCGATGGCGATGATCCCGGCGCCCACCGGCCCCCCTACGGCCGGCCCGTCACGCTGACGAGTGACCGCAGCGGGCCCTCTCGCGCTCATCCCGCCGGGTCCCTCGGCCCCGACGCCCTCGACATCGTCCGTGCAGCCATCACCGCCCGCGACACCGCCGTCGCGGTCACCCTCGACCAGCGCGGCCTCCTCCTCGGCCTCGTCATCCCCGGCCCCGTCGCCCCCGCCGGCCGCGGCCCCTACAGGCGTGCTCACCCGTGCGCGTGCGGGCGTGCGCAAACCGTCCAAACGGTACCCCGCCAACCAGTGCGCCTGCACGGCGTCCACGTCAGGGCCGTCGCCGGTACCCACCTCTGCCCGGGCCGCCTTGCGCGACCCACACTGGCGCACCGCCATGCAGGAGGAATACGACGCGGTTCAGCGCAATCGGACCTGGGAGCTGGTTCCTCCTCCTCCTCGGGCCAACGTCATCACCGGCAAGTGGGTGTTCAAGCATAAGCTTGGCCCGGATGGCAAGCTAGAACTCTACAAAGCGTGTTGGGTGGTCCGTGGATTTCGTCAACGTGCCGGTATCGACTTCACGGACCCTTTTGCTCCGGTTGTCAAACCGACCATGATCTGCACCGTCTTGCATCTCGCCGTCTCTCGTGCATGGCCGGTGCATCAAATGGACGTCTCCAACGCCTTCCTCCACGGTCATCTCTCTGAACAGGTGTACTGCCAGTAGCCCATCGGCTTCGTCGACGCCGACCACCCGGACCACGTGTGCTTGCTCTCTCGGTCCTTGTATGGACTGAAGCAGGCGCCCCGTGCATGGTACCAACGCATCGCCACGTTTCTCCATCAGCTTGGCTTCCGCTCTACGCGCTCCGACGCGTCGCTCTTCATCTATCGACACGGCACCGACACCACCTACTTGCTGCTCTACGTCGACGACATCATCCTGACCTCTTGCACGGATGCTCTTCTTCAACACCTCACCGACCGTCTTCGCGCTGAGTTTGCTCTGAAGAATCTCGGCCCGCTCCACTACTTCCTCGGTATTGAGGTCGTCCGGGGCGCGAACGGGTTCTTCCTTCATCAGCAGAAGTACGCCCATGAGCTCCTCGAGCGCGCAGGGATCCTTAATTGTCACCCTGCGCCTATTCATGTCGATACGAAGGCCAAGCTCTCGGCGAATGATGGGTCGCCGGCCGCCGACGCGCCGTTCTACCGCTCCATCGTCGGTGCTCTACAGTACTTGACGCTGACACGCCCGGAGTTGCAGTACGCCGTACAGCAGGTGTGCCTGCATATGCATGCTCCACGGGACGTCCATTGGTTCGCGGTGAAGCGGATACTCCGCTATATTTGCGGCACCATGGCCCTTTGGTCTCTCGCTGCACGCCCCTCCTGCCTCGCCCTCGGCCGACATCGTCGCCTACTCGGATGTCGACTGGGCTGGTTGCCCCGACACGCGGCGCTCTACATCAGGCTACCGTGTCTATCTCGGCTCGTCGCTCGTCTCTTGGTCCTCCAAGCGGCAGCCCACTGTGTCTCGCTCCAGCGCCGAGGCCGAGTACCGCGCCGTGGCTAACGCCGTGGCTGAGTGCACGTGGCTTCGTCAGCTTCTCTCCGAGCTCTCTTGTCCTGTTGACAAGGCCACCATGGTATTTTGTGATAACGTATCGGCTGTCTACCTCTCCGCCAACCCCGTTCATCATCGACGCACCAAACACATTGATCTGGATATCCAGTTTGTCCGTGAGCAGGTTGCCCTCGGTCACGTTCAAGTTCTACACGTGCCGACATCTCAGCAGTTTGCAGACATCATGATGAAGGGATTGCCATCGACGACTTTTCCAGAGTTTCGCTCGAGTCTATGTGTCGGTCCCGACCCTTCGACTGAGGGGGGTGTTGAGATATGTATTATGACTAGTATAGGTCTCCGTATATTTTAGGGTTGTACCTGTAATCCGTCTATATATATGAGAGCAGCCGGCCCTATGAAGCTTGTGCATTGTCCCATTATTCTCCACAGATATGAAACTCAGAATATGCATCCATTACAGATGTAGTATGTAGTGGATTCGCTCCCCTTACAGGCAGTACACATGCAATATGTAGTGGATTCCCTCCCTTGAATGTGCACCTACAAAGAGGCCACTCTGAACTGTGTGCTGCAGGAATCTCTAGCAACAATGCTCGCCAATGCCATGGAGCCCGATATGAATCTCCTGGTGAATACGCATGGGAATATGACGGCAGTTCACGAGCAGTACTTAGTGGATTCCCTCCACGCAATGCACGCTTGCGAAGAGGCCACTCTGAATCGTGTGATGCAAGAATATATAGCAACCATGCTCGCACACGGCATGGAGGCTAGGGAGGCCATTGTTAATCAAGTGGTGAGCCCGGGACACCTTCGTGAATCATGTTGTGCCCTAGTTCGTGTCCGAGTCTAATGCTTGTGTAACATCCCAGTGTTTGGGAAGTTATAAGGATCTAAATTTAATATGTGCATTTGCAAAGCATGCATCTAAAAGTACGGGAAATTTTGGCGCGAAAGTTTAAACGAATCAAAGTGACCAAAGTTTCACTTGACATGATGAAATAGGTCTAGTTCATCTAGTCAAGAGTACATTTGGAATGATCTTTATAACAAGTATCTTAAGACACCAAATCATTTGGTTACACAAACCATAAATTGGTTTTGACTAAAACAAATTATCAACCACCTTAACCACAAGTCTTTAAGTGACTTGGGATAATTCACTACCTATCCAGAACTCAAAGAGGGGTGAGTATCCAAATCTCATAACTAATGACCACACATCCACAAGTTAGTAATGCCTGGTGGAATAATCTCATCAACAAGTATTTTAGACTCTCTAAATCATGAACTACTTAAGTTATCAATCAAACTACATAACATCTTTATAAATTATTTCCTAACCACTAAGTAAACCTTCACAAGTAAATAACAAAGGTTCAATAGAACGCAAGTGATACAAACAAGTATTAACCCAAGTCTCACAAGTGGGAAGTAACTTAATTATCATAATAATATATTTATCGAATATGTACATATCTCCTCAACCATAAAAGAAGTATCTAAAAGAAGTAATAAATCTTCTTAACCTACTGTTAAACCTTGATCATTACATAGGATATTCCCAAACCTCTCTATATATGCATTGTGAATGCCAAAGTTAATAAAGAGAAGGATATAAAGTAACAACATGACACCTAAGAAAAACAACTAACAACTTTGACATAAGTCATTAAACCCAATAACTTTCACATGCTCATTGTTTTAATCATCTCATACAAGTGAGCATATGAAATCTTAACACATCAATGAACCATTTGATCAACTTACCATCTAAAGACATCATTCCACAAACACTCCACATTTATATTCAACTCATCATTCAACAAATAAAGTATCTCTGGATGTGAGTAATGAATGACAACAAGTTATAACCCCTATTAGAGGAATTGGATTGAAAGCTATACAAAAACTAACCATATATGAACAAGCCCATATCTTATGGGAAATAAAATAAGAATTATATGGAAGGATAATAAAAACATGAACTAACTCTTAATCAAGATCTTTCTACCTTGTCTAGTGTATCTTGTTTTCCAATCTTCTCTAGATCATTCTGCAAGAGAAGAAACCACAAGGAAGGAGGACTACCCCAGGAAGATATCCAAGAAGATTAATTAGAGTGTGCTTGAAGTGCTACTCTAATCTTCTATAAGTACTTGGAAACTCTTATATATTGATCTGATCTTATTAACCTCTTGAAATAGTATGATATTCCAATGTTAGTGTCATATAGAAGTAGTTTGGTAACAAGACTAATTACCTTGTTAACAGATCACTTTTGTATACTCAAACACTTGAGTATCTTACACAAATAAACATAAGATCATATAATCTGGTACATCTCAACCCATTGTATATAATTATTAATTTGGAGGCAAGTCTGATCCACTTGTTAACAAATTCTACTTATATGCATATGGTAAATTGATGTTATAAAATACACCTACATTATGTTATATACAAAACCATGATCCATAGAAGGAGAAGTATAACAAGGAGAAAGTAATATACCAGATTATAACTTGAACCACACCTACAAGTTATAAGTAAATAAGAAACCAAGATAAGGAACAAAACAAGCAACATGTTGAAATCCAAGTGTTTGATGTTATATAAGAATAATTTGATTACAAGGTCAGATCAACCTTGTGAACAGAATATTCATGTAAGCATTAAAACAATTGAGTTTCAATAAGCTAGTCTTCATCATAATTGAATACACCACAAGAATGAAATGGTTATGGATTCAAATGAACTCATCTCATCAGGAGCTACAATTTACTAGTAGAGTTAGTATCTGGGAACCACTCAATATATCCTATCAGTTCTAGTGGTGAATTTCTTAAGTCAAGATACCATCAAGAGATGATATTACTTGCAAATTGACACAAGGTGAAAACAGAAGGCTAGTGGCAACTAGAGAGAAGAATATCAAGCAACAGAAGACCACAGGAAGCAACACTGCGTCAGTAAGGGAGCATAAG
Organism: Alopecurus myosuroides; assembly: GCA_028641055.1. Lineage (NCBI taxonomy): Eukaryota > Viridiplantae > Streptophyta > Magnoliopsida > Poales > Poaceae > Alopecurus > Alopecurus myosuroides. The sequence continues at coordinate 345,176,374 of CM054063.1, forward strand.
AATTTATCCAGTCAGTCATTAGGATATAATAGAGAATCATTAACCTCTGTCAAGCTCATCAGAGATGATGAACTTATAATAACATCTTTAATGAAACACTTATCAAGTATGAAATAATAACCAGCTATTGCATCCACATGTCTTTGATTTGTGGAGGTAGATGAAAACAAGCTTAATACCCTGTTTTCCAAATCCTTTTCATAGATAAGAGTAACAGATGATAACAAAAATTCATCTACACATAAACATATAAATGATCCCTGGTTTCTAAAACAAGCATGGGATAATATCCATATTGGAACCTGGTGGAAAAGAAATAAATAAGATTTCAAAGCCACTCAAGTTTTCTATTTAATCAAGTACTAAAAACAACCTTTCTTACACACACCTAAGTAAGATGGCAACCAAAGATTGCTAAGAGATTCATTTATAAAAGATGACATGGTATCATAAAAGAAAACAAGCCCCTTCCGAATTAAAATAATTTGGTATGATTGGGAATAAAATTCCCTATTGGGTGGTTTTATTACTATGCCCAAGAAAGTAAAACAATACTAAAGCTTACTAAGTATTTCCAAAAAGGTGTTATACCTAAAAATTATCCAATAGAAAACACATCATTATTTCAATAGCATATTAGTGAGGTTGTTTTCATGTCATAGAATACACTAAGTGATTTTTAATCCATATCAAATTTAAATAGAGAGAAAATAACAAGAACCACTTAATCTAGCACCTAAAATAAAAAATACAAATATTCTCCAAATTCACCAAAACAAAATATGGTGAGTTGTGAAATTTGATAAGGAATTCAAATATATTTTTTATTAATTTTTCTGTTCATAGAATAGCCCAGAAAACACACTTTCTTTTACAGTTTAAGTAACAGAAGGACCAAAATGTAATTACTAGAAATTGTAGGGGGTTATCGAAATGTGGATTTTCTTTTTCTTTCTTCAACCTCTGGCCAGAAGGCCAGAGGCGTGCGACCTCATCCGATGTCGATGCCACCTCCTCCTTGCCACCTTCTCGTCGCAGATAAGAAGCAGGAGGGCTCCTCCAACTTCCTCTCTACCTCCTCACTCACTCCATCTCTCTCTGTCTCTCTCTCTGGAACCGGAACTCAAACCCTAACCCTAACCCGTCAGACGTCGGCCGTCGCCGTCGATTCCGACCATCCCAGGAGGAGCTGAGCACACCATCGGGTGCGCAATGACCTCCTCTACCGCCGTGGTGAGCCTCGTTTGCAGGGATGGCGGGAGGCCGGAGAATTTGGCCAATCCCTTTCTCACTGCCGCCGGCGACCGTGGCCGATTCCCGTCGATTGCGGGCACCACTTGCTTCCCCGACCGCATCCTCGAGCTGCTGGTGAGCTTACACGCATTCGGGTACCTCTCCTTTGGTTAATAAGGGCCAATTGCATGGAGATCACCAAAGACCGCCGCCGTCCGCCGCACTGGAGCTCGCCGCCGGCGACCCCTTGACCATTTGGTCATACTGCCACCACCCCTGCGTTCATTGAGTCTTCCTCTAGCTATTGGAAGCAATGATTCGAACCAATTTGTAGCGAATCGACGGATTCGAGCACATCAGAGGAGATCCTCTCCTCTGATGACGCGGGCATGATGTCATCATGACGTCATAAGCCCATTTCCTTCTGTTTTTATTTTATTTCGTATAAGAAATGAAAACTGACAGATGGACCCCACTTGTCAACTTAAATAAGCAGAAAAATAATTAATCGTATAAAATCAATAACTTTAATTCTATTAATCAGAAAAATATAAACAATATCCCAAATTGATTAGAAAAATATAATCTAAATGATTATCAACTTTACAAAAATATTTAATAAAGTTTAAAATTTAATATTTTCTTTAATTAAATTAAATCATTAAAATGGAGAAAAATAATAAATAATTCATAAAATAAGAAAAATACAAGTTATATACCAAAATGCTCCAAATGACATATACAATTCATCTATGATGTTTGCAAAGCCATTTGAGCAAGATTTCATGAGTGCAATATTTGCCTAGTCATTTAATTCATTTAAAATTAATAAATTAATCATTTATTCAAATATTTTCAAAAGGCATTGAATGATATATCAAATTAAAGAGAAAAGCATTACCAATTCAAATATGTCAAACATAAAACATTTTGATTAAATTATAAACTTGTTTCCAAATATCTACTGGAACTCTATTATATTTCATTATGACAAGAAATAGCTGCCACAAATTATTTTCTCTATTAATAAAACCCTCAAATATTCTCAAACATAATAAACCTATTATCACCAAGCATTAGCAAGTTAGGTGATGATAGATTAATTATAATCGTTCATCGTTTTCAATAAAACTCCTTGGCACTAGCTCTACACTTTTTAAATATAAAATGAAATGTGACTGTTATCTTTTCACTAGTTGTTTTCCATGTGTTATAATCTTATTGCCTAACCAAATAATAACCACTTCTAACCAAACAGGATAACAATTGTTTGCCAAATAAAAGTGAAACACATATAAGTATAAAAGAAGTTAATAACAATATCACCACAGGTAATGAAACCATTCACCTAAAAACCGTGTGTTTAAGTTTTCGTATCGATCATAGCTTACACTTGTAGGCTGGGGTATTTTCCAGGGTATTTCACGATGCATCTCATTACTATGCATGTATCATCCTTGCCCGTGTTTTCTGTAGCCCTTACCGGGACTACTTTGCTATCTTTCAGAAGTCGGGATTTCTCTACGCGACCCTCGAATTCCGAAGACCTGGATTATTATGGTTATTTCAATCTCAGGCAAGTTCATCACTTGCTCATGTCCATTGAATTATTTCATAACAACTATTTTCGAAAAACCTATCGTATTACCACCTACTCTAAAAAGAATGCATGATCCTATTTTTATAATAATATGACTAATTGAATGACTACCCGAGTGGTAGTGTTCTGTTTGGTGGGCGGATGGAACCATGGTAAGATGAATAGGTCAAAGGAAGGTTCCATATGCATGGGAAAGTATTACCTAGGAATTAATCACAAATGCCGTCAGGATTCTTGCGCCGTAAATTCGCGTTGACCATGCATCTTTTATGGGGGGAGTAAGTCAGCCGTGATACTTTTCTCGTTCGCATGTCAACGGACTGCCAGAGACGTACGCTGTAGGTCTTGCGGGACTACATGCACATGGGTGGGAGCCCTTACGTCCCACGGGCTCTGGGGTCTATGAGTGTCTGCCAGGGGCGCGTAGATCTCCATCGTGAGGGGTGGAATCAGGCGTTCAACCTGCTGGCAGAAATGGGTGGGCATGCGTTGTGCGGAGAAGCACAGTTTGGCTTGGACCAACTACCGGGCCCCACACCTGAGTGGGAGTGGACAGGATCTCGAGCCTGGTTTTGCAACATGGTCTTGGTCGTCCATGGGTAAAGTAACGCACCTCTGCAGAGTGTAAAAGGATGTGGCATGTTACCCCTTGTTCCGGGAACGAGCTGCGAACGCCGCAGGAAAGGCAACTCCATGAAGTTCTAGTCCTGTGAAGATCTGGCGGGCATAGTTTTCAGAATTAAAAGCAACCTCTTGAAGAAAGATTTACAAAAACCTTGCATTAGCTTATGACTCTTTCGAGTCTAAAGCTGTAGTTAGTGCATCAACCACCCACTATATATCATGAACTTGCTGAGTAACGCTCGTTACTCATTCTATCCCGTTTGACCCCCTGCTTAGAGTTGAAGCCTATTGAAGTCGGCATCGTGAAGCCATCACTACCTCATGAGGCTAGGTGGAGTGATCTACTACTTAGTCGGTAAAGCATCGTCATCAACAACGCTGGTGGAGGAGAAGCTATCAAGATGTAGGTAGAGACCATTGTTGGACTTAGCAGTTACAAGCCATAGATTAGGGCTGACATCAGCCGTAGTGGATTGGTTCTGAGCTAGAGTTCTTCTCCGGCTTGGAGCTTCGAATTGCTTCTTCTGATGTTTCATTTGCAGGAGATTTTCTTGATTCATCAAGGAGATTTTCAAGATTTTCTAATGAGGTTTGTATCCTATAGCTTTGCTTGGACCCGTTGTGCTTCTGTTGTACCACTCTGAGAGATGTAGTATTCACGGATAAGTCCTTCTGTGAGTATTATGTCACCGACTTGCGCACTACACATGCAGTGGTGTGCTGGGTCACCACAGCTTGCTCGGTCAATCAAAAGTTGCGTACAGGAGTCCAATTCACATGATGAATTTTTTTTATCCTATTGATCTGATCCAACTAGAATTATGGTTCATATTTCTTTCCTCAATTGTTATTAGCTATCATATAGACAGCCTCATGTAATCGATATTCTTTAATGCTATTTCTTTCGGCTGTTTTGATCGATGCATCGATTAAATCTTTTGTCATTGGAAACATCCTTGAAGGGGTAGTAATTTTGCATGAAACCATCCATGAAATGAATTTGTAGAAAGTAGATGGAGTACTTTTCAAAATTGACTTAGAAAAGGCCTATTATAAAGTGAATTGGTCCTTCTTCTTACAATAGGCACTTCTTGTCAACGGTTTTGACCAAAAATGGTGTGTCTCGGTTACATGTTTTATTCAAGGAAGAAGTGTTCGGACTCGTGTGAATGATGACATTGGTCATTACTTCCAAACACTAACGGGGTTGCGACAAGGTGATCCTCTATTACCGGTGTTGTTCAATATTGTAGCGGATCTGTTAGTTGTTCTGATAGCACGAACAAAAGAGGATGGTGAAGTTAGATCTCATATTACTCACCATGTTGATGGAGGGATATCGATTCTTCAATACGCGGACGGCACTATATTATTGCTTGAGCATATTTTAGAAAATGTTGTAAATATGAAATTAATCCTATCAATTTTTTATCATCTCTCTATTTTGAAAATTAACTTTCATAAGAGTGAGTTATATTGTTTCGGTAAGGCTAAGGATGTTCAAGATGAATATCGCAATATTTTTGGCTGCGAGGTGGGTGTCAATCTTTTCCGTTATTTGGGTATTCCCACACATTATAGGAAGCTCTTTAACAAAGAATGGAAGCCCGTTGAGGATTGATTTGAAAAACAATCTAGGCTGCTGGGCTGGTAAGATGATCTCATACAGAGATCGTCTAGTGTTGATAAACTCTATTCTAACTAGTTTACCGATGTTTCTTTTATCCTTCTTCCATATGCCTATTAGGGTACAAAAGAGACTTTATTATTACAGGTCTCACTTTCTTTGGGAGAATGATAAGGGTTTTGCTTCGGCGTCCCCCTCCTCCGATTTGGTGGAAGTGCACGATCGATATTTTACATTATTATTTTTGTTCCAATACGGTGTACCCTTCATGCCTTATATGGACGTATTATGTATATACTCATACCTGGATTATAAACCGTCCGCCCACCACTCGTAATCACGTGTGAAAAAACGACGTTCCCACACCGATGTATGAAATTTGTGCGAATACTTAAAGGCAAAATACATAATTAAAATAACCCTAACGGGTTTATGCACGGCCACGTACGCCTTAGTACGACTTAATTATTCACAACCGTCCATGTTAACGGAAGGATATGGATCAATCTCGGCTATTCTTGTATCAATGTTTTGGTTTAGGGGGCACAATGAAGCAGAATATAAACATACGAGAAAATATAGTCATACAAAGTGGAACATTATTTGTCGTCCTAAATATCAAGATGGGTTAGGTATTGAGATACTTGACATAAAAAATAGGTCTCTTTTTAGCAAATGACTATTTAAGATTTTAAATTAAGAGGGTGTTAGGTGTGACTTGTTTTGTAACAAATACTTGCAGGACAGGGTATCATGGAGGTCAAGTATGAATTCTTTCAACGGGGATGTTTCGAAGTAGTTAATCATCTGTTCACGTGCTTTTAGTAGGATACGTTGCTAGGAGATGAACCATTGGCGATATAATACCCATCACTACTAAACATAGTCAGAAATAAGAATGTCCTCATTCCACATGTTTTATCTCATAATTGGTTGAATACTGAATTTCAAAGGAATTTGACAGGGGACAAATGGGTTGCACGGGAAGATCCGGTACCGAAATTAATGAACGTTTCAGTCACAAATGAACCGAATATATTCCGTTGGAATTTGACTTTGAAGTCTATGTATGTTGATTTGATGCATGGACATACTCCTTTCCTGCACAAAGACTTTTGGAAACTGAAAGTACCTCTTAAAATAAAAGTGTTTATGTGCTTTATTCACCGCATATTGTTACTCACTAAGGATAATTTGTCTAAATAATAATGGACTGGTTATAAATGATGCGCTTTTTGTCAATCAGATTAATCAGTCGAGCACCTCTTTATAACATGTCCTTTTGTGCGAGATGTTTGGAGCCTTATTTACTTCACGTTTAATATATCACCCGCAACAAGTAAAACTAATTGTTTGATAATTAGTTAAACGGGGTTGATAAAAATTCGAAGGCCCCCATTTGAAATGGTACTTGTGCCTTTTTATGGGCTATTTGAAATTGCAGAAACGATGTTGTTTGCAGAAACGATGTTGTTTGTTCATCGCGCCGCTTTTTTATACACATGTGCTCCTTTATCCTCTCACATCTTTACACGGGGCTCATGGATTCTGGGTGCTCACGCTTTATGGCGGTCGTTCGGGCTATTTTGTGCCAAGGAGTATGGCAGCACGCTAGAAGACTTCAATATGTGTAGTCTTCTACTTCTAGCAATTTTTTGGTGGCTGATTCATGTGCCCACAGTGATCGATCCTTGCTTTGTAATAATTCTGGATTCTTTCTATACGCTTTTGAGATTTCTTCTTAATATAAACAGTTGTGTGCATCCTTACGATGTTGAGGTTGAGGCTATGCTCCCATTTCTAAAAAAATCAGGGAACTGCTTTTTTTTTTGCCGCTCAGCAGCAATGAGATCATCAAATTTTTGGATAAGGAAAGTTTATTAATATCAATATGATGTGTATTACACTCAACCTCGGCATCAACATAATGTTAACACTGAGTTTAGACATTAAGCATCACAGTGATCAATCACTCACATCAATCAGATTGGAACCATAAATAAAAATCCTTAACTAGAGGAAATGCTCTCCAACAGTGCATAAGCGCCATCGTCGCCCAGTCAAATATTATAGCTTTTCACCCAGGTGAAAATCTTAATATTCCAAACAGTTCATTCAACAAGGAATGGCCACTTTAAGTCATAACCAATGAAGACTAGACCTAGAATTTTCACCTTATATATCGAGAGTCGGCATGGTAAGAGCACCACCAAAAAATAAAGTCCTCTGGTGTTGCCAGCTGGTGCAAATTACAAATCACTAGTCTCGCGAGACATAACAACATGTGAAGCAATGTATTCACTACATACAATACTCCGCTTCCGCCAAGACTTTTCCTCCTATCATAGCCATCATCAGATTTCTCGCATGTGCAAACATAATGAACATCACATGCATTGACATGTCCCGTTACGTCTATGGAAAACGGAGATTTCCAATAGGCCCCCCTGAATCCCCATGGGCTTAACACTGTGAGCGGACATGCCCGGATCCGATCCAAAACCGTAGGCCCATGCTTGGTCAGACGCTTGGGAGTGCTCCTCCTCCAGCTCCGTCGGCTTGATGGTGACGGTGTTAGTGTGTTACCACACTCTTAGCAAGCCTAGCATGTGGGTTGCATCTTGCTGCTAGGTTTTCCTATGATTATCTCTACTATTAAATGAGAGTTGGTACGTTGGTACGTCCAACTCCCATCGTCCGATCACTCGTTTCCTCTGCCTCGATTGATCCCTACTTGGCCCAGCCTAAAATAAGGCAAGCCCCAAATCAATGTCGAGGTTTAGCCTACACAGCCGCCTCCTATCCCACGGACTGGCCGCCTTCTAGCTGCTTGCATCTGGCCGCCGCTCCATCCGCGCCACATCATCTATTCCCTGCCGCCGGCCGACGAGCTGCCGTGCATGGAGGTTGACCGAGGATCCTTTAGACCTTGTTCGGTTTGCTGAGATTTGGACGGGATTGAGAGGGATTGGGGTGGATTAAATCCCATGCAAATCAAAATCCCCCCTCCCCCCAATCCCCTCCAATCCGCTCCAATCCACTAGGGGAGGGGATGAACCGAACAAGCCCTTAATCCGCTCGAATTCCTCACCAACCGGATCTTGATCCTGACCCCCGGTCGACCATGACCTCGTGTCTCCGTGCCAACCCCGCTGGGTCCTCAACGAATCCATGCCGCTCGAGTGTTTCATTAGGACTACGATAGGAAGCCCAAGTCACAATGCTGCCTCCAAGGAAGAATACGATGCCAGATGTACTCTTGCGATCATCCAGGTCTCCTGCTAAATCATTATCAGTGTACCCGGTGAGTGTTGGTGTGCCTGATCCCCTCTTATAGCAGCACCCATATCCCAGTGTACCACACACGTATCTGAGTATTTGCTTCACCGCAGCCCAGTGTTGTGTACTAGGTGACTCCATGAACCTGCTAGCTATCCCAACTGAATAAGAAATATCAGGTCGAGTGTTAACAAGATACCTCAAACAGCCAATCACGCCTCTGTACTCGGTGACATCCATCTTGGGTGTGTTGTCATGCTTCGACAACTTGAGCCGTACTTCCATGGGAGTGTGACAGGCGTTGCATCCTGCCATGCCTACTCGTTCCAAGATTTTTTCAGCATACGCACGCTGACACAGTGATATCACTCCTCCTTGTTGTTTTACCTCGATTCCCAGATAATATGAGAGATTTTTTGTAAAGTTTCGAAAGCAATCCTTGGTTATTAGAAACAACTTCAAAAAGATATGGATCGATATCATTACAGTAGTAAGGGTACAAGAAGTGAAGAAATAAGATGAGCACGTGGTATGGTCAGCAAAGTAAAGAGGATAGACATTTGTAGAGATGATATTGGAAACCAGAGGAATGTCTTCTTAATCATTGTTGGAATGTTTTATCCCTTCGTAACAGATTAATGGTGCTCTAAATTTTTTTTTTAGTTTTCTGACATGTACACTATGTTTGTTTTCATTAATGTTTATTGTGGTCGCAAAGACGATACATTTTGTTCTCGTCAATAAATAAGAGGGGACAAACATTGTCTCAAAACTGATGCATCTTTCATTATGTGTAAGTAAGACTTCTAATATGGCATCACGTAGCAACTCTGAAGTCATGAGCCATGACACAACTATAACAATTCACGAGAGTTGGAGAAAACACTCACATGCAGCAGCGGGTGACATATCATTGGAGTAGCCAGGCAGCAGGGAGGGGCATATTACTGGAGTAAAGGTGACTACGAAGTACAATGGCCACATTGGAGACAAAATACATTGACGATTTTATTGCACTAGTGTAAACAGGGGCATTAGCACTACAAGAGAACTGGCCCGTTGAGACACTATTTTGATCCTGTAGAGACACTTAAATTGTCTTTACATGGTTTTAAAGACATTGGCCATATTGTCTCAAAAGTGTCACTACGTGCAGTGTGTCTTAGACCGTAGAGTCATATTGCAAAATGTCTATATATGACATAAGGTCACTCTGTAGATACACGAAGTTATGTATCTACACACATAGAGGCACTTCAAAGATACATTTGGAATGTGTACCAGTAGATATAGTGGCACTCTCATGCAGCATTTTAGCTCGTCTCTAGTAATAAAAAAAACATTTTGTTGTGACACTTTCCATCTCAACAAATGTAGAGACATTTAAATAAGGCATTTTATCCCGTCTCTAGAAATATAAAGGCCACGTGTAAAGACATACATATTGTCCCTTTCAAGAGCGGACCATGGACTCACCAGGCAAATACCGGCAATTAATCGCATTGAACAATAACGATGGCCAGGTCAACATTGATAACAACCACGGTTAGGTTTTCGACATGCCTAGCATGGTTTCAATATAGATAGTTGAACTCGATTACAAAACAAAGTAAATCAGAGTACAGATTAACATCAAACATAAACATAGGAGCGGTACACAAAATAGAGGGATATTTTAGAGGTTATACTTAGATGGCACTATCATGGGGTACTAGTACCTAAAATGAAAGGTGCCAACCCATGACAGCTACAATTTTCCTCCACCTTCTCTAAAGAGATATTTGATTCGTGACTCTAATTTCCTAGTTCCCACAGTTGTAGCCTTGTGAGGATGATCATGACACAACTCCGTGTATCTTGCCTCGGCCGCCATAAGGCTTTCAAACTTCTTCCTTGCGTCCAGAAGTTGACAATGACATTTTTCCAAGTTGATTTTTTAGTCAGACGACGGATGCATAGAACTCAATAGTATGTAGATCACCGTCATGGCCTGCACACACTGAATAGCATTACTTAAGGAAGATGGAGCTTCTCAAACAGTATGATCCTTGAAATAATCTCAATGGCATTCGTGGTGAGAGCCTGATGGTGTATAGAAAGTATTTTAATTGGCAGAACAAATATGGCTTAACAAGCAGAATCGGAATAAGCAAAGCACATGTACTTTATGCATATGTATGTTGCCTATTTGTCCAGAAATCGTGTTGCATATCAAATAAAATAGATTTCTATTGACAATCTATGCAACTGAAAATAAGTATGGACAACTGAGCAATATTGCTAACCAAGCATTGCATCTACTAGCATACAAAACCATATATATTAATAGGAAAAGAGACAATATGCAGGAGTTTCCAGTAGAGGAGTGAATACATGTTATTAGAATTACAGTTTACATCTCGGCCTATTGTATTGACCTGAAATAAGCTAACCCGAATGAGACTCCGACTCTTTATTTTTTTGACTCCGAATGATAAGGCGAGAATCCTCCGCGCGCCGAACTTGTGCGTTTGCAGCCCCCTGGATCCCAAGGAAACCATCGGGACCAAGGGAGCCCTCGCGGCGGCCGACGGCGGAATGCAGTGGTGCTATGCGGTGCGCTCTTGTCGGTGACACCATGTCTTCTCCCCGCCGGCTGACTGTCGATGTCGTAGACTTGGAGGTCGCCGCCTGTGGGGGAAACCACATGCCCAACCCATGACAGCTACAATTTTCCTCCACCTTCTCTAAAGAGATATTTCGGCCGCCCATAGGCTTTCAAACTTCTTCCTTGCGTCCAGAAGTTGACAATGACATTTTTCCAAGTGATTTTTAGTCAGACGACGGATGCATAGAACTCAATAGTATGTAGATCACCGTCATGGCCTGCACACACTGAATAGCATTACTTAAAGACACAAATATGGCTTAACAAGCAGAATCGGAATAAGCAAAGCACATGTACTTTATGCATATGTATGTTGCCTATTTGTCCAGAAATCGTGTTGCATATCAAATAAAATAGATTTCTATTGACAATCTATGCAACTGAAAATAAGTATGGACAACTGAGCAATATTGCTAACCAAGCATTGCATCTACTAGCATACAAAACCATATATATTAATAGGAAAAGAGACAATATGCAGGAGTTTCCAGTAGAGGAGTGAATACATGTTATTAGAATTACAGAAAAAAACTGTTATGGTTGCTAGGGTTTGAGCGGGAGAGAGAGAGCTGCGAGGGCGCGGGAGAGCTGGCCGTGGGGATCCTTTCCCACGGCCGGGCAAGAAGGGAAGGGTTTTCCTTCTTAATTCTTGCTTGATTAGATTGATACATCTCCTCTCCATATATAGAGAGGTTTACTTGACTCCTAAGCAAGACTTACTTGACCCCTAAGCAAACCCTAAGACTAACGGGCCAGGCCCATCACGTACTCTAACACTACACCCCACCTGGACATGCAGCTCGTCCTCGAGCTGCAACCTAACGATGATTCGACCCCACACAAACCGAACGCCTAAAAAACAAGCCTTTTACATCTCGGCCTATTGTATTGACCTGAAATAAGCTAACCCGAATGAGACTCCGACTCTTTATTTTTTTGACTCCGAATGATAAGGCGAGAATCCTCCGCGCGCCGAACTTGTGCGTTTGCAGCCCCCTGGATCCCAAGGAAACCATCGGGACCAAGGGAGCCCTCGCGGCGGCCGACGGCGGAATGCAGTGGTGCTATGCGGTGCGCTCTTGTCGGTGACACCATGTCTTCTCCCCGCCGGCTGACTGTCGATGTCGTAGACTTGGAGGTCGCCGCCTGTGGGGGAAACCACATGCCCAAGCTCCGCCACGCAGCGGACAAGATCGAGGTCCGTTGCACCGCGAAGCGCAACTTGGAGGAGCTGCAGCTGCAAATCACGCATCTCCCGCACATGCCGACGCGCTAGGAGGCCGCGCGCAGCAGCCTGCAGCCTCACCGCCGCTGATACGTGGTCTGTAGCGATCCAAGCCGGACGCGGTGACGGCGACGGCTGGAACTTGATCGGTTGGATGGGATTGTCATGGGACGGCGGTGGCGCTGCTGGGAACGAGGTCGTCGCAGTCCCGTCGTAGGGCATCCCATGCTGGAACGTGATGACCGGCGCCGTGGTCGCGGCCGAGGGCGGCGGCGACGGCCCTGCGGGGGTCGGCGCCGGTGTTGTGACCATGGAGGACCCCCCGTGGAATGGCGCACCGTCGGGAGCGGCGTAAGTACGGGCGAAGCGGGAGGGCCCGCCGTACTGTTGGGGTGGCGCCGGTGGTGACTGGATGTGCGGCGGCGCCCAAGCTGCCGTATAGATCGGCCCGGAGACGGACAGCGGCCGCGGGGGCTGCAGCAGCTTGGTGTCGAGTGGCGGCGACGACAGCAGCCTGGCGTCGAGTGGCTCCGTCCGCTGGAGGAGCACGGCGATGGCGTGCTTGATGTCGGAGACCGACTCGGTCAGGTCGCGGAGGCGCGTGGAGAGCTCCTGGATCGAGAGGATGGGGGCGGGCTCCCGAGCCGGCGCGGCCGGGACCGCAGACGCCGACGGCGGCGCCATGGTGGTGGGCGCGCCTGACGAGGCGATCGCGGCGGAGGCGGTGGACAGTCCCGAAGACATCGCAACCGAGGAATCTGATACCAAATGTTATGGTTGGTAGGGTTTGAGCGGGAGAGAGAGCTGCGAGGGCGCGGGAGAGCCGGCCGTGGGGATCCTTTCCCACGGCCGGGCAAGAGGAGAAGGGTTTTCCTTCTTAATTCTTGCTTGATTAGATTGATACATCTCCTCTCCATATATAGAGAGGTTTACTTGACTCCTAAGCAAGACTTACTTGACCCCTAAGCAAACCCTAAGACTAACGGGCCAGGCCCATCACGTACTCTAACAAAAACAGTGTCTGGCCTTGGGTGAAAGTCCACTGACGATTACATATTTTCATGTTTTGAACTATTTGGGTACAGGAATCTGTTGTAAGTTTATATATACAAGGGTAGTGCACATGGGTAGCTTTCTAAATCTGTTCGCCAATCAAGGAAATTAGCAACTATAGTCCTTTGTTTCATCTAAGAAATCGACATACAGTTATCCTTAGACCAAAAGAAGTGCACAAATGGTGAGCAGTATGCAGGGGTAGTGCACAGGCCGTCAGGCCCATAAATCAAGAAAAAATCAGGTTAGAATGCAATGTTAACATGGTAAGTTGTATGACCTTCAGCGTCAAGCGTCCAAGGCAGATTACTCTTGAAAACTAAACCTCTCAGGATAGTACTTGGGTTTATTAACAATTTTAATCACTTCAATACAAAAATTATTTACTATTAATGCAGAAGAACCATAAAAAGAAACCTCGTGACGCATCCACAATGCAACCTTGGGATAGCTTCTTATAGTCAAACAGGAGCTACTCCTTGCACATTAACAGACTGTTGGTAATCCAATTTAGTGTTCAAATTTAATAATAAGTTAGATTCTTACTCAGCTTGTGCAGATTCATATAACTGACAGACATCTCAGTATATGCGATTGGGAAGTAATAACAAATACTATAACTCTTCCACAATGGATTATCGTATACCATATGGCAAATTCAGTCTTTAGTCATTAGTAGATTATCATGGCTATTATGTAGCCAACTAGTACTAATGATGGATACATCATCATGTCTGTCTTCACTCATTAGGAAAAATATATCTCTTCCACAATGGATTATCTTGTACTAGAAGGTATTAATAGATGAGTATATATATATTGATTGATGAGAAAAAAATGGACAACATTGTTTTTCCAAGTAATAAACTTGATTAACTGAGTAAGAGATATATGTATCCACAATACAATATCTTAAATACACAGTATAGGATACACAAAAAATAATGGATTAACTGAGAAGGCAATAGCTAAGAAAAAGTACATGCTGATGATAGATTGTATATTCTCGTGTGTACCTAAACGAATCACAAAGTCTGCAAATGTATTGTTTTCTTCTACAACCTTTTGCCTGAAAATGGTTTCTCCAATCAGAAGATAAATACCAACCCGAAACAATCTATACCGGTACTACTTCAGTATATCGCTACAGAATTTAAGCATGTTGTCTGTCATGATAGACAAAGCAATTCAGCTCGGTCTCCTTGTTCATGACATTCATGAAACTAAAATACCTAGGAGGCTCTCTTCAAGTTACAAGTGAGTCTCTGATTTCAGAAAATAAAAACAAGAAACAACTTATACGAGAGTTTATCTTCTTAATCCAGTCACCAAAGGAGAAATGGCCACCTTTTTCCGAACTGAACTTGTCGGCTAACTGAACTTGTCGAAGCAGAGGAAGGACTCGTTCAGATCAAACCGGCAATCAGGGGAGGGCGCCAGGAAGGGACGCGAGGCCGCGCTCGTGGGAGGGCAGCAGGGAAGGGCGCGGAGCAGGATGTCGCAGGTGAGGCAGGCGGCTTCGATCCCGCAGGTGAGGCCGGCGGCAACGAGGTAACGCGTTGGGGCGGGCGGACTGTAGGTGAAGCCGGCGGCGCCGCAACAAGATGTCGTGGCGGAGTGGATTAGAACGGAGGCCGGCGGCCACCGTGTTGTCGCGTGTTGGGGTAGTTGGATCGGAGGGATCCTCCAATCTGATCCATGGCGAGAACGCCGAGAAGTGGGGAAGAGGAGCCGAGCAGGAAAATATGTGGGATAAGATCGTGGGGAATCGACCGACTGGTGGTGCCATAGGGTAACTACAACCGATTTTTTGGGAAAGTGGAGGGAAAGGTTTTAGCTTTGGAAATACACGGGAATTGCTTGGGAGTGTTGGAGGGAATGGGGGGATGTATACATTTAACTTCGAAATTGAAATTTTCTTCAAAAAATTGGAAGCCCGACGCCCTGAAGCGAAATATGGAAAGGCATAACATCTTACAAATATTACTTAGAAGATCTCTTATTTTTCTATTACGAGGCAAGTCATGATCGGGTACGGATAGAAAATAGTCTTTTATATGGATTCAAGAAGCACATATATGATGTCCTACTAGAATTGTGGTTCGACTCCTTCATTTTTGTGAGAAGCAGTTTGACCATATCTTTTTTATAGCTTTAGTATATTTTTCTCGACAATACGATCCCTGTTGACCAAGATCTTATTAATGAAATTTCTCTTATTTCTTCTCGACTAGTAGTTATGCACGCGCACGCGCGTCTCCGCAAGATGTCCCACAAAACACAATCGAAGAATAAAACCTGCTCATCCTAAATAAGAAAAACTCAAAAGTATTGCTATGTACAATTAATGCGTAAGTATACTTGGGTTAATTTTGTCAGATTATCAAGATACATGAGTCATAAGATAAAACATAGGCGTTCCCAGGCTATTTCATCCCCACCGCCGGTCCACCCTGTCGACCGCATCGGATTAGCTTAAATTAAGCACAATAACCAATCCCTTGATTAATACAAACTAAAATTACAAGGAAGATATTTATTAGGGTCATTTATCGAACTGCCCACAGCGGACCACTTGTACTCAGTTTTACCCCTAGAGCTGAATCGACCTCAGTTTTGCCCCCTAGTCTGTGCGCAACTACTATGGAGAGCCTGGAACGGTAAGTTTGGAGTCGACTCCATTTCGCGAAGTGGGACCAAGGAGTCAGACTCCGTTTCGCGAAGTGGGTCCGGGTGGGACTGCCAAGTTCGTTGAAACCATCCGGAGCTTACAGGTGGGACCGCGCAGTTAGTTGACTACGCTGAATAGTCCACACCCGAGTTTCCCGCCACCACCGTCGTGCGCTGCCGCCCAATTTAGTTGACCCGCCGTCGTGCGCTGCCGCTCTCGCCGCCGCCACCGCCGCACCATCCCCTGCTGCGCCACGAGCACCTGCGGCACCACCACCACCACCACCACCACCGCCGCTGGGTTCGGCTTGGGGGGCGAAAAGCGTGGCAGCCCACGCTGGCCAGAGCTGTCAGCGACGCGTGGAAAAACCGTGGGCCCCCGGGTAGTTCAAAGTCTGCCGGAGTAACGGCACGCGCGTCGCAGTAAATGACCCGCCAGGGCTACAAAAGGCCCCTCACCGCTCGCCGCTCTCCCCATTCTCGCCGTTCATCTCCTCGCCCTCACCGCACAAACTCTCATCGCCCTCGCCGCACTTCACCAGACACCCCGAGACGATGCCTCGCCGACTCCGTGCATGGCGCAACTCGCCGTTGTACTGCCGACCCACGGCCGCGACGCGGGGCCACAATGACGGCGAGGAGAACGAGCAGCCGGCGCCGGAGGAGGCAGCGCCCGAGCAGCAGCAGCCGCAGGAGGAGGCGGCGCCCGAGCAGGAGCCGCCGCAGGAGGAGGCGGCGCCCGAGCAGGAGCCGCTGCAGGAGGCGCAGCGCTGGAGGAGGTTCAGGAGGAGGCAGCCTATCTGGCCCGAGCAGCACGCCACCGTCTACTCGTTCGAAATATGGCGGAACGAGGAGGCGTTCCACACGGTCCGCTCCTGGCTCAAGGAGGCGGCGGCGGCGGCCGAGGCTGCCGCTGTTCGTGCATCCCTGGAAACCCACCAGAGGGAGCAGGCGGAGCGCCAGGTCTATCGGCAGCTCGCCGCAACCGCGGCGTCGGATGAGCAGCAGGCGGTCGTCGCGCTGTACGAGAGCGACCGGCGCAAGGCTGCCCTGCAGAGCGAGAGGCGGGACCGCCGCCATCCCTCCGAGCAGGCGCAGCTGCACCGGCTGCGGATCCGAGGCAGAGCGGAGCGGCATGCGATCGCTACCAGCATGCTGGCCTACGACGACAGCGATAAGGACGACGAGGAAGAGGAGTAGAGGACGACGTCTAGGAGGAGGGCGACGACCAGGCCGGGTGATCGCGGCGAGCCTCGGCCAACCGTAGTTTTTTTTTAAAGTTTTTTCAATGTTTTTAGTTAAATTATGCCGTCTAGCTTTCTGTAAAACTATCGTCGAATCTATGAATTTGAGCCTATTTCAACGAGTTCGCGTTTTTTAATTAATTTTGAGTATTTCTGAACGCAATCACGATCGAGAATGTAGATTAAAAGCGAAAAGAATGTTTGAATAATGTTGTATGATACATGTTGAACTAAGTCATTCCAAAATTTTGGGCAAATGCGCTTCAAATGAGGTCTGAAGCTAGAGTAGACACATATAAGAACATTGTGTGTTGGATTCATGTCATTTTGATTTTTTTTGAATAATTTATGCTCATTTGAAACCATCTCTCTATTCTCATGAGAAATGTGCTTCAAATGAGGTCTGAAGCTTGGGTAAATACCCCCGTTTGGAATTTCATGAAAAATTCGACCTTGTGAAAATTATCCGATCCAAATCAATTTGAGGAGCAACTATATCACATATAACAGCATTGTGCGTTGGATTCATGTCATTTTGATATTTTTTGAATTATTTAAGCTCATTTGAAACCATCGCTCTATTTTCATGAGAAATGTGCTCCAAATGAGGTCTGAAGTTAGGGTAGACACCCCCGTTTGAAATTTCATGAAAAAATCGACCTTGCCAAAATTAACCAAATAAATTTGAGGAGCCACTATATCACATATAACAACATTGTGCGTTGGATTCATGTTAGTTTTATTTTTTTATGAACTATTTATGCTCATTTAAAACCATCGCTCTATTCTCGTGAGAAATGTGCTTCAAATGAGGTCCGAAGCAAGGGTAAATACCCCCGTTTATAATTTCATGAAAAACTCGACCTTGCCAAAATTAACCAAATAAATTTGAGGGTCAACTATATCACATATAACAACATTGTGCGTTGGATTCATGTCATTTTGAATTTTTTTGAACTATTTATGCTCATTTGCAACCATCGCTCTATTCTCGTGAGAAATGTGCTTCAAATGAGGTCCGAAGCTAGGGTAAGTACCCCCGTTTATAATTTCATGAAAAATTCTACCTTGCCAAAATTATCCATAGAAATTTGAGGAGCAACTATATCACATATAACAACGTTGTGCGTTGGATTCATGTCATTTTGATTTGTTTTGAATTTTTTATGCTCATTTGCAACCATCGCTCAATTCTCGTGAGAAATGTGCTTCAAATGAGGTCCGAAGCTAGCGTAAACACCCCCGTTTATAATTTCATGAAAAATTCGACCTTGCCAAAATTATCCATAGAAATTTGAGGAGCAACTATATCACACATAACAACGTTGTGCGTTGGATTCATGTCATTTTGATTTGTTTTGAATTTTTTATGCTCATTTGCAACCATCGCTCAATTCTCGTGAGAAATGTGCTTCAAATGAGGTCCGAAGCTAGGGTAAATACCCCCATTTGTGCTTCAACATTTTTTGGCATATTTTCTAAATCAACCAAATGAATTTTCTAGACATCTATTCTACATGTATAGTGTAAATCTGAAGTTTCATTATGTTTTGAATAATTCTTCTATTTTTTATTTTTTATTTAAATAACATGGTTTAATAGAAAAATCATATGTAAAATTGATAAAAATCATCGCTGTAGTAAATCTGAAGTTTCATTATATTTTTTTATTTAAATAACATGGTTTATAATATTTAACAGCAAAGAAATCATATGTAGAACCATCGATCCCTGTGGCCAACGTACCAACCAATCAGAGCGCAGAACGAACGTCTCGCGGATCGCTGTGGCTGCGAGCGCATCCGTCCGATGCACGATTCCTTCTAGAAGGCGTCGATCCAACAGCCCAGGTCGAATCTCTGTGTTTCCTTCTAGAAGCTTTTCGGGTGGTCAAACAGAGTGTTGACCAAGCTTGAAATGAGCATACATAATTCACAAAAAATCGAAAAAATATATTGCCGACGCACATAGTAGTGTTATGTCATATAGTAACGAGAAAAAAATATAAACCTGTCTTATAAAGAATTGAACGAAAAAGCCTTGTGTAACATGTGATATCTTGAACAGTCTAGTAGAGAGTTCAAGATAATGAGATGAGTTTCAAACCTTTGGAACTCAAATATGGTCAAAATCTCACCAAAGCTTCATTCTGGTGTGACTAAGAAAGATCCAAAGTTATTTTTTCATTTTGATGTTTTAAACTTGTTTTATTTACAATTTTCGATTAAAACCATTATTATTCAAAAGAAAATAAATAATACGAATATTCATCTAATAAATTTTCAGGCTTCGGAATAGCATTATATAGGTCTAATACAAGTCTAGGAAAAATATAAATAGGATTTATAAACATTAGAATGAAAGCCATCACTAAAATGAGATTCCTCGAATACAGGAGTAGAGATTTCAAAGAATATGAGGTGGAAACATTGTGAATCTTCCGAAGAGGTGGGTTCTACCTTTTTGTTTTGTGTTCCTATGGGCTATCCTAGCACCACCAAGCAAATAGTTCCACATTGCTACCCCCTTTCGACGCCGTTACCGCGTGTTTCCGTATAAGTCTGGTATTTCCCCAGCGGATAGGGTTTCACCGGGAGGAGAGATACGGAGCGTCTGGATCCCAACACAAGCTAGGGGGTTCCATACCATGATAGTATAGGTGTGTTGTGTGCTTTGGATGTCAAAGATTGCTCTCCGGGGTATGACCCGCTTCACCGGCATCCATTTCTCTCTCGTGAGCGCTTACAGGGTGAAACTCCTGTATCGGACCAAACATCCTGAATCTTTCGAGAGGTGGGTTCTACCTTTTTGTTTTTTGTTCCTATGGGCTATCCTAGCACAACCAAGCAAATAGTTCCACATTGCTACCCCCTTTCGACGCAGTTACCGCGTGTTTCCGTATAAGTCAGGTATTTCTCCAGCGGGGCTAGGGTTTCACCGGGAGGGGGGCTACGGAGTGTCTGGATCCCAACATAAGCTAGGGGGTGCCATACCATGTTATTATAGGTGTGTTGTGTTCTTTGGATGTCAAAGATTGCTCTCCGGGGTGTGACTTGCTTCACCGGCATCCACTCCTCTCTCGTGATCGCTTAGAGGGTGAAACTCCTGTATCGGACCAACATCGTGAATCTTCCGAAGAGGTGGGTTCTACCTTTTTGTTTTTTGTTCCTATGGGCTATCCTAGCACAACCAAGCAAATAGTTCCACATTGCTACCCCCTTTCGACGCAGTTACCGCGTGTTTCCGTATAAGTCAGGTATTCTCCAGCGGGGCTAGGGTTTCACCGGGAGGGGGCTACGGAGTGTCTGGATCCCAACATAAGCTAGGGGGTGCCATACCATGTTATTATATGTGTGTTGTGTGCTTTGGATGTCAAAGATTGCTCTCCGGGGTGTGACCCGCTTCACCGGCATCCACTCCTCTCTCGTGAGCGCTTAGAGGGTGAAACTCCTGTATCGGACCAACATCGTGAATCTTCCGAAGAGGTGGGTTCTACCTTTTTGTTTTGTGTGCCTATGGGCTATCCTAGCACAACCAAGCAAATAGTCCGCATTGCTACCCCCTTTCGACGCAGTTACCGCGTGTTTCCGTATAAGTCAGGTATTTCTCCAGCGGGGCTAGGGTTTCACCGGGAGGGGGGCTACGGAGTGTATGGATCCCAACATAAGCTAGGGGGTGCCTTACCATGTTAGTATAGGTGTGTTTGTGTGATTTGGATGTCAAAGATTGCTCTCCGGGGTGTGACCCGCTTCACCGGCATCCACTTCTCTCTCGTGAGCGCTTAGAGGGTGAAACTCCTGTATCGGACCAACATCGTGAATCTTCCAAAGAGGTGGGTTCTACCTTTTTGTTTTGTGTGCCTATGGGCTATCCTAGCACAACCAAGCAAATAGTCCACATTGCTACCCCCTTTCGACGCAGTTACCGCGTGTTTCCGTATAAGTCAGGTATTTCTCCAGCGGGGCTACGGTTTCACCGGGAGGGGGCTACGGAATGTCTGGATCCCAACATAAGCTAGGGGGTGCCATAACATGTTAGTATAGGTGTGTTTGTGTGCTTTGGATGTCAAAGATTTCTCTCCGGGGTGTGACCCTCTTCACCGGCATCCACTTCTCTCTCGTGAGCGCTTAGGGTGAAACTCCTGTATCGGACCAAACATCGTGAATCTTCGGAAGAGGTGGGTTCTACCTTTTTGTTCTGTGTTCCTATGGGCTATCCTAGCACAACCAAGCAAATATCTCTAAAAATGTCTAGAAATGACATGGCCGAGTAGTGCAGACAGCACCCGTCTACACTATTGTACATGCCTTAAAAACAGAGGGAACCTGATCCTCTTACTTTGCCCACCTTACGTTCTCTGACTTTCTCCCATGACACGTGGGTCCGGTGTGTGATGGGCTTTATTTGTAAACAACGTGGCAGAAGAAGAAAATAGTTAACGTCGCGTCGCATTTGCAGCAGCCCTGCACGCCTTGTTTCAGAAACACGAGTCGCGTCGCATTTGCAGCGACGCAGCCCGCCACGCCTAGTTTTCAGAAGATACGCATCAATGCATATGCAGCGAGGCAGGATTTGGCGTGAGACTTTGGACTTTCTTCTCTTCACCTCTTTAATACACGCATGCAACGTCGAATCACTTGACTGCCTAATGCACACGCGCTCGTACTCCGTATCACTAGCTGTCCTAGGCCTACGCCTACGCCTGTTCTACACCGCTTTGACCATGCATCGACTCTTCTACACTGCACCCAATGTTTTCACATTGTTTGCTTCATCTACCCCAATTAATTCACGTCTAATCGTGCCTTTAAATAGACCGTTTCACTCGTCCTCCATCTTCTCATCCCTCTCCATCCCTTTGCCCTTCTCTCCCTAGCTTCAAGCCCTAACATGTCTTCCTACTCTCTACCATCTAGCCCCGAGTCGGTCTCCGACGAGGACAACCGCCCAAAAGATCGGCCTTGGTACGAGGCCGATTATACGTCGGAGGAAGTCGAATCTCCCAAACGGGAGAGATCGCCATCGCCACCCTTCGTCCACAACCCCAAGCCCTCCCTCACCGCCCACAACGACCTCTCCCCCAAGACGATCCGCCGCCTCAAGGAACTGGAGCGGCTGGAGAAGAAGGAGTTGAAGGCCGAGGAGAAGAAGCAGGCGAAGGAGGACGTGAAGGCAATGCGGGCCAGCATCAAGCGGGTCCGTGAGCGAGAGGAGGAGAGGATGCGGGCGGAGAACCGCCGCGTCCGCGTCAACAAGGAGACGGAGTACATGGCGGCGGAATGGAAGTAGGGCGCCGGAGGGCGGCAAGGCCTCCCGCATGCAGCGCGGGAGCAGTTAGGGCTCCCGCATGCAGAGCGGGAGCAGTTAGTTTTTTTTAATTAGATGTAATGTCCCTAGGGCTCCACTGATTATATGTAAAGTGGGGCCAGTTATCGAATTATAAGTATGTTTAATTATATATAAAGTTATGTCCTTATATTTGTCCAAATATGTACCCAATGTTTAGAAGTTTTATCCTTTCTAATTATCGCTTTAAAATATGCACATTGTAAACAAAATTTATATATAAGAGATGTGATGCATTATGTTTTCAAAGATAATCTACAAATTTCAGTTGATCACAGTATATATTTTATATTATTAATACGAATAATTTGATGGTTTAATAAATGGATAATGTGTAGTCTGCATGTAGGGATTAATAAATATAAATGGATAATGTGTAGTCTGCATGTTGACATTGGGCCTCGTCAACAGCTGGGGCCCACATGCAGCGCCAGCCGTCAACAGTTGGGGCACACAAGCCGCACCAACGCTCAACAATTGGGGCCCACAGGCCGCGACAACGGTTCTATGATGGGTCCCACAGGTCAGCATCCTAACCGGGGCAGAAAATAACGGTGGGAACAGCGAAAGGAGTCCTTGTGCACTGACTAGGGGCAAAACTGAGGTCGATTCGGCGCTAGGGGTAAAACTGAGGTCGTGGTGACAACTGAGGGCACCTTGTTAATTATCCCTATTTATTAAGTATCGGAGTTAAATTTGGATGGGCAAAAGGTGAATGATTTGACAAGTTTAATTAAAATGGTCAGACCGTTCCGATCTCATCCTCGGGTCACACATCCTTTCGCACGCCTTCGGGTCACACGTTTAAACTCAACCATGTTCTTTTAGTTCCAAATATTATTCGTAATTTGCTCTCTATTCGCAAGTTTACACGTGATAATGTTTGTTCCATTGAGTTTGACGCCTTTGGTTTCTCTGTGAAGGACCCGAAGACCCGTCGCGTGATTCTTCGTTGCAATAGTGACGGAGATCTCTACACCTTCCCCGGCACGTCCTCCTACCGACCGGAGTCCACTTCCCTTCTTGCGTCCTCCAATAAAGAGTTGTGGCACCAACGCCTGGGTCATCCCGGCCACGATGCCCTGTCCTCGCTTCAGCGTCTAGATTTGATACAGTGCAATAAAAGTCGTCGTTCTAGTGTGTGCCATGCGTGTCAACTCGGCAAACATGTTCGGTTGCCGTTTAGTTCCTCTACTTCTGTTTCTAGTGCCGTGTTCGATTTGATCCATTGTGATTTGTGGACATCACCCATAATGAGTACTTCTGGTTTTCGATATTATCTTGTTATTGTCGATGACTACTCGCACTTCTATTGGACCTTTCCACTCAGACAAAAATCAGACACTGCGCGCTCACTACATAATTTTTTTCCTTATGCACGCACACAGTTCGACGCCACCATTCGCTCTATACAAACAGACAATGGGACCGAGTTCCTCAACTCTCATGTTGATACTCTACTCTCCTCAAACGGCACGCTGCTACGCGCCTCGTGTCCCTACACCTCTCAGCAAAACGGCAAGGCCGAGCGTGCTATACGCACGATTAACGACACCATGCATACACTCATGTTTCATGCTCATCTTCCTTCGGAATTTTGGGCTGAAGCCCTTGCCACATCCACGTACCTTCTCAATAGACGTCCATGCAAAGCAATCGCATCCGAGGTTCCTTACACACGCCTCCATGGTCGTCCTCCTAGCTACGACAGTCTTAGGGTTTTCGGTTGCCTCTGTTACCCTAACATGTCCTCCACGACAAAACACAAGCTCGACGCTCGTTCCGCCACTTGTGTCTTCCTTGGTTACCCATCCAACCACCGCGGGTACCGCTGCTACAACCCGACAAACGGCAAACTAATCATCTCACGTCACGTTGTTTTCGATGAGACTGTTTTTCCGTTTCAGATTGCAGCATTACGGCCGTCAACGCCGTCTACATCATCCTTGAGGCGCCTGGACTTCCTCTTCGATGATCCCCTAGTCGTCCGTGCGGCTGTGTCTCCCACCCGCATGCAGGAGACCCCTGCCGCTCCCACGCCAGGTCGTCCTGCCGCGACGTCTCCGCAGCCCGTCGCTACTGGCCCTGCCGCGACGGAACCGCGCGTTCCTGCCTCGACCGCGCCCACAGACGCGGCCCCTCCGACACGCGCTCGTTAGCGCCACCCTGCATCGACAACACCCATGGAGCCGGCACCTCCGACGCGTGTATATCAGCGTCGTTCTGCCTCGACTGCGCCCACGTCGACTGCGCCCACGGACCAAGACCTTCGGACGTCTTGTTCTGGCCGTGTCTGTCGCCCTGTTGATCGGCTAAACCTCTCGGTCATCGACAACATTGCTGGTCCTGTTCCAACCACCTTTCGTCAAGCCATGCAAGACCCTACGTGGCGTGCCGCTATGGCTGAAGAGCAGCAGGCTCTGCTCGACAACGGCACATGGTCTCTCGTACCTCGCCCATATCATGCCAACATTGTGACCGGCAAGTGGATTTTTCGTCAGAAGTTTCACTCGGATGGGTCTCTCGCTCGATACAAGGCCCGTTGGGTTGTCCGTGGATTCTCTCAGCGCCCTGGTATTGACTATGACGAGACTTTTAGTCCTGTCGTCAAACCCGCCACGATACGGCTGGTACTTCACATTGCCGTCTCTAGTTCTTGGCCAATTCGTCAGCTCGATGTCAAGAATGCTTTCCTTCATGGAAATCTTGATGAGGTGGTCTATTGTCTGCAGCCGCCCGGTTTTGTGGATCCCTCTCGTCCAGATCATGTCTGTCGTCTCCACAAGTCTCTCTACGGACTGAAGCAAGCTCCTCGTGCCTGGTACCAACGGTTCGCCACCTACATTGCTACCATGGGTTTCACTGCCTCTAAGACGGATACCTCGTTGTTTGTTCTCCGGTCCGGCAGTGACACGGCCTACTTGCTGCTCTACGTTGACGACATCATCGTTAGTGAATCCTCTACTGGTTTTCTTCAGCGTCTGTTGGACAGACTACACAGTGAGTTTGCGATGACTGATCTCGGGGATCTCCACTTCTTTTTGGGGATCTCTGTGCGCCGATCCTCGACTGGTCTGTTTCTCTCACAGCGTCAGTATGCCGCTGATCTTCTTCAGCGTGCTGGCATGGCTGATTGTCATCCTTCACCGACCCCAGTTGACACTCAGGCCAAGCTCTCTGATACTGCTGGTGACCTCGTTCCTGATGCTACGGAGTACAGGAGTTTGGCAGGTGCTCTCCAATACCTTACTCTAACTCGACCGGATCTTTCATATGCGGTTCAGCAGATCTGCCTTCATATGCATGCTCCACGACAGCCTCATCTCGCTCTCGTCAAGCGTGTCCTCCGCTACGTTCGTGGTACTCTGGATTTTGGACTTCATCTTCGTGCCTCCACCTCCACCGACCTGATGGCCTACTCCGATGCCGACTGGGCTGGCTGCCCGGACTCCCGTCGTTCTACATCAGGTTATTGTGTCTACTATGGCGATAGTCTGATCTCTTGGTCCTCCAAGAGACAAACCACCGTCTCTCGATCCAGCGCGGAAGCTGAGTATCGCGCTGTTGCTCATGCAGTTGCTGAGTGTTGTTGGCTTCATCAACTTCTCCAGGAACTCCATCGACCACTTCGCTCTGCTACACTTGTCTACTGCGACAACGTCTCCGCCATTTATATGTCGACCAACCCAGTGCAGCATCGCCGCACCAAGCATATTGAGATCGACATTCACTTCGTCCGGGAGAAGGTATCTCTTGGTGAAGTTCGAGTTCTGCACGTCCCTTCTGCACTACAGTTTGCCGATGTTATGACAAAGGGGCTGCCGTCTTCGCTATTTCTCGACTTTCGGTCCAGTCTCTATGTCCGAGAGCCTCCCGCTGAGACTGCGGGGGGGGGGGGGGGGGGTGTTAGCGTATATTAGTTGTACATACGTGTACTGTAACCTAATTGTAATCAAACCCTAATTGGCCTCTTGGCCTAATATAAATACAAACCGGAACCCCACGTATTCACGTGAGAGGCTTCCCCAAACCTTCTGTCCCGTCCTACAGTGAGGCCAGTATGCTTGTCAATGGTTCAGTAGAATCAGCTTCTTTGAATCAAGGATCGGGTATTCAGATGCCTCCGACCAGCTCTCATTGATGAAGTATAGACAGAAGTGCCGACGTCCAGTGCAGCGGACAATGTTTCGGTAATCAGGCGTCTATATCTACATACAAACTCTTGTATATAGAACTTTAAAACCTGAACCCGTGGTTAGAACAACGGTGTCCTGTTGGAAGCTGTGTGACGGACGGTGGCAGGGTACGGCGGCATGGCAATCTATGGTAGGGCACGGCAGCGTCACGGGCTGGGAGGCTTCATTTGGTCGGTGGGAGACGGCAAGGCCCAGCTGCGTCGGTCGGCGTATGGCTCTCTAAAAAAAAATTGGAACGATACTACGCCTAGAGACTTCTTCGGCTCGTGGCGATCGATGCTGGCAAGGAAACCGTCGACGTAGAGTAGCAAGATGGATCAAGGAACGGCGCAGGTTCATGATGGCGACCTGGCGGCGCTTTTTCACGGGAGAGGAACGGGGCAGTCCATGCTGGCGAAGAAGCCACAACCGTACAGTATAAAGGGGAACTAGAAAGATACCCCGCGCGTTGCAGCGGGATCCTTTAGCGACTATATCATGTAAGCAAAAGGATATAACTGTTTCGAAGCCGATCTACATGTAGCTCGGTTTGCAAAAAAAAACATGAATTTGTATTTTTGTGTTTCAATTTTTTTTTATCCTAGACATAGATAAAATCGAGATCTAAAGCTTTGTAAATTTTCAAGTCTAGATTTAAATATACTGCACTACACAAAAATGAATTCTTGATTTGAAAATTTGTCATTTTTGCCCAGCCCAAAATATAATGAATTCTTGATTGCAAATTGGCACGGAGGTAGACATCAATATTATCTACATGTGAGAACTTTTTTTTGGTTTTTTTTGAAACTTAAAAATACAAATTTCAATATTTTTCGAGTACCGAGCTACATCCATTTTGACTTTCCGTACAATTGCTATATTAACTTGTGTAAAATAATATATAAAATTCAATTGATCATACCTATGATACTAAATTTAATATAAATGAGATGAAAATGTATTATATATTATTAATGTGAAAATAACAAATGGTTTAAGAAATGAATGATATGTAGTTTGCATATAGTAACTAATAAATATTAGTGGATACATATTAGTGGAGATGACATGGACAATTGATTGGCTAAGGGGATGGATGATGTGGATAGCTTGCATGTTGAGATAGAAAAATAGTTAATGCATGTTAGTGGGGTTTTGCTTTATAAGAAGTATAGATAGCGCTTGTCGGCGACAGCGATCTGGGTTTCAGTTTTGCGAACTGTAACGTGATCGTGAGAATCGTGTGTTGGGTTGTTCAACTGGGCTGATTTTTCTATGGGCCGAGCGGGTTGATTTATGTGCATTGCTGCCTGATCGATCAGTATCGTTTTCCATAACGTGGTGTCTTGTTACTAATCGAGCCATCAACGGTTTATAACGAACCGTTTTGACTCAACATTGGGAGGATCCGGATCGTCGATTTAAGGCTATTGAACGCATTAGATTTAATGTATCCCAACATGTTTGCTCTTTTATAAGTATAGTTTAAATATATGATGTCCTACTAGAATTGTGGTTCGACTCCTTCATTTTTGTGAGAAGCAGTTTGACCATATCTTTTTTATAGCTTTAGTATATTTTTCTCGACAATACGATCCCTGTTGACCAAGATCTTATTAATGAAATTTCTCTTATTTCTTCTCGATAATGGCTACCAAAAAAATTTGTACCAATTTTATTGTTTCTCCCCGGCATATGGGCCT
The DNA here is from genome assembly GCA_028641055.1 of Alopecurus myosuroides. Classification (NCBI taxonomy): domain Eukaryota; kingdom Viridiplantae; phylum Streptophyta; class Magnoliopsida; order Poales; family Poaceae; genus Alopecurus; species Alopecurus myosuroides. The sequence goes on from CM054063.1 coordinate 345,204,803, forward strand.
GACTCTCGCATATTTAGCAATGTTATTTTTCATACCAACGTTGCTTTCCTACTAACAATGCTATGTGTGCCGGCTTGTTACAACTCCCATTAAACCTACTTCTCGTATTTTTCTTCTGGGCATGAGAGCAACTTGTTAGACATAATTATATTTTGGCATATGCAAAGGATGATGTTGCTATATGTTTTAAAATTTCCGTATTCCCAATGTTTAAATTTAACTTCCTCCGGAAACTTGCACCATGATGTACTTTGATGTTTTTGATTTGTTTTCATGATTTTTTTATGGGGTTGGTGTTATATATATATATATATATATATATATATATATATGGCGTTTAATGCATTCTTTTATTTGTCACTCATAATAAAAGTGACACGCATAATGTCTGTATACAATGACTACACTTGAGCCACTCGCAAATATGTCTCTCTTAGTGCCTTTACAGATGTGCCAGGACACATTATGGCGAGTGTCTTTAATGAGGTGTCTCTATTGTAGATACATTCACAAGAATGTCTCTTACAATGACTTTACATGCAGAATATGAGACAATGTGGACGGTGTCTCTACGTGGACGTCTCTACCGCTAAGGCATTCCCTAAAATGTCTCTGATAATGTCTCTACAGCAAATTGTATTTGGTTTTAAGAGAAACGGTAGATAGTGCCTCTATGAAAATGTCTCTACGGGCCAGTTTTCTTGTAGTGTAGTCCCGGTTGGTAAGGCCCATTTGTCCCGATTGTGCAACCGGGGTGGGCTAGCCGGGACAAATGGCCCTCCCCCATTGGTCCCGGTTGTGCCAGGACCCGGGTGGTAGGGATGGCCCACGTGGCGAACCTGGGCCAGGGACGGCCAGGGAGTTCGTCCCGGTTCGTTTTAGGAACCGGGATGGATACCTTCTCTAAAAAACAAATATTCCGCCCACTTTTTCCTGCCGCGGCAGGTTTTTTTTTCGTTTCATTTTTTTGCTCCTGTCTAGCAATCCCCAACCGGCCTCCCCTTCCCCAACCGCGTCCACTGGCCCATGTCTTTAATTAAGCCCACTGGCCACATTTTGGTCAAAAGGCCGACTGGCCCACGTCTTTTATTATATGCCCAGTGGCTACATTCGGTCAAAGTGACCACTGGCCACGCGGGGTCAAAGGGGCCACTGGCCAGCGGCCTAGTGGCTGGCTCGCCCGGTCCCTTAAATTAAGACCACAGGGACGGTCAAAGGGCCCACTGGCCGCCTCGACTTCCCGCGCCTCCACTTCCCCACGCGCGCGTGGCCACGAACGGCACGCCTCGGCTCCCCCTCCCCCCCGCATTCATGGCCGTCTGCAACCGCCGCCATGTTCCGGCTGCCGTTTGGCATGCCAGCCCTCCCGGTTCCTTTTTAAAGGGCCCACGCCGCCCGTACATCCCATTCACCCCGGCCGCGTCCCAGCCAAAGCAACCCTAGCCACCATGTCGCGCTGGTTCAAGCGTCCCAGGAATGACCACGAGGCCGGGTCCTCGAGCGGCGCCGGCCAGAAAGGCTCCGGCGTCCCCGCGCGCCGGCGGAGGCCTTCGGCTTCGGCCCGGGAGGTGTCCGCATTGGCGGGGCGCCGCGCGTCCCCGCTCCACCTCCGGCGGCACGCCCGCCGCCCCGCGCCGCGCCCAAGGGCAAGCGCTTCCACCGGTACGTGCGGAAGGAGGAGGCCGAGTGGCACTGGGAGCACGCCACGCCGGTCTTCTGGCCGGACGTCCACCTCCAGGACGGCTGGCACCTCAACCCGCAGCACATCCCGGTGCCGCCGGCCCCCACCAACGAGGCCGCGCGCGAGGAGATCGACCGCTGGCGCCTCCTCCTGTCGGCCCACCTCCTCAGGGACCGTGCGTACGCGCGCAGCTCCCCCTACTGGGCCGTCTGGTTCCAGCAGGAGCACGACCAGCGCCGGCGCTCCTTCATCCCCATCGCCCAGGAGGAAGTGAGCGTCGAGGACTACCCCGCGCCACCGCCCGGCAGGGAGCCGGAGCTGTGGCTCCTGGAGGACATCGCCGAGGACGAGGACCCCGAGCTCCAGGCCGGCCTGGAGGAAGCCTACGAGGCCTCCCGCCGCTCCCTCGTCGAGGACGAGGTCAAGCGGTGGGAGCAGGTCCTGGCCGCCGCTGCCGCCGACGGCGCAGCCATGCCGCCCCCTTCGGCGCCTGCCCCTTGGTGGCAGACAATGAACGCCGAGCTGGAGGCGTCCGAGGACCAGCCGCCGCCACAGCCTCTACCCCCCGGCCTGGAGTACGGGATGAGCTGGGCCTAGACCGGCGGCGTATGGTCGCCGGAGGAGCTGCCGCCGCCCCCGCCGCAGCCGGAGGAGCTACCCCCGTCGCCGCCGCACGCGCCCCCGATGCCTCCGCAGCCACCGGTGGGCCCGCCCCAGCTGCCTGCCCACCTGTGGCAGGCACCCGCCTACCAGTGCATCTGCTCCGACAAGGAGGAGTAGGCCGGCGCCGGTGCCCCCCCCCCCCAAATAGACTAAGCTACCCACCACCCCCCAAGAAACGGTCGGCCGCCTGTGGCCGCGCCGCCGCCCCTATATGTAAGCACGGCCGGCCGCCTGTGGCCGCGCCGTCCCCCTATGTAAGCACGGCCCCCGGGCCTTTTTAATATATATTTGTGTCGAAAAAAACGCGTCCCTAGTTCTGATGGAGGGATGATAACCCGGTAGGCCAACGCCAAGGAGTAACTCGACCCAAAGGACGCTGCGCAAGGCCCGGCTTAGGATAGAGGAGTTTCTAGAAGGCCCAGGAGTGTAGGCCTCGTAACCTGGATTGTGGTTCCGATAAGGAAGTTTAGGGCTTGTAAGCATTGTCCGGGTAGGATTCAGAGTACGCCTTGGAGAGTAGGCCAGGAGGTCCGGATACTATATAAGCCGGCCCCTAGGGTTAGATTACCAGAGTTCAAACAAGATTGCGAGGTATCGAGTATCCATTGTATAACGAGAGTTGAGATAGTATATTTAGATCGGAGACTCGGCGACTTGATTGCCGGCTACCAGATCGCATAACACCATGGTTTCCTTTGAGCTAAACCCTCTCCCAAACACCAGAGTCGATTTTCCCCAAGACAAGTTACCCCTGGTAACGTCTGCCTTGATTATCCCACGACAGTTGGCGCCCACCGTGGGGCCTATGTCCAAGGGTGTTTACATCACGGGAGAAGCTCGGAAGAACATGGAGAACCTCGTCATCGGCGAGATCTACACCGACCCCGAAGGAGAGAAGATGGTGGACGATTTTGGCTGGGGGGCAGAGTGGGATCTGCTCGAATCCGAATCTGTCGTGACAATCGGCCGGATCAACGTCTTCATCGGCATGGTACGTACGTCCGGTTCAATCCCTAAAGATTTTGGATTTGATTCTGTGTCAGGGGAGGCCACCTGCGTCCAGTCTGATGGAGAGGAATCGGTCGGAACGATAGATCCGACAGAAGGGCCCACCACGAAGAGGGAACAGCCGGAGGAGCCGGCATGGACCCCGCGTGGTCGGGTTATGAGAGAAGATGATACCGAGTCTATCCTGCACCTGCTGGAGGACCGGTACGAGGAGGATAACAGCGATGAGGAAGAATATGAATCTGCGCCAAGCATTGTGCGCCAGGTCGCGGTCTACACGGCTCCTGCAACCAATCTTAATCAGGGGAACGTGACCGCGTCCGCCGTCGGAGCAGCACAAGCATTGGCCCAGCAGCAAGGTCCGGTTGACGGAAACCCGGTTCTTGTCCGGGTTGACGGAGAATCGGCGTCAGTTACCAGCCACGCGGCGGATAGTGAGTTGCAGGCGAACACGTTCGGGTATCTGGCAAACCGGACGCCAGGAGCGGGTCCTTCAAATCCACAACACCCGGCCCAGTTCAACAACAACATGATCCTGGATCCCACCGTTCTAGCCACAGTCATAACTCCAGAAAACGCGGTGGAACGTGTTAGGGATCTGGATGTAGCCCGTCGTGCATTAGAGCGACAGAGAAGGCAAGTAGAAGCAGAAAGGCAAGGGGTAGCCACGTGAAAGAGCATGGTTCCCCCATGTGTGGTTTTGTGAATTGATGACAATCACTATGGACTAATGGTTGCATTGAGCTACACTTGTAGAGTTTCTCCACAGGCAATACTTGATGTCCATGTGTTGGATTCAAGATAATCAAGTGGTGACCAAGGTGCTATTCATGTGAATATCCCAAGTTTGGTCATGAGAGAGTTGAGCATATTGCAAGTATGTCTTGAAGAAGAATATTGTGTGAACATTCATCTTTACCTTCAATACATCATTATTATGAAGAGAGAAGAAAAGATAAAAGGTTGATCAAGGCAAAGTGCTAAGCGATGGTTAATAGTGATCAACTCACAAAACAAGAAGATGCACCATGTGGTATCATGGTATCGTAAGTAATTGTTCATATAGCTTTGTGTTCTAACCCATTATATGTGTGTGTGGTATATCTATGTGGGGTTAGGCATCTTTCCATGGGCTTGCATCAAAAGGAAGATTTCATATAGTCCATGGTGGATGACGTCAAGTTGTGATCGTCATCAAGTTTGAGAAGTGCAAGTTCAAGGGAAGCATATCGAAGAGATCACATTCTTGAAGCTTGCCACTCTTTTGGAGATAATGTTAAAGTAAAGATATACTTAAAAGAGCCTCTCCCATAGTTGCATATGGGGGGGAGCATCTTTGTGTCTTCATCAAGCAAAAAGAAATCAAGAAAGGTGTTCCATCTTGAGGAGGTCGAGATCGTCATATTATAGCTCAAGTGGAATGCTCAAGGCAAAGGTATGATCTTGATAGGTTTTCTATTTTACCGGTCTCATATGAAGGGGAACGTAGCATAGAAAACAAAAATTTTCCTACGCGAGAGATACCCGAAAGGCCAAGATCTAATCTATGAGACGAAGTGCAACGGGAAACAAGAGGGTTAAGGAGAACACATACCCTCGAAGACTCAAAGTGGTACGAGATCAAATCTCGTTGTTGGCGTAGTCGTACTCACACCGATCCCGATAGCGAGAAGATGGCACCGCAATCCGGCGGTGCATCCGTGATCGGTCACACGTACGGTTGATGACGACCTCCGTTCCCTCGTTCCAGCGGGGCGCGGAAGTAGAGGATCCCTCGGAACTCCAGCAGCACGACGGCGTGGTGTGGTGGAGAAAAACATTGCTCAGGGCTTCGCCAAGCGCACGAACAAGTGGTGGAGCAGCGGCAGGAGGGAGGAAGAGATGACACAAGTGTGTGTGTGGGGAGAGGGAGCTCTCACCCCTCCTTTTATAGGAGGGGATGGCAGCCACGAATTTTTGGCTGCCTCCACCTCTCCCTCATCATGTGAGTGGAGTCTCCACTCAACCCACTCATTCTTCCATGAATTCCCACTCAAAATCCCAAGGGTTTTCTTTAATAAATAAATAAAACAATTTTATTTCTTTATTTTAATATTTGTTAATTCCATTAACAAACATTAACATATAACCCCTTGAGTTAGTTGTTAAATCTATTAACAACCATTTGATAAGAATCCCCTTGAACTATTTCAAAATTACTCGAAACAATTTCGGTGACTATTTCAATATTCCCCGAAACAATTTCGGTGCTGTCCAAACTTTTCTCCAATATTCCGTATCCTCTCAAATGCGTCATCGAACCTTAAGTGTGTCACCCTACGGTTCGCGAATAAGATAGACATGATCGAGACTCCTCTCCGATCAATAATCAACAGCGGGATCTGGAGATCCGTGATGACTCCTATATATTCAACGATGACTCTCGTGATCGTGTGAACCAACAACGCCGTGAACTATTCCCTTTGTCTCGCGATATTTTACTTGTCCGAGATTCGATCATTGGTATCAACCATACCTTGTTCAATCTCGTTACCGACAAGTACTCTTTTCTCGTTCCCGTGATATAACATCCTTGTGATCATATCACGTGCTTGCAAGCGGTTTCGATGTGATATCACCGAGAGGGCCCAGAGTATATCTCTCCGTCATTTGGATGGACAAATCCCACTCTTGATCCATGATCCTCAACTAATACTTTCCGAATACTCAACGACACCTTTATAGTCACCCTGTTACGGTGTGACGTTTGATGCCATCAAAGCACTCTTCCGGTATCAGTGATTGACATGATCTCATGGTCTAAGGAATAAGTTACTTCGTATGTTTGATATAACAATGTAAACTAAATGACTTGATCGCATTGCTATATTATCTTTGGGTATATGTTCATCACATCATTCTTCTAATGACATGACCCCGTTATTAATAACATCCAATGTTCATGATCAGGAAACCTTGATCATCTATTAATCAACGAGCTAGTTAAAAGAGAGGCTTTACTAGGAACCATTGTTTGTTTATTAAGCACACATGTATCAACGTTTCCGGTTAATACAATTCTAGCATGAGAAATAAACATTCATCATAAACAAGGAATAAGATAATAACCATTTTATTATTGCCTCTCGGGCATATTCCCTTCAGTCTCCCACTTGCACTAGAGTCAATAATCTAGTCTGTAAGCACTTTAACACATATGGCGTACCAGTGTTATTACCATGCTTCGCATGCGGTAAACATCATCAAAAAGATCTGAACTGTTCAGGTCCTATTGTATTTGCATGTTCTTTGCGTCTACACGCATCACTCATTCTCTAATGAGATGGCTTTGTATATATATAGTCAATTCGTGAAAACTTAATTCCTCAGCTTAAACTGATGTCACTAACATTGTGAAAATGTAGCTTCATAGTGTTAGCATTCTTGGAAACTCACCAAGTTCCGGTGATACCTTAATTCCTCAGCTTAAACTGATGTTACTAACATTGTGAAAATGTAGCTTCATAGTTTCAGCATTCTTGGAAATTCACCAAGTTCAATAAAGAACTCCTTGACACAAAATACGCTTATAATTAGTTGTCAACACAACGATATACTTTAGCCTTTGTTGTAGTATCTGTCACAATATTTTAATTTTGAAACTCTTTCAAATCCAGCATGGAACTTTCTTCCATCCTATTGTGCTACCCTTCATCACATATTTTAACTGAGATAAAATTACTTGAATAAATGACAAGACTATTAGTGTAACATATTACAACTATTATTTTGTCATTACTATATAGGAAAACATATCCTTAGCATTTCTAAAATGACACAAGGATCTCTCCCACTGTTGTCTAATCATCATATGAATTATCCTACTATAACATTTTATAGCATAGGACTCATCTGGTTGTGTACATAGCATGGAAACATGACTTAGAAATCTCAATTTCAATGATGCTCATCATGTGTCAAAACACATGAATCTTGCTCAATTATTTTCCATGTGACAAGAACTCCTTCTTATCAATTTTATATTGACTTACTTCAATATTTCATCTATGTAATTTGGCTTCAATCATATCAGGCGCTTCAATCCATCTTTTATAGATATCGATGCCCAATATCTTCCAAGCCTTTCATCGATATGAAAATCTTAACCGTGTTAATTTAAAATACATATTTTCCAATCAACCATATGTCATCTACATAAAGTATTGGAAATATGTCATAGCGCTCCCACTTAATTTCTTGTAACTCTACAAGCATCTTTATCATTCATGATGGAATCAAACTCTTTTGATAACTTCATTAAGCTAAAGATTTCAACTTCGCTATGCTCACTTCAACCATTGAAGTGTGCATGCCTTTATAGCAACCTTTTGAATTTTACAAAACTCTCAGACTGTGTCAAGTACACATCCTTGATCAAACTGCCTCGAGAGGAGAGTTGGTTTTGTTATTCAACTGCCATATCATAATATGTAACTTTTTGCTAGAACTATCCGCAAAGACTAAAGCATTACTACGGAAGATCGAAATCTTGTAGTAGTCAACTCTTTGAACTTCGTCGAAAACAACTTTTCGATAAGTACAACTTTCAAAGGATGTAAAATCCATGTCTTTGTCACTATATAGACCCTTTTGCTATCGTTAGGCGTCAAGCCTATCGAAAGGACTACCAAGTCACATACTTGATATTCATACAAGGATACTATGGCGGATATAATGACTCATAGTCAATTTTACGAAGTCAGGGCCCATCATTTGCTTCCTTTATAAGGTCCAGGTCCTTTGTTGTCAAAACAACACTTTATACTTAAACCACAAGTTGTTCTAAGTACAAAGTTTTTGGACTTTTCTGGTACAGTTCGCAAACTCATCCGAAGTATCTACAACGGATGTAGTGTCTTCTACTTTGTCAAAATAGTAAACCCCAGAACAACTTCCAGTGCTGCGCTACTCTTGACATGATAACGAAGATTCTCTAATCTCGTTGAGTTAGTACTGTGCTCCCACTCACTTGTTTCGCAAGAACTACTTTCTCGAGAAATCAACCATTTCTGACAAACAACATTTGTCTTTTGGTTCGGTGATAGGAGAAATACCCAATGTTTTATTTGGGATAACCTTATAAACATATATTTATCCTATTTTGGTTGTAAATATTTTACACATGCTATGTATACCAAAACTTAAGAAAAATGACAATTCGGGTCATTACCCAAACCATATCTTATATGTTGTCAATTTCAACGGATCATGATGGTGCTCTTTTCAGTGTAAAAGCGGTTGTCCTTAATGTATAAACTACAAAATTATAATGGCAATTTTATTAATCTTACCATGTCAAACATGGTTTGATTTTGTCTTTTGAATACTCCAATCTAATGTGGGGTATTCGAGAAGTATAAGTTGTAGAACAATTCTGCAACTTCTCAGATGTTTTGCTAAACTTGTAACTCAAACTTTATCCTTTATGATCCAATCATAAATACTTGATTATCTTGTTACATTGATTTTAACTTCATATTAACAACCTTTTGAACTAATTCAAAATGTCAAACTCTGTTCCCTTTAAATAGATATACTCACATATCTACTTAAATCATCGACAGAATTTTATGAAGGAAAAATTAATCCACCATACATGACTACACATAATGGACTATATACATCAATATGTATAATCTCCACTAAATTAGTCGTCCATTCTACTTTGGCCTAAGAACGGAATTCTAGTCATCTTTTGGAAGAGGTCTCACAAGCGTCAATAAAATGACTCCGGAAGTCCATCAATATGGAGTTCCTTCATGTTTTCCTTTCCGATATGAACTAAAATGGTGGTGTCACAATTTAAGTGAAACTCTTCAACGTCTTGCAACGTTTAGCATTTAGTCTTATAGATGTTTACTTTACCAACATGATTTATATTAACATATCCATCAATTATGGAATATGATCATAGTTTGAACAATCTCATTTGTTCTCACAAAAGACTAGAACAAAATAACAAATTATTAAGTTCTTCAAATAAATCTTGACTGGTTGGTTTGATACGACAATGAACACAATAACACTTTATTTATGTTCTTGTCATAATCGATTCCACATCTATTACTAGTTCCTTTTAGGCCCTTGTATTTCTTTCATTGCGTTGCTTTGTATGACAACTCATACCAACCAATGTGGTATCAAAATACCCAAAAATACTTTGTTAACTAGTAATACATCTATAACTTGTATATCAAGCATATACTACTTAGCTGGACTTTCCAGTTATCTTCTTTTTCTGCCATATATCTTTTTGTAATTCTATTTTCAATATTCCCTTTCCTTTATAGAAGAATCATTCAACATCAAACAATGCTGGCCGTACTAGCTCATTTTCTTTGGCGTGTTAGTCATATACTATCACCCATTGAGTCATACTTTGAGTTTGATTGTTCTACTAATATCACCATATTAATAGAATTCTTCTAGATTCCACTCTTAGCAATCTCCAAGTAAGGTAAACAACTTTACACATACTTTTAATCCATCCCATCATAACAATTTTATGATTAAGCTACTATAGCTCGAAGGAAGGAATTTAGAGGATAATTTTTAGCATCCAATTTCTTGGAATATTCAAACACCTAGCGTCTTCAATCATTGCATATATTCAGATAATATAAGCAAACATTGTCACGCTAAATTTGCATATATTCAGATAATATAAGCAAACATTATCACGCTAAATTATACTCAGTCATGGTGCTACAAATAAGTTTCTAGATATCAATATATCTTTCACTTGATTGTTTCTGAAAACAACTCTTTTCAGTTCCAAAATCACCTTGATCAACAAAACATTCTTTTGAAGATAAAGTAATATGAAAGCAACCATGACTCTGGATTCTAAGTAGGAATTATTTTCTCTCTAGATTAATCAATCATTAACCATATGGAGCTAGGTAGGAAATACCGAAAATCTACAATAGGATTCAATTTTAAATTTCACTAATACGGTACCAATCTTAAATGGTATTTACCAGATCATAACAGTTATATCTCAATTAACAATCTAAGTGTAAGGTAGTTATGTGGATGCCAATGACTACTACAAGTTGTGCAAATTCACTTTGATTTGTTGTTCATGATAAATAAGTTCAAGTTAATTAAAAAATTAAACCATGAACTCCCACTCAAAAACAACATCTCTCTTAGTCGTCTTTAGTGATTACACGAACCAAATTCACTACACCAAAACCGATCATCACGTGAGATGATGTAGTTTCAAAGGCGAACATCGACATGTTCATCATATCATCCATATGACTCATGCTTTACCTTTCGGTTACGTGTTCCGAGGCCATGTCTGTACATGCTAGGCTCGCCAAGTAGAACCGTAGTATTGCGTGTGTTTCAAGGCCATGTCTGTACATGCTAGGCTTGAAAACACCCGTTGTATGCGAACGTTGAGTCTGTCACACCCGATCATCACGTGGTGTCTCGAAACGACGAACTTTCTTAACGGTGCATACTTAAGGAAGAACACATTATTATCTTGATATTAAGTGAGAGGGATCATCTTATAATGCTACCAACGTTATCTAAGCAAAACAAGATGCATAAAAAGGATCAACATCACAGACATCACATGAAAGGATAACGTGATATGATATGGTCCTTCTTGCACTTGATCTCCATCATGTGCATTATGGTATGATCTCAATCATTCCACCGGCGTGGTACCAAGTACCACGGTACCCCAAACTTGTTTGTCCATCAATAATAAGACAACCATATGGATACCTTACGGTATATCAATAATTTACAAAATAGATCATCTCATAATCAAATTTGTAATATTGACCATATCACATCACATGCCCAGCAAAAACTAGTTAGACGCTTCTAATTTATTTTTGCATATTTTACATGGCTTAGGGCTTTCGAGGATAGAACTGTTCATACCTACGAACATCAACCACAACGTTGATAAACATATTTTTAGCAACCCTTCATAGATTAGATCTTAACTATAGTAGGAGAAACAGACACCCGCAAGCCACTTATGCAATACAAGTTGCATGTCAGTTGTGGAACAAGTCTCATGTACGTGGACATGTAAGGTTAGTCCGGGCCGCTTCATCCCACTATGCCACTAAGATCATAAAATAATCAAGGAGGTAATAACATGATCATCAACGCCCACATACACCTATGTGTTCTACCCGTACAAAACATCTACGCATAGATCCGGCTCTGATACCACTGAAGGGGAACGTAGCATAGAAAACAAAAATTTTCCTACGCGAGAGATACCCGAAAGGCCAAGATCTAATCTATGAGACGAAGTGCAACGGGAAACAAGAGGGTTAAGGAGAACACATACCCTCGAAGACTCAAAGTGGTACGAGATCAAATCTCGTTGTTGGCGTAGTCGTACTCACACCGATCCCGATAGCGAGAAGATGGCACCGCAATCCGGCGGTGCATCCGTGATCGGTCACACGTACGGTTGATGACGACCTCCGTTCCCTCGTTCCAGCGGGGCGCGGAAGTAGAGGATCCCTCGGAACTCCAGCAGCACGACGGCGTGGTGTGGTGGAGAAAAACATTGCTCAGGGCTTCGCCAAGCGCACGAACAAGTGGTGGAGCAGCGGCAGGAGGGAGGAAGATAAGGAAGAACACATTATTATCTTGATATTAAGTGAGAGGGATCATCTTATAATGCTACCAACGTTATCTAAGCAAAACAAGATGCATAAAAAGGATCAACATCACAGACATCACATGAAAGGATAACGTGATATGATATGGTCCTTCTTGCACTTGATCTCCATCATGTGCATTATGGTATGATCTCAATCATTCCACCGGCGTGGTACCAAGTACCACGGTACCCCAAACTTGTTTGTCCATCAATAATAAGACAACCATATGGATACCTTACGGTATATCAATAATTTACAAAATAGATCATCTCATAATCAAATTTGTAATATTGACCATATCACATCACATGCCCAGCAAAAACTAGTTAGACGCTTCTAATTTATTTTTGCATATTTTACATGGCTTAGGGCTTTCGAGGATAGAACTGTTCATACCTACGAACATCAACCACAACGTTGATAAACATATTTTTAGCAACCCTTCATAGATTAGATCTTAACTATAGTAGGAGAAACAGACACCCGCAAGCCACTTATGCAATACAAGTTGCATGTCAGTTGTGGAACAAGTCTCATGTACGTGGACATGTAAGGTTAGTCCGGGCCGCTTCATCCCACTATGCCACTAAGATCATAAAATAATCAAGGAGGTAATAACATGATCATCAACGCCCACATACACCTATGTGTTCTACCCGTACAAAACATCTACGCATAGATCCGGCTCTGATACCACTGAAGGGGAACGTAGCATAGAAAACAAAAATTTTCCTACGCGAGAGATACCCGAAAGGCCAAGATCTAATCTATGAGACGAAGTGCAACGGGAAACAAGAGGGTTAAGGAGAACACATACCCTCGAAGACTCAAAGTGGTACGAGATCAAATCTCGTTGTTGGCGTAGTCGTACTCACACCGATCCCGATAGCGAGAAGATGGCACCGCAATCCGGCGGTGCATCCGTGATCGGTCACACGTACGGTTGATGACGACCTCCGTTCCCTCGTTCCAGCGGGGCGCGGAAGTAGAGGATCCCTCGGAACTCCAGCAGCACGACGGCGTGGTGTGGTGGAGAAAAACATTGCTCAGGGCTTCGCCAAGCGCACGAACAAGTGGTGGAGCAGCGGCAGGAGGGAGGAAGAGATGACACAAGTGTGTGTGTGGGGAGAGGGAGCTCTCACCCCTCCTTTTATAGGAGGGGATGGCAGCCACGAATTTTTGGCTGCCTCCACCTCTCCCTCATCATGTGAGTGGAGTCTCCACTCAACCCACTCATTCTTCCATGAATTCCCACTCAAAATCCCAAGGGTTTTCTTTAATAAATAAATAAAACAATTTTATTTCTTTATTTTAATATTTGTTAATTCCATTAACAAACATTAACATATAACCCCTTGAGTTAGTTGTTAAATCTATTAACAACCATTTGATAAGAATCCCCTTGAACTATTTCAAAATTACTCGAAACAATTTCGGTGACTATTTCAATATTCCCCGAAACAATTTCGGTGCTGTCCAAACTTTTCTCCAATATTCCGTATCCTCTCAAATGCGTCATCGAACCTTAAGTGTGTCACCCTACGGTTCGCGAATAAGATAGACATGATCGAGACTCCTCTCCGATCAATAATCAACAGCGGGATCTGGAGATCCGTGATGACTCCTATATATTCAACGATGACTCTCGTGATCGTGTGAACCAACAACGCCGTGAACTATTCCCTTTGTCTCGCGATATTTTACTTGTCCGAGATTCGATCATTGGTATCAACCATACCTTGTTCAATCTCGTTACCGACAAGTACTCTTTTCTCGTTCCCGTGATATAACATCCTTGTGATCATATCACGTGCTTGCAAGCGGTTTCGATGTGATATCACCGAGAGGGCCCAGAGTATATCTCTCCGTCATTTGGATGGACAAATCCCACTCTTGATCCATGATCCTCAACTAATACTTTCCGAATACTCAACGACACCTTTATAGTCACCCTGTTACGGTGTGACGTTTGATGCCATCAAAGCACTCTTCCGGTATCAGTGATTGACATGATCTCATGGTCTAAGGAATAAGTTACTTCGTATGTTTGATATAACAATGTAAACTAAATGACTTGATCGCATTGCTATATTATCTTTGGGTATATGTTCATCACATCATTCTTCTAATGACATGACCCCGTTATTAATAACATCCAATGTTCATGATCAGGAAACCTTGATCATCTATTAATCAACGAGCTAGTTAAAAGAGAGGCTTTACTAGGAACCATTGTTTGTTTATTAAGCACACATGTATCAACGTTTCCGGTTAATACAATTCTAGCATGAGAAATAAACATTCATCATAAACAAGGAATAAGATAATAACCATTTTATTATTGCCTCTCGGGCATATTCCCTTCATCATAGCATTAGGAGGGAGACCGGATTATAGGATAGATAACCGTACTATCAAGAGGGGCTCTCATATTAGCAACTTGATCGCATCACTCGGAGAGAGCTCAAACCTTTGCATACTTGGCATAACATTTCTTGGTTCTTATTTGTGTTTTCTCGATGTGTTGTTTTTGACCTTGTCATGTGCTTCAATACAAGCTCAAGTTCATCAAAAACGGGTTTCGCATGAAAAACTTATTGCGTTTTTGATATTGGAGGTTTTACCGATTGTTCCTTTATGAAGAGGTAATAACTTTCATCATTTGGTTTTATCATCCAATTATGGACTATGATGTTTCTTTGCATAATCTTGTAGTGCTCGTTCTTACGATTTCAACGAGCCCAAGATCATCGAAAACGGAGTCCGGATGCAAAAGATATCGCGTTTTTAGTGAAGGACATTTTCTGAAAACTGGTAGGCCGGCCCCAGGCCGGGGTGGGCTCCCCAGGCCGGACCCCTACCCGAACCGTCCGGCCTGGAGGCCGGCCTGGCCGGCCCGGGAGGCCGGGGTGGGGCAGAATGCCCCCAACGGGCTGTTTTTGGGGGCCTATAAAAGGGGCCTTCTTCCCCATTGGTTTCCTACCTTTTTAGCAAGTTTTCCCCCACCATTGTTGACCTTTTTGGAGCTTGCTCTCTCTCTCTATTCCTCCATGATTCTTGCCTCCAATTAGTGGGAAAAGAGAGAGGAGATCTAGATCTATTATCCCACCAATCCATCTCTCCTCTTAGTGAGGGGAAAGTCTTTGGATCTAGATCTTGTGGATTCATTTGTTGAGTTCTTTATTGTTCTTCCTCTCTTCTCCCCCCATAGCATTTGTTGCTTTGGTGGGATTTGAGAGTGAAGGATTTGAGCACTTCTTGTGTTCTTGCCATTGCATAGGTTGCATCGGTTTGAGTTCTCTACGAGGATTCGTTCGAGTGAAAGGTTGAGAAGCTTGTTACTCTTGGGTTCTTGGAGTGCCCTTGAGCTTGTCCTCTTGGGTACTTGGAGTGCCCTAGACGGTTGTTGTTGTCTCGGAGTTTTGGTAGCTCCGGACCTTGTTGCTATCTCGGAGTTTTGGAGAAAGGTAAAATGATTCACAATATCCTTTATGAGGATAAAGATGCTTGTGCCAATTTCCTAGAAATCATTAGAGCATTTGATAGGCGCAATATCACCATTAAGGATTTGGAAGCATGCATTGACGCGTGTTATAGCCGCGAGCGTGATTATTCCAATGAAATTGCAAAACTAGAGGAAGCTCTTGTAGAAGAACAAAATATCAATGAATCTCTTGAAGAGACTTTTACTCTAGAGTTATCAAAATTAAAGGACTCTCATAATAGAAATCTTGAGGTGGTTAATTGTCTTAAAACTAAAAATGATGAGCTAAAAGTCGAACATACTCAACTTAAAGCTTCATATTCAAAAGGACTTGCCAATTTGCCTTCTCCTATTTCTATTAATTATGATGCTTGTGCTACTAACTCTATTTCTCGTGAAGCATCTACATTGAAGGAGAATGTTGAGCTAAGGTCTCAACTTGAGTTGCTAACTAGCAATTATGGGAAATTGGAAGAAAGTCATGAAAAGCTCTTAGGCTCTCATGAGGATCTTTTAGTCTCACATGATAAGCTAAAGTTAGCTCATGAGGCTATTACTACCAAGGTGATATCTTGTGAGCCTCATGTGTACATTAGCACAAACTCTACTCAAAATTCTATTTTGCCTCGTGCTAGTCCTATTAATTCATTCACTCATAATATCGCTACATCTTGTGATGAATTGTTTTCCATGCCTTGTTGCTCTAACAATGAATCATCTACTTCCTCTATTACTTGTGTTGCTACTAACCATGTAGAGGAAATAAAAGAGCTCAAGGTCCAAGTCGCTTCTTTGAAGAAAGACTTGGAAAAGCGTCATGGGAAGTCCGCACTTGACAACATGTTGAGTGTACAAAGATTACCCAATGACAAGAGTGGACTTGGATTCAACTCCAATAATAACAAGAAGTCCAATATAAAGAAGAATCATATAATCAACAAGAACAAGAGCCAAGAACAAGTCAACAATTCGTCCAAGATTGTTTGCTTCAAGTGCAATGTTGAAGGGCACCATGTTAGGTCTTGCCCATTAAAGAAGAAGCCTCTTAGTGAGAAGCAACAAGGGAAGCGGCCACAAGTTCAATCTCATGCTCAACCTCAAGATGAAGAAAGGCTTCTTCCCAAGAAGAATCAAGTTATAATTCCTCAAGTTGAGAAATCAACTAAGAAGAAAGGAGGAAGCCGATGTTGCTACTTATGCCGTGAAAAGGGCCACCTTGCTTCCTCATGCACTAATGGTACCTTATCCAACCCTATCATTATTTATGATGTTTATTCCCTTCGGAAGGATAAGGTTGGCAATGTGTTTGCCAAATATTTTGGCACTCAAAGTGGTGTTAAGAAACGAACCATTTGGGTTGCCAAGCCTATTGTGACTAACCTCTTAGGACCCAACTTGGTTGGGGACCAACAAGCTAAAACTTGATCAATAGGTGTTGTTGGAGGGCATTGGAGACTTGGCTATCTTATGAAGAATTAAGGGATCTTCATCAATTATATTTACTCAAGCCAAGTCATTTGTATCATCATATATCTATCTCCTATCCAATGTGTCTCCTTGCGGTAACTTGTATTTAAATTATATACATTAAAAGTTGCTTGCCCCTTGCATGTGTTAGTTTTGTGTCTAGCATGTGTTTGTATATGGTGTGCTTACTAATTACCTATCTTGAGTAATCTAGTATGTGTTTGTTGGTTTGCACTCCATGTACTTGTTTGTTTTGTGTTGAGCCTTTATTGCAATTTATGATTAATTTAAGTTGACTCTTTTGAGAGATTAATGAACTATCTCATTTTGGGGGAGTGGTGTGCTTACCACCTCACAATCCTAAAATATGTGTACATGAGGTATATCACTTATTATTAACGTGACAAGATTATATAGTCTCCATGTGGTATTTCATTCTCATGAGAAATTCGAATTTCACAATGTTCATTAATTATCTCTTATTTGATTTCACTTGCCTCTTGTTGAAAAGAAATGGATTATCACATTATGGGGGAGTAATAAGCTATGTGCATATTACAATCCTAGAAAATGTGAACATGTGAGGTAATGCCACTTAGAATTGATATTCTAAATTATATTGTTACTACGTGGCATGATTAGCTCAAACAAGTTCCATACTTGCTTAAATGAGTTTTTGTATCTCATATTTTGGTTTGTTGAATTTGAGAGAGTTTCTTCGTGCGGTGTTCCTCAAATGTGCACTAGTATTTATTGTTTGGGAAACCGGTTGCTTCAATATATATTAAGAATTGCTTTGCATGATAATTTTACTAGTTGAAGCATGGTAATTAACTCATATCCTTTTGCATAAACTTTTGTGTTTCAACATGATCACGAATATTTTTGCAACATACCATCTAAAATTAACACCATACCCTCCTTGTCCTTGGACAAGTGACAACCATATTTGTGGTAGAAGTTATTGATCATATTTACATTATGATTTGCTTCCATTTATATTATCGACGAGAAATTGTTTTGTATGAACTCACATTGTCTTCCTTGACTCGTGAATATCTATGTGTTATAATCAAACAAAATTCTAGTGTAATGGTTGTAAGAAAAGTGAGGATCCCCTTATAGTGCTTTTGTATTAAAATGCAAACATCTATATAATGCATAAGTCATGGGAGAGCTATATTACTTCCTTTAGAACACTATATTTTCAATTGGATCTCTTGGCACTTAATGAAAGTTTCTATTGTATGCATGCGAAGAGTGATGATTCCATTTGTGTGCAAAATTCAAAAATCATGCATAGATCATGGGGGAGCTATCATAGATTCTTTTTGAACACTAGTTATCATCAATTGATATTAGATCTTTTTAAATTGGTATTTTAATCAATATCTTGTGAGTTTGTGGAAGGCACAACTTTTATTTTTTTATTACTTTGTGCCATCATAAAAAGTGTAGAGGGCTTGGTTATCTCATTCCTTGTTTTTCATTCTATTGTTTTGAATGAGATAAGTCTTTGATCATATTTTACATAGACATCCTCTATGCTCATTTGTTTTGCTTTGAGGCCCTTAATTTCTATTTATTTGGAGTTTGATATCTCACTCATAGATATTTGCTTCAATTGACATCTCTTGGAATTTGACATGGTTCATTTGATGTCTATTGGGATCTCAATATTTTACTCCTTGATGCATTTTTATTTAGTATCCCCCAAGTGATAAGTATTTCCTTTGGTATTTTATTTTTACAATGATATATTTTCTAATTGGTATCTTATCAATCATGAGTTGATTGACATGTTCCTAAATCCTATTTTGAGTGTTTGATCACAACATATGGAAGGACTAACGTGTTCCCTAAGTTTACTCAGAAAATATCATGGATAAAGTGCAACCATATCTACCCGTAAACCACATGCAAGTTGCAGCAATAAGAGAGAAAAGTCTACGGAAAAAGATGTGGAAGAAAGAAGAAGAAACGGAGAAGAAAGGAGAAAGATAGAAGGAGAAAGGGGGTGACCGGCCTGACCGGTCCCCTAGGCCGGGTTGGGCGCTGCAGAGTGGGGGAACCCCCCCCCCCCAACGACCATTTTCTCTCTCCCGGGTATAAAATGAAATGTTTCTTCTATCTTTAGATTGCATGCATAATTATTAGTGTATATGTTATGGCATGTTTATTTTCCTTGATCCAATATTTATATAGAATAATATCCATAAATCCTAAATTGGCTAAGATGTTCATGATATTCAATTTCTTATCTATATGCCTATATTCATGTGGATTGAATCCTATATATTGTAGTTTGTGTAACTACATTGGACCCAATGAGTTTGGGGACCATTTTTGTACTTAAATATGTTTTAGGTACATTTCATATGCGTTGGATGCTTGCCTCATTCACAAAGAAGGTGTTATCAATACATGCTTATTGGAGTCAAGCTATGATGATTGATGAATTCTTATATAGTACAACATCACCAATGCTACCTCGGTAACAAGTATCTATCTCATGCATATACTCTAACATTTCAACCTTTTGTAGGTTGTATCATGGCATGAAACATATTTACTCCTTGTGATATTTGTTGCTTTTATCAAAACGTCCCAACTATCTCTGTTTCCCTTATTGATGTTCGTGACGTCTTTGATGTGTTTTTGTTGGAAGGTCATTCATATCCTCTAAAAAAATGCTTTCAAGCAAAGATCTTATTATCATATTTATGTCTTCGAATTGGATATCTCGCTCTTTCTCTTTGTAACTATATTGTGTGTACATGTTTCTTTATGGATGTACATCATCATGATTGTGGTCTATTTAAGAAACTTATACACATGATAAGAATTACATGTCTTATTGGTATCCTAATGGTTCGGTGTCCATCCTTTTATTGATAACTTCTCTTATGGCTTAACCATCTCTTACTCCAAGTGATATGCCTTATTTTCTTTTATGATCACTTGCACTTGCTTTGAGTTTTGAACAACAGTGGGGGAGTTATGATTCCATTTTTGTGCCCTTTGCGTTCAAAATGCAAATATTTCTAAATCATGCACAAATATTGGGGAGCTCATCTATTTTCTTTAAAAACACTCATTTTCTCAAACCATAATATACTTGTTCGTTTGGTTTGTTGGATCTCTTGTTTGTTTGCTTCTCTTTAGGAGAATATTAGATTTGTATACCATCTTATTTGTAATCTTTGGATCCTTGGTATAGTTCCTCCCATTATTCATCATTGGATAAGTGTATTTGATTTCACTCATATTATGAGAAGTGCATAGCCTACGGAGGAACCCTTACTATATTGGCCATCTAAAATTTCTATGATCCCATTTTGGAAATGGATGCCAATGGGGGAGAAAGTTTTGAGGGTTTAAGAAATTTTGGTTTTGTTCTTAAGCATTTTCCTTTCATGCTCATGCAACCTTGCTTGTCTATTTGCATGGTAGGTAAAATTCATTATATAAACCCTCGTAAAAGAGTTTGTCATCAATTACCAAAATGGGGGAGATTGAAAGAGCATGGTTCCCCCATGTGTGGTTTTGGTAATTGATGACAATCACTATGGACTAATGGTTGCATTGAGCTACACTTGTAGAGTTTCTCCACAGGCAATACTTGATGTCCATGTGTTGGATTCAAGATAATCAAGTGGTGACCAAGGTGCTATTCATGTGAATATCCCAAGTTTGGTCATGAGAGAGTTGAGCATATTGCAAGTATGTCTTGAAGAAGAATATTGTGTGAACATTCATCTTTACCTTCAATACATCATTATTATGAAGAGAGAAGAAAAGATAAAAGGTTGATCAAGGCAAAGTGCTAAGCGATGGTTAATAGTGATCAACTCACAAAACAAGAAGATGCACCATGTGGTATCATGGTATCGTAAGTAATTGTTCATATAGCTTTGTGTTCTAACCCATTATATGTGTGTGTGGTATATCTATGTGGGGTTAGGCATCTTTCCATGGGCTTGCATCAAAAGGAAGATTTCATATAGTCCATGGTGGATGACGTCAAGTTGTGATCGTCATCAAGTTCGAGAAGTGCAAGTTCAAGGGAAGCATATCGAAGAGATCAAATTCTTGAAGCTTGCCACTCTTTTGGAGATAATGTTAAAGTAAAGATATACTTAAAAGAGCCTCTCCCATAGTTGCATATGGGGGGGAGCATCTTTGTGTCTTCATCAAGCAAAAAGAAATCAAGAAAGGTGTTCCATCTTGAGGAGGTCGAGATCGTCATATTATAGCTCAAGTGGAATGCTCAAGGCAAAGGTATGATCTTGATAGGTTTTCTATTTTACCGGTCTCATAGCATTAGGAGGGAGACCGGATTATAGGATAGATAACCGTACTATCAAGAGGGGCTCTCATATTAGCAACTTGATCGCATCACTCGGAGAGAGCTCAAACCTTTGCATACTTGGCATAACATTTCTTGGTTCTTATTTGTGTTTTCTCGATGTGTTGTTTTTGAGCTTGTCATGTGCTTCAATACAAGCTCAAGTTCATCAAAAACGGGTTTCGCATGAAAAACTTATTGCGTTTTTGATATTGGAGGTTTTACCGATTGTTCCTTTATAGAGAGGTAATAACTTTCATCATTTGGTTTTATCATCCAATTATGGACTATGATGTTTCTTTGCATAATCTTGTAGTGCTCGTTCTTACGATTTCAACGAGCCCAAGATCATCGAAAACGGAGTCCGGATGCAAAAGATATCGCGTTTTTAGTGAAGGATATTTTCTGAAAACTGGTAGGCCGGCCCCAGGCCGGGGTGGGCTCCCCAGGCCGGACCCCTACCCGAACCGTCCGGCCTGGAGGCCGGCCTGGCCGGCCCGGGAGGCCGGGGTGGGGCAGAATGCCCCCAACGGGCTGTTTTTGGGGGCCTATAAAAGGGGCCTTCTTCCCCATTGGTTTCCTACCTTTTTAGCAAGTTTTCCCCCACCATTGTTGACCTTTTTGGAGCTTGCTCTCTCTCTCTATTCCTCCATGATTCTTGCCTCCAATTAGTGGGAAAAGAGAGAGGAGATCTAGATCTATTATCCCACCAATCCATCTCTCCTCTTAGTGAGGGGAAAGTCTTTGGATCTAGATCTTGTGGATTCATTTGTTGAGTTCTTTATTGTTCTTCCTCTCTTCTCCCCCCATAGCATTTGTTGCTTTGGTGGGATTTGAGAGTGAAGGATTTGAGCACTTCTTGTGTTCTTGCCATTGCATAGGTTGCATCGGTTTGAGTTCTCTACGAGGATTCGTTCGAGTGAAAGGTTGAGAAGCTTGTTACTCTTGGGTTCTTGGAGTGCCCTTGAGCTTGTCCTCTTGGGTACTTGGAGTGCCCTAGACGGTTGTTGTTGTCTCGGAGTTTTGGTAGCTCCGGACCTTGTTGCTATCTCGGAGTTTTGGTGGCTCGCGGGATATTGTTGGGAGCCTCCAATTGAGTTGTGGAGATTGCCCCAACCTTGTACGGGATCGGTGACCGCCCTCAAAGGTCCCATAGTGGATCGTGGCACTCCGCATTGGTGGAGGCACGAGGAGAATAAGGTGAGCCATTGGGCGCTTGGAGTCATTGTGACTCCACACCTCTCCAACGGAGATTAGCTTCCATTGGGAAGTGAACTTCGGGATAAATCATCGTCTCCTCGTCTCTCGGTTATTTCTATACCCGAACTCTTTACTTATGCAATTTACTTTGTGATAGCCATCGAGCTTGAAGTAACATATCTTGCTATCACATAGTTGTTTGAATTGTTTAGCATAAGTTGTTGGTGCACATAGGTGAACCTAGTTTGTTTAGGTTTTGGCTTGATAAATTAAACGCTAGTTTTATTCCGCATTTATTCAAGCCTTAACCGTAATTATTTTTAAACGCCTATTCACCCCCCCTCTAGGCGACATCCGTGTCCTTTCACCACGCGCCAGCGTGAGCTGGAAGCATTGGAGAACCGGCTCCGAGAAGAAACAACTAGGGTGCATCAAAGGCATCAGACCAGATTACCGGCAACGGGTGGAGTCATAAACCCGGCCGCGTTATTCATCACACCTCAGGATCAGCCGATTCCAGTGGTGAACCAAGGGACCGTACATCAACCCACAACTGGGGGAGCACAGCCGGCAAACGTGCAAGCCGGGTTACCCATATTGCAGACCGGAGTTACTGCCGGCAATACAGTACCACCACGCCACCATCACGATTTCGCACACCAGCAGGTCATTACAACAATCCCATGGATAATGTGTATGCAGCAACACTCGCATTGAATCAAATCCCCGTGAGAGAGTCACCCCACGCAGAGGAGACCCGGCGGGTGATAGATCTATTGCGCACTGCGGTGGCGCAGCAAGTTAATTACCCTGATAACAGAAGTGGAATGCATGGGACACCATATATCAGCCAGCAACGAGGCAATACCGGCAATATTCAGATAAGTTCAGCACAGCGGAGGGTAGAGCAGCAGCAAATGCCGCCTCCTCCCCGCGTTTAGGCAGTACCAGCAGCATCAGCAGCGCAAGCTATTGTGGATAGTTCCAGAGCTAGGAGAGCTGCGGCCGGGTCTGCGATGCATGGGCCACCAGCAGTGCCGCGCCCAGCCGTACCCCCCGCAGGATCGCACGTTTCCCGAGTGAGGCCAGTTCTGACTAATCTCGCTGGGCCTAAGTGTCTGTCGGATAACATCAGGGCTGAGCCTTATCCGGATAAATTCAAGGAACTGGGTAAAGTAGTGAATTATGAGCCGACTATGGATCCGGAAACATGGTTGAGCAGTTATGAGATGGCTATGTCGATTCGCAACGCATCCGAAAATCTTCAAGCCAAGTTCATGTACTTAATGATGTCAGAAGGAGCAGCAAAATTATGGTTCAATAATTTACCGGAAGGATCTATCAAGTCATGGGAGGAGTTGAAAACTGCGTTTATCAAGCACTTTCATGGGACGTGCAGAAACATATTTACTATTGATGACCTAGAGAGGTGTGTCCAGAAGAAGGGAGAATCGACGCGCAGCTGGGTGCGCCGAGTTATGGAGATACTTCACTCATCCACAGATATTCAGCCCAAGGATGCGTTACAAGCTATGGCAAAGACGTGCAAGTACATACCCTTAGTGCAAAAGTTAACTCGCATGAAATCTAGTAGGAATGCTTCAAGGGTTACGATGGGAGAGCTAATGGATGCATGCAACAAACACGCTGCAACGGATACTACAGAAGAGGACGTCGATGACAAGAAAGCAAAACCAAACACAAGTAATAATGGAAGAACCGGCAATGGATCAACGCCGGGTAACAATGGAGGTAACAATGGGAACAACCAGAACAAGCTCCCGTTTGAGGGAAGCTCCGAGTTTGTCGCCAGTACAGAAGCCGGGTCTTCGAGACCTAGGGCAGAAGGAAATTTCAATGGGGGAAACCATAACGGAGGAAATTATCAAGGGCCGCCAAGGCCGGGTAACAATTGGGATATCTTCAGAATGGCGTGCCCAAAGCACAGCAGAAACGGTAGGCCGGCTAACCACTCATTGGAGCTTTGCGCGGACCTACAAAGATGGAAGAACGAGGAAGTAAACAAGGCTATGCAAGGTGCAGGTCGGGGAGGAGGACCGGGTCCGGGTGGAAACCCGGGCAACGGCCCACCCCCAGCCGGCAACCCGGCATCCGGAAATCAGGGTAACAACCATGGGGGAGCTGGAGGTTTCCAAGCTAACCCCAAGCAGTTGGGACAATACCACGTGCATACTACAGGAATTTCCAACAAGGATAAAAAGATACTGAAAAAGGCGGTAAACTCGGTTTCCTCGGCCGTTCCAAGATACCTGAGATGGTCGGAGCAGGATGTAACGTGGAGCAGAAGAGATCACCCGGAAAGGATAGAAGACCCAGGAGTCTTAGCATTGGTAGTTGCACCGCAGGTTAATGGTTATGAGCTGAAAAAGGTCTTAATGGACGGCGGAAGTAGCATCAACATCTTGTATTGGGAAACCTTTCTACGCATGGGCCTCAAGGAGTCTCAGCTACAGAAAAGTTCAACAGTTTTTCATGGGATTGTGCCGGGTCACTCAGCGTGCCCCGAGGGAAAGATCACATTGCAGGTAGCTTTTGGAGAATCGAAGGACAATTTCCGAGTCGAGTGGCTCACTTTCGAGGTGGTTAAACTGCGCAGCCCTTATCACGCGCTATTCGGAAGGCCGGCTTACGCTAAGTTCATGGCCAGGCCGTGTTACGTGTATCTACAGCTAAAAATCCCGGGTCCCAAGCAGACCATCACCATACATGGGAGCCGGGATATAGCGGCTGAGTGCGACGAAGGAGATGCGGCAATGGCAGAGCAAGCTTGCAGAAAAGAGGAACTCAAGTATTACCGGTCTCAAGTAGACCCGGATGACAGAACAACGTTAATAAGACCGAATACTGAAGATGAGAGAGCGAAGTTCAAGGCAGCGCAGGACACCAAGATGGTTGCTTTTGTCGAGGGTGATCCCTCTAAGCAATTTGCTATAGGATCTAACTTGGACAGCGAGCAGGAGAAAGCACTTGTGGAGTTTATTCGTTCAAATCAGGATATGTTCGCTTGGACGCCTAGCGATATGCCGGGTATCCCTACAGAGCTGGCAGAGCACAGTTTGCACGTTGATCCCAAGTCCAGGCCTGTGAAACAGGGGCTGAGGAAAATGAATGAAGAAAGAAGGAAAGCTATAGGAGAAGAGATTGCTCGTCTGCTTACAACCGGCTTTATCATGGAAGTATTTCACCCAGATTGGTTAGCAAATCCGGTTCTCGTGATGAAAAAGACTAATGAGTGGAGGATGTGCATTGATTATACGAGTCTCAACAAGCGTTGTCCAAAGGATCCGTTTGCACTACCAAGGATAGATCAGATCATAGACGCAGTGGCTGAAAGTGACCTATTATGTTTCCTGGATGCATATTCCGGGTATCATCAGATCAAGCTCAAGAAGGAAGATTGGGAGAAAACGTCGTTCATAACCCCCTTTGGGGCCTTTTGTTACAAGACCATGACATTTGGATTGAAGAACGCTGGTGCAACCTATCAACGGTGTATTCAGAAGTGCTTTGAGGACCAAATTGGACGCAATGTCCATGCTTATGTAGATGATGTGGTGATCAAGATCAGAAAGGCGGAGACATTCATTGATGATCTAAAAGAAACGTTCAAGAACCTGAGAAGGTACCAGATGAAACTTAACCCGACAAAATGCGTATTTGGAGTTCCAGCTGGGAAGTTACTCGGCTTTATCGTTTCTGAGAGAGGAATTGAGGCAAATCCGGATAAAATCAAAGCTATCCAA
The DNA here is from genome assembly GCA_028641055.1 of Alopecurus myosuroides. Taxonomy (NCBI): domain Eukaryota; kingdom Viridiplantae; phylum Streptophyta; class Magnoliopsida; order Poales; family Poaceae; genus Alopecurus; species Alopecurus myosuroides. The sequence goes on from CM054063.1 coordinate 345,231,105, forward strand.
AGTCTGAAAAAGCCGGAAAATTTGAAGCATGTTCAGAAGCTCACAGGGTGCGTAGCAGCCCTGAGCCGGTTTATGTCCAGGCTCGGAGAAAAGGCAATATCCTTGTACCGGCTCTTGAAGATGTCCGATAAATTCGTTTGGGACCAAGAGGCGGATGAGGCGTTCGAGGCATTAAAAAAGCAGCTATCTGAGGCACCGGTCCTAGCTGCCCCGGGTCCTAAAGAGCCCATGCTGTTGTACGTAGCAGCTGGCCCCCGGGCGGTTAGTGCAGTGGTTGTGGTGGAGCGTAAAGAGGATGGGAAAGATCACCCGGTCCAGAGGCCGGTTTACTACGTCAGCGAGGTATTATCAGAGGTAAAACAGCGCTATCCACATTGGCAAAAGCTGGTTTTCGGGGTCTTCATGGCCAGCCGGAAATTGAAGCCGTATTTTCAGGAACACCCCATAACAGTGGTCAGTTCTATACCAATGTCGGATATCATCAGAAACTCGGACGCAACGGGTAGAATAGCCAAGGGGGCGATCGAGATTGGGGATTATCACATCAACTACGAGCCCAGGTCAGCAATTAAATCTCAAGCTCTAGTTGATTTCATTAACGATTGGACTCACACAGGCATGCCCACCATGGCCCCGAACTCCGAGTCTTGGATAATGCACTTTGATGGTTCCAAGCAATACGAGGGATCAGGAGCTGGAGTGGTGCTAACATCACCCAAAGGAGACAAGCTGAGTTACGTACTGCAGATTCACTTTGATTGTTCCAACAACGTGGCCGGACATGAGGCCTTATTGCATGGCTTAAAGGTGGCTAAAGAGATGAACATGAAGAGGATACAATGCTTTGGAGATTCGGACCTTGTGGTACAGCAGATCTCAGGAACTTGGGATAGAAAAGATGCAACTATGGCAGCATACCGCAGAGAGGTTGACAGGGTTGCCGGGTGCTTTTCCGGGTATGAAGTGGAGCATATAGACAGAAGAAAAAACGAGGCAGCAGATGCACTTGCCAGACTCGGCTCGCGCAGAGAGTCGGTTCCACCCAATGTTTTCCTGGACGAGCTATGGCGACCATCAGTGAAAACCGAGTCTGAGGAACAACTGGCAAATCAAGACCCGGATTTGGAGCTCGTGGCCACAGTACGTGTTGTTCCCGAGTGGACAGAGCCGTTCCTGGCCTATCTATTACGGGGTGAGTTACCACAGCAGGAGGTATTAGCAAGACAAATTCTGAGGCGAGCAAAAGGATATTCTATCATCAATGGGGAGTTATACAAGAGAAGTGCAGCAGGAGTCTTTTTGCGGTGTGTAGCACCAGAAGAAGGCCGGCAGATCCTCAAGGAGATCCACGAAGGTGATTGTGGGCATCATGCATCCACAAGATCCCTTGTGGCCAAAGCTTATCGACATGGTTTCTTCTGGCTCACGGTCCTAGTAGACGTGGAGCGCTTAGTGGCAACGTGTGACGGATGCCAAAGGTATGCTCGCCAAACCCATGTGCCGGCTATGGAATTGCGGACTATCCCGTTAACCTGGCCGTTCGCTGTTTGGGGTATGGATATGGTTGGTCCCTTCCACATGTCACCTTGAAAAAAGACACATCTCTTAGTGGCTATTGATAAGTTTACCAAGTGGGTCGAAGTTATGCCAGTTACCAACTGCGAGGCAATCACAGCAGTCAAGTTCCTGAAAAGGATTATTTATCGGTTCGGGTATCCCCACAGCATAATTACCGACAATGGAACCAACATGTCCCTTGGTGAGATGGAGAAATTCTGTGGTAACAACGGAATCCGGCTTGACATAGCTTCAGTGGCCCATCCAGAGGCTAATAGACAAGTGGAGAGGGCAAATCAGGAGTTACTTCGTGGATTAAAGCCACGGCTGCGAGTCCCGTGTATCAGAGCTGCTGGTGCATGGGTTGAGGAGTTACCTTCAGTGGTTTGGGGCATCAACACCACACCTAACAGATCTACTCAGATGACACCGTTCTTCATGGTTTATGGTGCAGAGGCGGTGTTGCCGAGTGATATTATTCATGACTCGCCTCGAGTATCGGCTTATGTCGAGGTGGAGAACGAGAATACCCGGCAGGACACCGTGGATATGCTAGAAGAGCACAGGGAACAAGCTTTGGAAAGATCAGCCATATACCAGCATAAGCCGGGGAAGGGCCGTTCATCATAAGCCGGAATCTGCACAATGGATCAAATTACTTGATAGATGCAAGGGAAGAATCGGCTACGGTTAACGACACCGCTCATACCACTTCATCCATGCAAGAGAGAGAAAGACCATGGAACGTGGCTCAGCTGCGTCCTTACTATACCTAGTAGAGACTAGATTCGCAAGTGGAATTACACGATGTAACAGGCAGCAGGTTTCAGACGCATTCTTTTCCTATCCAGGGTACCTAAGGGGACTGGAGGGTTTTTAATGAGGCGGCTTGCTGGCCTCACTTTCTCATATCAATAAAGAGATGGTTAAACAATATATTGCTCATTTTCATGTGTTTTTATCAATTTTTTTCTGTTATGTTTTTTACTTTTCTTCCAGGTAAGTATTATTTATTGTTCTTAGTACATTAGTTTCTTTAGTAAGTTGCATATATTTAGTTCTTGGGGGCTGATTGCTTGAATAGCACAGTTACAAACTCAAAGACCCGGCCACGATGCCTATGAGTTATAAGGGCCGATTACTTGCAAACAAGTACGGCTGCAATCTTATAACCGGACAAAGGAGCCAAACTTTCTTGACTTTTCTTACTTAAGCTCGATGTGACTCGCACTAAAGTGGCATGCTTTGCTTGCGTACGATTACAGTCAGTCATGATGCCCAATGGAACTTGCCTGACCCTGTCTTCGAACAGATGTAGCAACATGATTATCCACGCGAAAGCCGGCTTACAGTACAAGAGAGTCAAAAGGGTCATCTAAACCATAAGGTATGCAGAGTACAGGGTTAATAACCGGAAACTCACAGTTTATTAAGCATAACTTCAAAACCTATGTGAAACGGCTCTCGGTTTTGGGCTTAGCAGAAACAATTTGTTCTCTTTGAAAGACCAAACACCCTAGACTCAGAATTTTGGGCCTTGGGGACTTGGGAATTTGAAACAAGAAACAAATCATCTAGCTATTCAGCTCAAAAAACCAAAAATCCGAGTCTTGGGGACTTGGGGACTTAGAGAAAAGTCCACCCGTCAAAACCCACGAGACTCGGAAACCGAGTCTCACAAAAGGAACCATAAAGAAAGTCGGAAAATCAAGAATGTATAAGCTTAAAAGCAGACAAATATCAAATTCATCCAAAGGCCAGAAGGGCCACGAAAGCTATTAAGGTTTCAAAATGTATTTACATGACGCGATGGTAGTATCAAAAGTGCACACGTGCACTATCAAAAGAATATCTGTTTTTACAAGAGCATCGAACTAACAAAGTATTAAGACGGCATCTGTTTACTCGGCCTCCTGGGTCGGGTCTACATCTTTGCCCTTGCCTTCCGGGTCTTGGCCCTCGGTTCGCTCCTCAGAAGCTTTCCCAGCATCGTCACCCGGATTTTCAGCATCAGGACGAACAGGCGGGCGGACAGCCGGATTCAAACTCGGCCTCCCTCTTCGCGGTCTCCTCCTTCCTCCTGGCCGAGTCAGCATTCCATTTCTTCAAAATATCGAAGGGAAGGGGCATATCTTCCTTCACAGCTTTGTCTTCAGCATCGTATGGATTCATAAACCTGCTCAGATCCATACTATCGGCAAGAGTAGTTGCCGAGTGACGTACCTCAGACTGTACGGCCTTGAAGTCCTTGGCGACAAACCTAAAGCCATCTGCCTTGAACTCTGGAAACCCGGCCACCACCTTTGCCGGCTCAAGCTTAGGAAAGTAAGCTTTAGCCAGCATAAGTCCCCGGGTCATACCAACCCGGCATGCCGAGCGTTTCCAGAGCTCAATCCATGCGGGGACACTAGAGCATGCATGGATAAGGGTTTCCTTACCCGGATATCCCTCAGATGGCCACTGCACGGCATCTAGTATCCACTTGGTGCCGGTGCAGAATGTCCGGAGCACAATCTTCAAGTTTTTCGCTTTTTGGACGTCATCTTCTTCTGGGGCCGCAAGATTAGAGCCTACAGTTGACACAGCAAAGGTCACATCAATAATCCCGGGTACCATGAATCAAGACACAAGCCGAGTCACGAAAACAGTCAGTAGCAAAAATCTTACCAAGTAAGACACGATAAGTGTCGGTAACTTGGGCCGATAGCTTCTTCAGCGCGGCTTGAGCAGTGGTGTACTTCTTCTTGTATTTTGTAACATCTTTCTTCAGGGCTTCCACCTCAGCCTCAAGGGCCTCTCTCAGCTTTACCTCGGTAACCAGAAGTTGATTGGTCTTGGCCAAAATTTCCTCGGACCGGGTAGTCTGTGCCTGTAAGGGACAAAAAGATAAATGTTAGTCAGATATCATAATAAGCCGAGTATTGCAGGGAGTACCGAGCACAACTTTGACGAGTTATACTCGGAACTTGGGGACTAGATGGGTACTATGAGATATTAATTAACATTACCTGGTGCTCTATGGCCATGCGCTCTAACATATTACTCTTTGTGGCCTTCATGGCGAGGAGGGCGCTCATCATCTGGTCGAAGGAGTGGTTGCCCAAGTTGGAAGACCCGGGATCTTGGTAACCCGGAGACAGAGTTTTCTCCTTGATAGGGGAGGGCATCCGAGTCGTTCGAGTATCCGAGTTTGGCTCGCCTCACCCCGCGCCCAGGATTGTGGCCTCCTCCTCCTCGCGCGCATGCGAGGCTATCGGATACTCGGCCCCTTGATCAGCCGGGTGCTTCGGTAGCACTTGTCGTTCTTCTTCGCCGCTGGCCGCGGCTGTCATATTATCAACCGGGTTCTCCTTACCCGGGTTATCGGTTTCCATGTTTTCCTGGTCACTGATAGTGACCGTGGCCCTGTGGATGGTATAAATAAGCAGTTAGCATGTAACCCGAGAAAATCATGGAAAAAGGTTAGAACATTAGGAGAAGAATCTTACCCGGGGTTTACGATGAAGTCCGAGGGGAACTCGTTGCTAGACCCGGACGAAGCTGATAAAAATTGCGGAAGTAAGACACGGAATTACCCCGCTAAGGGGAGAATGGGAAAAGAAAATCTTCGGTATTCGGGTAAAGGTTGAAAAATACCAGCGCGTCGAGCCGGGGATGATGGAATACCCGGGTTAAGTGTGGTTTCACCCGGAAAGTTCCGAGTCATTCTGCGCTTGGTCACGGGCGGGTCCTTCAAGTACGGCCAGTCGGATAATTCTCGATTTAGCTCGCACATGTTAGCAAAAGAGTATGGTTTAGAAGCAAGGGAGCGGTATGGAACCTTAAAAATGACCCCTCGGCGTTTCCTCTTTGATCCGACCTTGATGGCCGGCTCAGCTTCACCTTCATCACTCTGTGTTTCCACCCCATCTTCCGGGTCTTCTTCCTCTTCCTTGTCCTCTAGCCCTGAAAGTTATCAATGCATACAGTCGGGAAAACGGGGAATGTACAACAACGAGTTCGCAGAAATTGAGTTGGGTGAGACCCGGAATGTACCTTCCTCCGAGTCAATTGCGTCCTCTTCCTCCTCTGGATTTTCGTAGGTGGGGGGAGTTTCAATATTCCAAAAGACGCTATCGTCCTGAGATAAAGGCGTAAAAGTAAGAATCAGTAGTTGTATCAAGTAAAAGCGTGAAGGTGAAAGTATAAGAGCCGGATCTTACCGCAGGAGCCGGGTTCTCGCGTGTAAATGGCTCCAATCCGGCTATATTCCGGATAACGTCCAACTTTTCCGTCAAGAAGCCCTTGATGGTCTTGTTGGTATCGCCTGCCGGGTAGTTCTTGGAGGAGTAACGGAGCAAATCCGTGGAGTGCCCCGAGTACTCGCACATTAGCTTGGAACGAGTGGAGTTGGGCTGAATCCGGAAGTTCACCCATGTCTTAACCAGATTGAGCCCAAGGAGACCTTGGGCGGAAAGGACAGCTATCTTTGCTAGATGGGGCTGGATGGCTTCCCTGTCCGACTCAGGGGCAAAGGCATTGAAAGTATCGGAGATATCTAAGAGACCCTCCGAGTAACCCAGCAATTTCCTCTCGCCGGGTGGGGAGGTGTCTTGGCAATAGAAGAAGGACAACTGCCAATGCTTAACATGAGAGTTAAGATTGAGAGTCGGCATGGGAGAATTCTTACGGCGCTGGATTGAAACCCCGCCGCAAGCCAAGAGCGCCCCGTCACCGCTTTCGCGGCACGGTTTGCACTGGTAGAGCTCAATAAACAAAGACAAATTTGGCGGGATGCATAAATAGGACTCGCAAAGGACAATGAAGTGGGTAATGTTCAACATAGAGATAGGCCCTATGTCGAACACCCGGAGGCCATAGTGGCTGAGGACCTCACGGAAGAAAGAGTGACCCGGGGGGCAAAACCCCCGGATCACATGCTCAACAAAGCATATTACCTCGTCAGCATTAGGGGTGGGCCGGGTCTCGTCACCCGGTACCCTCGAGTGAATCTCCTCCTGAGGGGGGAGGACGCCTAACTCGGCCAGCTCCTACAGTTTGGCCTGGGTCACAGAGGATCGCGCCCAGTTGGCGGATATTGACTGGGTCACCCTTGGCTTTGCCGGCTGCTTCCCTTTGTTCTTGGGAGCCATTGGTTCAGTCTGCAAAGCACAAGATGAAGAGATACAGAGCATAAGACTCGGAAGTTGTGGATTTTCCGAGTATTGATAAACAGTATGAAAATTACGAACTATCCGAGTATCGACAAAGCAGTACGGAAATCATGGGATATCTAAGTATCAGTGAACCATTGTGAAAGGAGGTTGATTGCATGGTTACCTAATGTGAATAAAACAACCGGAAATGGAGGATTTTCCGGGTATCTACGAACAGCCGCGGAAATTTGGGCGAACTACATCTAGATTGGAAATTTTACTATCGATTCCGCAGAGAAATTAACGGCTACAAATGATAGGAGAGGGCAGTGGGATCAATAATCAAGCGATTGGATGAGCTAGGGTGGAATTGTGCGACCTAATTCGGCGCGGGGCAAGAAATGACCCGCGGGCGGACCTAGATCTAATCTAGGTCAAACGGAGAAATTACAAATTAAATCAAGGGGAATAGGGACCTTACTGGCGTGGATTGGAGAAGGACGCGGCGGCTGCAGATGGCGCAGTCGTGGTGCCCTTGTGCGACTCCCAGCGGGCGGCTCGGGGGCGCGGCGGCGCGGGGCGGACCGTGGAAGAGCGTCACCGGCGACGGCTCTGCTCCGGCAGTGTGCCCGAGGTCTCCGTGGCGATGTTGAGCAAGCTTGGATGATAGGGCGCCGGTGAGGAAGAAGAAGGAGGAGGAAGTGGACCGTTAGGTTTAGGTTACCCCCTAGACACCTATTTATAGGTACGGTGGGGAAACCTAGGCTGACGGGAATAAAAGATACCCGTCCAAGATTTTCGGGATATACGTTAAGTGCCCGAGCGCTATATCCGGAGAAGACAAGGGATAAATCCCTTCCGTGATATTTGGATCAATTAACGAGTGAAGTAAGCCGGGTCTCCTGCATTTTCCTTGGAACATTGATCCGGAAAATTAAAGATGGACTTAGAGAAAGCCGGGTTATTATATGGACCACCAATGGAGTTAGGCCTAGCTGTTTATTAAAGCAACCTAACCCGGCCTTTGTGAACTTGTATGTTTGTTATTTTTGCAGGGAATAGCATGCGCTTCAAGGAGGATCCCGTGAAGCCCAAGCTATTCTGGGGACTACTGATGGAGGGATGATAACCCGGTAGGCCAACGCCAAGGAGTAACTCGGCCCAAAGGATGCTGCGCAAGGCCCGGCTTAGGATAAAGGAGTTTCTAGAAGGCCCAGGAGTGTAGGCCTCGTAAACCGGATTGTGGGTTCCGATAAGGAAGTTTAGGGCTTGTAAGCAGTGTCCGGGTAGGATTCAGAGTACGCCTTGGAGAGTAGGCCAGGAGGTCCGGATACTATATAAGCCGGCCCCTAGGGTTAGATTACCAGAGTTCGAACAAGATTGCGAGGTATAGAGTATCCATTGTAACACGACAGTTGATATAGTAATAGATCGGAGACTCGGCGACTTGATTGCCGGCTACCAGATCGCATATCACCATGGTTTCCTTTGAGCTAAACCCTCTCCCAAACACCAGAATCGATTTTCCCCAAGACAAGTTACCCCCGGTAACATCTGCCGTGATTATCCCACGACAAGTTCAACCCCGCCGGCGGAACCAGCGCCGTCCGCCGGCGGGATCTTCCTACCCGTTCCCGCCGCCGGTAGGGTTTTGCCAAGGCATGTCCGCTGTCCTGGGTTGGTCGCTCGGCCTGGAGAGAGGGCCGAGATATTTATACAACTGGGCCTCTAGTCCCGGCCCGTGCCACCAACCGGGACTAGAGGCACCCCCTTTGGTCCCGGTTGGTACCACGGGACGGGACGAAAACATATTTCGAAATTTGATGGCACCCTGCGCGCCAAAAAAAATTAGCGCCAAAATTTAAAAATTGTTTAAGTTTGCACATTAACAACTTCTATATACTTTCGAATTTGACAAAAATTTCAACATGAAAAATGCTAGAATTTGCATAACTAATTCAAATCCATTTTTCGTTTAACTAAATAATTATTCTAACTATTGAAACTATTAATTATTTTACCATTTGCATATAATTTGAATATAAATATCTTACAATTTTTGTTTTCTCTCGTGATCTTCCGAGTGAGTCTAGAGCATACAAGTCATTCTGCGTCTCCAAATGATGATGACCCAATCGAAGGCGTTTCTCCTCATAATCACTGCGATCGCCGCGACGGATGCATGGATAGATAAACCCACTAAATCGAGTTGTACCTTTTTAACACGGAGAATTTGGGATCTTCCGCAAGCAACACAATGAATAATTAAAATACTTACTCAACTCAAGGTGACATCTCCTTTTAGGGCTAACGTTGATTGGGTAACTTAAATATTTATGTAAATTAGAAGTTTATTCGAGTATAAATCTAAAAAATATATATCTTATAAGGTATGAACAAGATTTTGTTAGCCAAAATAATATTTATACCTATTCTGTAATTATGAATGGAGTAGGTGCAAGTTTGACCAACAATTCGTATTGACTGGTCAAAAGCTGCAAAACATTGAGTGTTTGACAGCTATGACAGCCTGGCTTCATTATTATCTCCACCGACGCACCCACCAAACTGTTTCTCTCTCCTCAGTCTCCCCCAGTGAGATGTGGGCTACGCATAGGGCTACTGTAACCGGCCATGTGTGCAGCCGCGCATCCACACTTATTTTCCCTTTATCCCGACCCCCGCTATCACTTCGAAGTGTGCCTACAATATCTGCGCAGAATATATGACACCCATAAGGCAAAGCCCATCTTTCTCTATCCTCATACAATCTACTTAGCCACTCGTTATCCTTCAGATTGTACTTCGCCAAGACCTACTAAAATCATGAGCGAAAGTTTCCGAGCGGTGGACAGTCCCTGGCCAAGCAGAAGCAACTGCATCCCCTATCGATGTAAAGCATTCAGTCAAAACTGTTTTGGGCTGTTTATGGTGGTTAACTCCAATGAATAACAATAGAGGCTTGCCATAATCACTTGTTCTATACCGTGTGTCAACACATACTACATCTCCAAAGTAGTTATAATCCTGCAATATCTGTCAGGATGGTATCCGTATTATCACTTCAAAGTGTTCCTGCAATATCTGCCTACAGTTATCTCATACTCGGATATGGGTCATAGTTGTCAGTTTTTTACCGGTCAATACAAAATACTGATCAAACAGAACTATATGATCATGTATTCCACGCTTATTATTACACATCACCAACAGACGGAGGAGAGAGAAACAACAAAGTTGGTGGGTGTGCCGCTGGTTGGGATAATAATGAAATCAGGCTGGTCATAGTTGTCAGCTTTTTACCGGTCAATACAAATTACTGGTCAAACAGAACTATATGATCATGTATTCCACGCTTATTATTACGCATCACCAACAGACGGAGGAGAGAGAAACAGCAAAGTGGGTGGTGGGGTCAGCTTTCACTTTAACATCACCAACATCCCTATCTACTCTTCTGAATTCTCCCTTGCTTATGATCGCTTCGGCCGTAACCATGGAGTATCTCCATTATTTAACGGGGTGGTGGGGTCAGCTTTCACTGTGAAGGGTGGAATTTCAACAAACTTATTATAATCTTCTGACATGTCTGTCGTGTCCTCGATTCCCACGATGTTTCTTTTCCCTGAGAGAACTATGTGACGCTTCGGCTCATCATATGATGAATTTGTTTGCTTATTTTTTCTTTTTTCGGTCTCGAGGACATGTCCTTCACATAGAAGACCTAAGCCACATCATTGGCTAGGACGAATGGTTCGTCATTGTAACCAATATTCTTGAGATCCACTGTTGTCATTCCATAAAGCGGGTCTACCTTTACCCCTTCTCCATTCACGTTGACCCATTTGCACTTGAACAAAGGGACCTTAAAAGAAGTTCCATAGTCAAGTTCCCATATCTCCTCTATGTAAACATAGTATGTGTCATTTTTTCCATTCTTGTTGTTGTATCAAAGCGGACACCACTATTTTGGTTGGTGCTCTTCTTATCTTGGGAGCTCGTGTAAAATGTATTCCCATTTATCTCGTACCCTTGAAAACTCCCAATAGTAGAAGATGGTGACCCTGCCAACATGTACAGCTGATCTTCAACAATGGTGTCATTTATAAGATGTGTTTGCAACCAACTTTCGAAAGTCTCCATGTGTTTGCGTTTAATCCATGAGTCATCCTTCCCCGGGTTTGCGGAGCGTACAATATTCTTGTGTTCCTCGAGATACATAGCCATGAACATAGAATTTTTTAGAAATGTGTAGTGTGCTTTGGTGAACAAATGCCCGTCCCTGGGTATCATTGTTTTCTTTCCCAGCGTTCCTTTTCCCCTCAGTCTCCCCTCATGCCGCGATTCAGGAACACCAATCGTCTTAAGGTCAGGAATAAAGTCAACACAGAACCCAATGACCTCCTCTATTCCATAGCCCTTCGAGATGCTTCCTTCTGGCCTAGCACGGTTATGAACATATTTCTTCAATACTCCCATGAACCTCTCAAAGGGGAACATATTGTGTAGAAATACCGGACCGAGAATATGAATCTCTTCACATAGGTGAACCAGGAGATGAGTCATAATGTTGAAGAAGGATGGTGGGAACACCAACTCAAAACTAACAAGACACTGGACCACATCCCTCTGTAATCTTGTCAGAATTTATGAATCGATTACCTTCTGAGATATTGCGGTCATGAATGCACATAGCTTCACAATGGGTACTCGAACATTTTCCGGTAGAAGCCCCCTCAATGCAATCGGAAGCAACTGCGTCATAATCACGTGGCAGTCATGAGACTTCAGGTTTTGGAATTTTTTCTCTGCCATG